>QGSO01000365.1:358676-562390 GCA_011037825.1 Carya cathayensis
CATAATTTTTAAATTATAGTCATATTTACAAAATTTAAATTTACAATTTGGATCTAAAAATATATATTTTTATCACTTTTAAATATATAAATAATTTTTAAATATAATAAAATGTAGTTTATATTTAAAGTAAAAATGAAGCGGGGCGGGGGACGGATGGGAAAACCCCACCCTCGCACCATGCATAGCAGGGTGCGGGGTCCCGCTGCCCACCTCTAATTTAGACGCACTTAGCACTTCTTACCGTTTTGTTTAAATTAAAACGAAACATTGCATCTATTGCTGCTATTTATATCTGTTCGTTCTGTTCAAAATTTACAATTTGCACACTATATAAACAGTATTGTGAGTGGAATGTAATATTTGTCTAATTGTGAGGACATAATTGCCAGATTCTCTTTCGTAGAACTCAATTTGTGAGTGGAAAGCAATATTTGTCTAAGAAATAGATTAACAATCATCTTACTGTTTTACAATTTCCATCCCTGTTTACTATTCAATTTCTAACACATATAGGGTCTGCAACCCTCCTCACATATATTTGTCTATAGGGTACACACACAAACATATATATATATTCTAAATCGGTAACAAAGCTTCCATGACTTGGAGTAACGTCATGGGGGGTACCTTGAAGGTTTGGCGCTTATAGCAACTTGAACATTGCAAATAATTTTAGCTTTAAACCGAAGAAATACGAAAATAAGTATTGATAGAAACCTTGTATATGGGATTAGTTTGCCTGATTTTTGACTTTTATTGTACTTTAGCAAACATAATTAGCACTAGACGTGGGAAGTATATATATGGGCTGCTTATTTTTTAAGCTATCTGCTAGTACGATGGAATAGGTGCTAAAAAAGGAATGGAAGGAAATGGTACTGGTAAATTGGGACACAGCACATTACATTACAGATAGAAATGTACTAAGTTATAATATAGTTTTTGGTTAAGAGTTCCATGCATTTTCCAAGCATACCATTAGGACTGTTCATCCGGGCCGGATTTTATCCGGCCCAGACCGGAACCCGGATAACCGGGTTTCCGGTTATGGTTTTCGGCCTGGATTTGATCCGGGCCGAAAACCACATTTACTAAACCGTATATACCCGATCCGGACCCGGGTATGAAACCCGGGTTCCGTATTATAACCCGGTTAACCGGGTTTGTATATAAAGTTAAAAAAAAAAACCATAATCTCTCGTATGCACTGGAGCCGTCTCCCAAGTCCCAACCCGTGTGATCTTTCCCTTCTTCGTCGTGCTCTCTCTCTCTCTCTCTCTCTCCCTCTCTCTTATCTCTGCGCCGAAAACCCTTTCTCAGTCTCTCTGAAACCCTAGCCGTCATCTTCATCCGCGTGCCTAGTCTTCATCCTCGTGCCGTCGTCTTCCTCACCTCGCGCTATCGTCTTCATGACTTTGCTAGGTCGTTTTCATCCTTGTGTGCCGTTCGGTCAGTTTTTCTCCTCTCTCTGGGTCTTGCTTAAATGTTTTTCTACTATATTACCTTTGCTTTGTTCAGAATCTCTGGTTTGTTTGAGTTGTTTTTGCATTCGAAATGGATTAGATGGATGTTTTTTTTTTAATGTGATTTTTTTCTACTATATTCTGTAAGGAGTTGTCCTGTTTTTTTTTTTTATGTAAATTTGATGCTCGACACTTTTGGGTGTTTGTTTTGTGTCTATATGGGGGTATTTAGGATGTGTTTTGATCTCGGGTCCTTACCCATAATTTAAAACTGCTCACATTTGTGGCTGAGTTTGATTGGGGATTTCACATTTGTGGGTATGATGGTTGATTTTCATAAGATGTTAGTGCTTGAGTTTATTTATTGATGCTTTGATGTTGAATCTAAAGGAGTACCTTGATCANTTTTAAAATGACTTCAGGCCAAACCCCTAATTTACAATGAAATCAAAACATCTATATTGCAAGTATTGGAAATATCCATTTTTCATACCAAAAATACAAGCACCAAAGACCCCTACAAAGGGCAACCCAAGAGCCTCAAGGATTTCCAATTCAAGCTTTATACTTAATATCTATGCTTAGACTTAATTAAACACATCTCTAAGTCATGTAAAACACTATTAAAGACTAATAGAACATCAACTGAAGATCACAAAGACAAGTTCCCTCTGTACAACCAACATTAAAATTCAAACTGACATCATGAAACAAACCGAGCTCCATATCATTCAAAACACTATTTGCATCCTACCTAAACATGATCTATCATGCTAAGAAATCAAGTCCTTAAAAATCAAATTGAGACCCTCTCTTGGTGACATAAAAAACCCCTTAGAAAAACACATTTTAATTTACTCCAAATCACACTCCAAGATTTCAGAATTCAAGCAAGGTTCTGTTGTCTTGCAAACCCACATTTACACATATATGCACATATACATAAAACCTAAAACCATCATCAACCCAAGTCAAACTTTTCACTTAAAAAATATCAAGGCACACACATAACACATGAACATATTGTTCCATCCAAGAACAATGTTTTGTTTCACTAAGGCTATGTCTTTCTTGATCAAGGTACTCCTTTAGATTCAAATTGACCTGATGCGTTAGGCGTCTCTCCAATAATCGCATCAAGCAACTGCTGAGACTTATTTAGATGCAAAGGAATGGTTTCTCGTTTACCTGAGATATTAATTCCTTCTCCAAACCACAAATTAAGGATAGTCTCTCTAGCAGTCCTCAATATTAGTTAAACCTCCACATAATTTCAATCCTAACATTGTCCTTCCTTCCCCTGACCATCAAATTCTTCACCTTAATTTTATTTTTGAATTAAGAAACCAATTGCGCCAACAAAACTGTTGAAACAACATGGAGGGGTACTGTTACTGAAAGAATTTTTGTACATAAGTTTCCTTTATTCTTGATTCAATATATGATAATGTTATGTAACCAATCCGTCTGCACAATCCCAATCCCCAGAAACTTTGTACACGAACAAATACCAATATCCCTAAGGATTTCTATCCCACCTTTAATAAGTTAACCCGTAACCAACTTATTACTAGTCCTTATGCCCAATAAAAATAAGAGCGCCAAATCACGGCCGACTTAGCACCAAAGATCCAAAATGGAAAAAATCTTGATACACCGATCATTTGAAATCTAACTGAATATCATGCCCGATCTTCCATCAACAAGTACGAGCTAAATACATCAAAATTGAAATATAGAACAACGTATCAATGAAAATTGCTAGATGGGGTTGCTCCAAAACTCAAGATGAATTCAAATGAGCACAGAATTAAAAATAAAAGAAAGAGGTACCTGATTTTTGGCGTGCTCTGCATCTCTCTATTTCCCTCTATTTTTGGAGCTACCAGAGCTTGCACTCGCAAATGGGGGAGAAAACTATTTCCTTGTGGTTAAAATGGTGTAAGATCAAATGGGGAGTACGAACAATTTGGTTTTGAGGAAGGCGAGGGGTAGGAAAAGAAAGAGAAGCGTGGGTTACGACAACAAGGTGGATTCTATACAAAATTCTCTCTTAGGCGTCGGAGAGAGACATTGGCGAGAATTAAGAGCATCAAGACACGAGGAGAGGAGAAAAGATTGCCTGTTTCAATTGTATATAACTATAAAACTAAAAGTAGTTTTATTGCCCTCGTCTCTCTCTCTCTCTCTCTCTCTCTCCTACGTGGACTCCCCCGTTCAAGGTTCAGACATAAATTTAATGTTAAATATCCACATAACCTATAAATATAATTTTTTTCCCATAATTGGAATGCTAGAAGATATTGTTCCTACTTGCCATTTTAATCTTTACTCTTGTATGTTATTTTCTAACATTTACATGAAGGGGAAAGAAATTTGAGTGAATAAATGGGAATTCATGTCTCTTAAAATTATTGTCGATTTTATGACTTAAATTAGGGATGAGATAAATATATTGACTGATCTTATAATAATTATGTAACATAGCAGGGGTGTCCTTAGTGGGCATGTCCCAACTACTTCCCATATTGAGATGCCAGGTATAACGCCCTTGGCATTACTTCAATGTTACGCTTGCCATTACTCCAGCCATTATGCTTGAAGTTGTGGGTGAGTAATGAAGGCTGGCCTTTAAAGCTAGCTGATTGTTACCATGCGAGGACTGATTTAGTCCTCCTGTTCCTAAAAAAGACACGATTTTTTAGACTTTATAAGTATTCTCTCAAATTTTTGGTTCTCTGTGACAAAGCTCTTTGGTTGTGGGCATCTTAAGTGTGTCTCTAGATTTATCTACGTAGCACACTCATACACCGGGCAGAGACGAACTCGGATCGAATGGAGATTTGAACGCTAGATTCATGAGTGGAATAACTACACAAATTGATCTTGAGGTATTTCTTTTGCTGCGAATGTTTCCATGAAATCTATCATTGGTATTAAAGCATTAATCGGTTGTTCCCAATGATATATATATTTATATCTATTTCTTGTTCTTGTAATATGCATATTTTTTTTTCTTGCATTTATGTTTAAGATCATGTATATATTTTTGTTGAGTCTATGTTTAAATAACATGTTTGAGACTTTGTTTGATATGCCATTTTTATGGTCCTTGTACTTAATGAAAATAAGAAGACCAAAAGAACATGTGAATAGCAATTCGAGGAGCCAAATTCCTCCAGCAACACAATAATTTTGGGATTCAAAATTCCTCCATGTCCTTTGAATAGAGTGTTGCTATTGAGCTTCACATTACCGCCTCCAGCCCCAGAAGAACCTTTTCTGGAGTTAGCATTTCCCATTGTAAGAGCTAATTGATCATAACCAGTCGCGAGATTGCTAAGTTGTTACAATATAGTTTCCAACAATTGTTGTTGGTGAACTTGTTCATTCTTCCAATGGTTAGTATCCCCTTTACGATTAGCCACAGCTTCTTAGAGTTGTGCATTGCAAGTCCCTACACCCATGTTGTATGAACATGACACTAAGACCACTTGTTATGGTCCCTGTACTTGAAAATAAGAAGAACAAAAGAATACGTGAATGGCAATTTGAGTAGCCAAATTCCTCCAGCAACAGAATAATTTTGGGATTCGAAAGATATTTCATTTCGACTACTTCAAATGTTTAAATAGACATTGTTACCAACTGACACTCAACTGACCACGAACATAACGTCAAAACTAACCTCTGACCCACTAACATAATTGGTGATCCCACTTAACCAACAGACACACCCCACTAACATAAGACTCAGGGTCAATTTGGATGCCTATTATGGGTTGATAAGCTGGCAGTCATAGGATTGTGCATTAGAGGTGATAATCCAGAAATCAGAGCTGGGGTAGGAAATTCGGCAGTTCCAATTGCTGGAGTAGCATTATTTCTAACTCTTGAGTGACTACTTGAGTCACCACCAGTGTTGAGAGCTATAGGTTCCACTCGATCACTAGCAATGCGGTATCCTTCATCCAGCATCTATAGAAGAAAAAATGTATCATAATTCTGTTCAAGAACCAAAAAGCTATCTCACATCAAAACTAATAGAATGACCTACTAACGAAGTGAACTAAGAAGCAAAAATGTCCATTGAATGCTGCCAAATGCAAGAACCAAAATTATTAGAACGATCGATTCAATCAAGCAGTTCATGTAGTGGATTTGCATGGGAAGCAGAGAGAGAAAGATGAGGCTAACAATCTCGCATAACCTCTCACACCATTATGTACATTTAATGGAATATACAATATATTTATGTATAATGGACTAGCATTATAATTTGTGTTGTATTTATTTATAATGGACTAGCATTATAATTTAATCATTGGGCCCATAATGGAATTGACTATTTTATAAACACATGGAGGCCCCTACTCTCGCCCAAATTAAATAAAACTAGCCCATTGAGTTCTATGTGTGTTCTGCTGGCCCTTTCTCTTCTCTTTGAAAAATAAGGGGGTTTAGACAAGAAGAGAAACACACAGACATAAGGGGCAGAGAGTAGTATTGCTCCATAGAAACAAACTTTTCTTCTCTTTTGCAGGAACTCTAAGGCTCCATGGAAAATCTATCATAAGTGATTGGAGATATATTTTCTTGTTAATTTTCTTCACAAATTTGACAAGAGATCTTGGTGATCTCGGATTTATTCAAAATCCAACAAGTGGTATCAGAGCCAACTTGTTAGATTTGTGAGGAAATAAGTTTTGTTTTGTGAAATACATTTTTTTCATATTTGTGTTTTTTTACCACTCAAGTTCATAATTTTTATTTTTTTTTGGAGTTATTAGGTGACTGGAAAATTTTCGTTTTGAGTTTTTGTTGCAATGTCGACGTGTAGCTCACTGGAAATGTCAAAAAATCGCCACTTTTTGTGGCCAAAAATATTTATTTTATTTTTGTATTCTCGTTTTTTTGACTAACATGGACTACCGGAGACATGAGAGGACGCCAAAAATGTCCTAACCGGCATCCCCTCATCCAAATCGGCCGAAAAAATGGTTTAGTTGGCCAAACTGGTGGCCGAAATAGTGTCCGGAATAGTTACGGTGTCGGAGTTCCTTTTTGCTACAGTAACTCAGGTCAGAAGAATTACAAATCCAGGTAGGGTTTCTAATTCAAGTCTTGGGTTTGGTTTAAGTATGAGTCCTTTTTTATTATGAATATAAGGTGTGGATTGGGTTTTAATTAAGGGATGTTTCTTTATAATAATCTAGCCCATATTTTTTTTAGACCCTTGTCATAAGAGAGTACTATTGAGAAAACATGTGGGCTAATTGGGCAAGGCCTATATGTATGGGATGAAATATCACATTTGACTTTGACAAACCCATGACCCATTAACCATCCGGTTTGACCCAGTTTGACCTCCCGGTTTAACTGATTATAATATTATTTTAATTTAAAAAACAGAGGATATTTTTGTTCAAACGTAGTATAATAGTATTGGTTGGTGTGCTATTTTATAATTTTTTTTTAATTTTATTGTGGAAATAAAGAATCTTATATGGAAATACTCTTTTGAAGGGTTATGTCATTTTTTTGTTATACTGATGGTCTGGAGTGGCTATATGCCCATCTCTTGTGGGACTAGTAATAACAAATTATTGGAGTTGTTATTATTGATCATGCTTCCAATTAATGATATTATACTAAGATCCATACAGATAGTGAATTTGCCTTGTCGGCAAATCATTATTTGGTAAGATGCTTAGGATGATAAAGATAATAGTTAAGTGCTTGGCACTTGGTGGCCTAGTCATATCCTCTTGGTAGCGGGTCATTTTAAGTCCTTGTATTTAATTATTCTGCTTTATCATGTGTAAGAGCCTTTTAATGTATCTTGGGCTCTAGCATAGTGCGTAAGAGTCTATTTTGAATAAGACTCTGGCATGGATATAAGATTGCCTAATTGAGACATTTATGGGTGCATGTTTCTTGTTCCACATGCATAATAATTTTTATTATATTCTCCTCAGCTTATGGCAATGCGGCTCTATCTCTCTCTTTATTTTCCATCAAGATTATAATGGGAACCAATTATAAGGATTGGTATGAGTCTCTCACTATTAATTTGGCTATTATGAATTTGGACTTGGCTTTGAGGATCGATGCGCCTGTTGAGCCCACTAGTGAAAGTTTTGCAGCTGAAAAGACTCGTTATGAGCAATGGATGCATTCTAATAGGACTTGTCTCATGATTATGAAGTATACTATTGACAAGTCTATCAAGCAAAGCATAGCTGATACTGATAGTGCTAAACAATATCTTGATGTTGTTGGGAAGAAATTTATTAAGTTTGAAAAGGCAGAAAAGGGAACTCTAATGAAGTTTCTTACTACCACAACCTATGATGGGGTTAGTGGAGTCCGAGAGCACATCATGAAGTTTACTCATTTCTTTAACAAGCTCAAAGGAATGAAAGTTGAGTTAGCATATAGCTTTTTTGTATGGTAAATGCTTGAATCTTTGCCATCTCAGTTTGATGCACTCAAGATGACTTATAATGCTCAGAAAGATGAATGGAACTTGAGTGAAATGACCGCTATTGTAACTCAAGAAGAGGAGATGATGAAAAAGGCCAAGTCTCATGCTACTTTCATGGTAACTGTTGATAAAGGGAAGAAGAAGTTCTTCAAGAGTAATAGTAGCAACTTCCGTAAGATGAAGAAATCTGGGAAGCCTCCTCAACAAGCTAGTATGAGTGTTCCAAATGGGCCTAAGAATGAATTTTTTAAGGAAAAATGAAACTTTTGTCATTTGTTTGGGCACAGGAGGGTTGATTGTAGGAAGTTTAAGGTCTGGTTAGACAAGAAAAGTACACGTTCACTACTCGTGTGTTTTGAGTCTAATCTAGTCGATGTACCTTCTGATACTTGGTGGTTAGATACTGGAGCAACCATTCACACTACAAATTCTTTGCAGGAACTAAGGAACCGCAGAAGACCAGTTGATACAGAGTTAGTAGTAAATATGGGCAATGGGGTGAAGGTTAAAGTTGAATACATTGGTACAGTTAGACTTATTTTGGCTTCTCAACATGTTTTGAACTTGTCTGATACTGCTTTTATACATTCCATCAGAAGAAATCTAATCTTTGTTTCTATTTTGGACAAATGTGGATATGTTTTTCATTTTGGAAATGGAAAGGCTACAATCTTTTATGACTATGTTGTAGTTGGTACTGCTACCTTATATGATGGTTTATATAAAATTGACTTACTTCCTGCTTTAGATCCTGCTTCTTCTAGTGTTTCTGTAGTGAATAATGTAGTTGGCTCTAAACGTACTAGATCCAATAGGAATTCTTTCATGTTGTGGCACAAAAGATTGGGTCATATTTCTAGAGAAAGAATAGAAAGGTTGATTAAAGATGGCATTCTAGTTGACTTGGATTTTTCTGATTTTGAAACTTGTGTTGCTTGTATCAAAGGGAAACTTCTAGTGAAAACCAGAAAGTAAAATATTAGTAGAAGTTAGGATATTCTAGATTTAATTCATATTGATATTTGTGGTCCCATTTCACCTGCCGCTTTGGGAAATTATAGATCTTCATTACCTTTATTGATGATTATTCTCGCTGTGGTTATATTGAGCTCATTCGAAAAAAATTAGACTCATTGGAAGCTTTTAAGGCTGCTGTGGATAGAGGATGTGATGAAACTGGTAAAAATCCTGGACCTTTTGCTAGATTTCTCGAGGCATGTGGTATCGAGGCTTAGAACACAATGCCTGGAACTCTTGAACAGAATGGTATTGTAGAAAGAAGAAATCGTACTCTTATGGATATGGTGCGATGTATGCTTAGTCATTTCACTTTGCCTGAATTTTTGTGGGGTGAGGCTTTGAAAACTGCTGCATATGTTTTGAATCAAGTACCAAATAAATCAATTCCTAAAACTCCATATGAGTTATGGTCAGGTAAGAAGCCTAGTTTGCATCACTTCTGTGTTTGGGACTGTAAAGCGGAAATAAGGCCTTATAATCCTTAGCAGAAGAAACTTGATCTTAAGACATTATTGGTTATTTTGTTGACTATTGTGTGGGGTCAATAGGCTCTAGATTCTATTGCCCTTCTAATGTTGCTAGAATTATTAAATCTGATCGAGCCATCTTCTTTGAGAATATTAGTAACAGTGGGAGTTCAGGGCCATGTGAAGTTGTATTTAGGGAGGAGTGTGTTGTTATACCTGTTCAGGTTACTTCCCCATCAATGGCTGCACCACCATTGATAGAGGGAACTAGTACTGTTGTCCAAGACCAGGTTGTTGATACTATAGCTGATGTTGATGTGAGAACATATGATATTGTTTTAACGAGATCACACAAAAGTCGTAGACTAGCAATTTCTGATGATTATATTGTTTATTTGCTGGAGCATGAGTTTAATACCGATATGTCTATTGATCCAGCCTCTTTTAAGGAGGCCATTGATAGTCCCCAATCTTCATATTGGATGGATGCTATGCATGATGAGATGGCATCGATGTGTCAAAACGGTGTATGAGACTTAGTTGAACTACCATGTGACTATAGGCCAATTGGTTGCAAATGAGTTTTTAAGACCAAGTATAATTCTGAAGGTCAAGTAGAAAGGTATAAAGCTAGGCTTGTTGCTAAGGGCTTTAACCAAAGAGAAGACATTGATTATAAAGACACATTCTCGCCTATTTCTACTAAAGATTCTTTTTGGATTATTATGGCATTGGTGGCTCATTTTGATCTTGAGCTGCATCAAATGGATGTCAAGACAGCTTTTCTTAATGGACATATATTTGAGGATGTGTATATGATGCAACCAGATGGTTTCCAAGTGCAACCAGATGGTATGTAAGCTTAATAAGTCCATTTATGGGCTTAAGCAGACATCGAGACAATGGTACCTGAAATTTGATGAGATTGTTACCTCTTGCGGTTTCAAGGAGAATCTTGTTGATCAATGCATATATTTAAGGATCAGTGGGAGTAAGTATATATTTCTTGTTCTTTATGTTGATGATATATTACTCGCCACAAATGACATTGAGCTTCTGTTTAAGTCAAAATGCATGTTTTCATCTCATTTTGATATAAAGGATCTTGGTGAGGCCTCTTATGTTTTGGGCATCCAGATTTTTCGTGAAAGAACTAAAGGCGTTCTTGGATTGTCTCAAAAAACCTACATTGATGGAGTTCTAAGTAGATTTAATATGCATTATTGTTCTCCTGGGAAAGCACCTATTGTAAAAGGTGATAAGTTTTCTAAGTCTCAATGCCCTCAGTATGATAATGGGAGGATTCAAATGCAAACGGTTCCCTATTCATCAGTTGTGGGTAGTTTGATGTATGCTCAAGTATGTGCATGACCTGATATTGCTTTTGTTATTGGTGTACTTGGAAAATACTTGAGTGATCCTGGTTTGGCTCACTGGAAAGCTGCAAAGAAAGTACTTAGGTATTTGCAAAGCACTAAAGATCTAGTGCTTACATATCGGTGATCTGACATTCTTGATATAGTTGGATATTCTAATGCAGATTTTGCAGGTTGTTCAGATGACAGGAAATCCACGTCTGGTTATGTTTTTATGATGGCAGGAGGAGTTGTTTCTTGGAAAAGTGTCAAACAGACACTTACAGCTTCCTCTACAATGGAGGCAGAGTATGTAGCTTGTTATGAGGCTACATGTCAGGCTATATGGTTGCGGAACTTTATCTTGGGGCATTGTGAACACCATTTCGAGACCGCTGAAGATATTTTGTGACAATTCTGCAGTAGTTGCTTTCTCTCGAAACACTAGGAGCTCTTCATATTCCAAATATATTGATATTAAGTATTTGTTTGTTAGAGAAAAAATAGCTGAGTCTTGTATTTGTGTCGAGCATGTTTCCACAAAACACATGTCAGCTGACCCACTAACTAAAGGTTTAGCTCCAAAACTATTTCAGGAGCATGTGACTCATTTGGGATTGTTAGAGTCTTCTGTTGTATTTAGTTAGTGGGAGTTCTGTGATCATTGATTGTTTGACTATATTGTTTATGCTCATATTTTGTTTTAAATATATCAATGTCAATGTATGCCTGAGTCATGCGCATTTTGGACAGGACATACTTTATGTACTGAGACATATTGATTAGTCTCGTGTCTGAGTCACGCACACTGTGGACAAGGCTTATTACCTATTATAGATAATCTACTTTAGTCTATACCTGAGTTAGGTAGTTGTGAGTATAAGTTTGGTATCATATATCCTGTCAATATAGTCACTAGACTAAGTACTGCAACTGCATTTTGGACAAAGCCTATTACTTTAAAGACATTTATATTTGTCTCTAGGATTTCTATTGGAAACGGGTTTTTGTGACTCTTTTGATTATTTCCATAATGCACTTGCATCTCATTGGCCTGAGTTACGTGATTGCAATTATTGGTCATGTGTCATATGCCCTGTCAGTGTATCATTCACTAGCTTGTACTTGAAGGCACATTTTGAACAAGGTTTTTGGTTTTGAGATGCTTGTTTGTGTTTATGTTGTGATTAACTATAATGCTGTCCAAGTGGGAGATTGTTGTATTTATTTATAATGGACTAGCATTATAATTTAATCAATGGTGATGGGCCATTTTATAGACACACGGGGGCCCCTACTCTCACCCCAATTAAATAAAACTAGCCAATTGAGTTCTATGTGTATTCTGTTAGCCCTTTCTCTTCTCTTTGAAAATAAGGGGGCTTAGACACGAAGAGAAACACACAGACATAAGGGGTAGGTGTCAACGTACAATAACAGGGTAGTCAACACTGCTAAATAGAGGGAGGCTACCTGCTAAATAGATGGAGGCTACGCACGGCGCTGCTAAACATCTTCCGTAATTGAAGGGCTGATCTTCCCGCTCAAAGTTAGACAGCCCATAAGCCATGTAAGTATATTCTATATAAGGAGGGTAAAATCCTCTGAAAGATTCATTCGAATCCATTTAACATGGTATCAGAGCTCTCTTAAATTTTTTTTTCGGTCTATTTCTAGCGTTGTGGGGCCTTACCTCAGGAGCTTATTTCCAACTCAGAAAAGCTGTTCTTCGTGTCTTGTATCCAAAGACGCCATTGTCTCAGTGCAATTCTTTCGGTGATTTTTTTTTGGGTTTCGGTGGTCTCTGTCGGTGATCTGTAACTAAGGTGGCTGTCTAAACAACCTTCTGGTGGTATTTCTGGTATTTCTGTGGCTGAGAGATTCTCGAAACAGTACTCTGTGGCTGTTACAGGTGCTGTGTGACACATCTTGTAAGGGAAGTGCTTCTCGGCAGCTTCTGTTTCAGTTTGAGCTTTTTCGGCACCTTCTCAGTCTATCGGCAGCTTCCTCTCCAGGAGTGGTGTTTTTCGGCAGCCTCTGTTTCCACACTGGTATTTATTTCATTCTCCAAATATTTTTTTTGGGCGTCTTCTTCCTGGAGTGGTGGTTTCGGCACATTTATTTTTTTGGTCTTCATGTGTTGAGCAATCATTCTTCATGTGCTGAAAGTTCACATGTTATGCAGTAATTCTTCACGTGTTGAGAGTTTTGGGCAGCTCAAGTAATTTTTTTTTCTTCTAGCATGTGGGTCTCTTTTCTTCACGTGTTGGTTCTAATTTTTTTTTGCACCAGTGTGTTTTCAGCAGTAATTGTTGAGAGTTTTCGCAGCCCAATAATCTCTTCTTTTTTTTTGTCCATAATTTTTTTTCTTCTCGGGTTCTAATTTTTTTTCTATGGATTCTGAACCTGTGTGTATCAAGTTTACGGATAATAATTATTCTACATGGGCATTTCAATTTGAACTTTTTCTTAAGGGAAAAGATCTTTGGGGTCATATTGATGATACTGATTGTGCACCCAATCCTGATAAATCTAAGGATTGGGCTGTGCTTGATGCTCGAATTATGTCTTGGCTTCTTGGCTCAATTGAGCCACATATTATCACCCACTTACGGCCTAATCGCACCGCCCAATTCATGTGGAATTACTTAAAGAAAGTATATCATCAAGATAATGATGCTCGTCGTTTTTAGTTAGAGCATACAATTGCCCTGTTTTCACATGACAATCGTTCCATCCAAGACTATTATTCAGCATTCCTGACTTTTTGGAACAAATATTCTGATTTGGTTACTGCGGATGTTCCTGTTGCCTCTCTTTCCACTATTCAAAGTCTTCACGAGACTCGTCGTCGTGATCAGTTTCTTATGAAACTCCGCCTCGAGTATGAATCTGTTCGCTCCTCTACTGAATCGCTCTCCCGTTCCTTCTCTTGATGTTTGTTTTGGTGAGTTACTTCGTGAAGAACAAAGACTTAGTACTCAAGCTTCTCTGGAACATTCTCATTGTAGTTCAGGGGTTCCCCTCTGTGGCTTATGCCGCTCAACGACGAGGACCGCCTATACATTCTAGCACCTTACAGTGTTTCTGCTGCAAAGAATATGGACATATTACTGCTAATTGTCCCAAGAAATACTGTTCTTATTGCTAGAAGAAGGGTCATATTATTAAAGACTATCGTATACGCCCTCAAAATCGTCAGGCTCAAGCATTTCATACTTCTATAGCACATGGCTCTTCCTCAGGTGCTTCCTCTGATCTTGCACCTCCTGCAGCAAATTACTGCACACCAGAAATGGTGCAACAAATGCTAATTTTGGCCTTATCCGCAATGGGGTTTCAAGGTAAAAATCCAACTAAACTCTGGTATATAGACTCAGGTGCTTCTAATCACATGACGAATACTCCTACTGCTCTATGTCATGTTCGGCCCTATGCTGGTCAATCTGCCATTCAAACTGCCAATGGTAGTTCTTTGCCAATAGCTGTTGTCGGAGATGCATCTTCTCAAATCACTGATGTGTTTCTTGCTCCTCAACTATCCACAAATCTTATTTCTGTTGGTCAATTAGTTGATAACAATTGTGCTATTCATTTTTCTGGTGATGGTTGTGTTGTGCAGGACGAGGTAACGGGAGAGCCGATAGCGAAGGGACCTAAAGTGGGGCGTTTGTTTCCACTATTTTTATCTGTTCCAGTACTTTCTTCAGTTTCGTCTATTAAGTCTTTTACGTGTCATAATGTTCCAGATCTGAGTATGATGTGGCGTCGTCGTTTAGGTCATCCCAATGCTCAGATCTTATCTCATGTATTGCACTCGGGTTTTCTTGATAATGAAGAACGTTCTTCTTTATCTCTTCAATGTGATTCTTGTAAACTTGGTAAAAGTAAAATTCTTCCATTTCCTTTACATGCTAGTAGAGCTTCTCACTGCTTTGATCTTATCTATAGTGATGTTTGGGGACCTTCCCCGGTTAGTTCACATGAAAAATTTAAATATTATGTGACTTTCATTGATGATTATAGCAGATTCACTTGGGTTTATTTTCTTCACTCTAAATCTGAGGTTTTTTGTACTTTCACTGAGTTTTTTGCGTATATTGATAATCAATTCTCTACGACTATTAAGACATTACGCACAAATTCTGGTGGAGAATATTTGTCTACTGAATTTCAGTCATTCTTGGCTTCTAAAGGTATTATTCATCAACGTTCATATCCTGCTACTCCCTAACAGAATAGAGTAGCCGAACGCAAAAATCGTCATCTCCTTGATGTGGTACATACTCTCTTGTGAGAATCCTCTGTTCCATCCATGTTCTGGGTTGAGGCTCTGAAAATTGCTACTCACTTAATTAATCGTTTACCTTCCCAAGTCTTACATATGGAGTCTCCCTATTTCCACTTATTTGCTAAACAACCTAGTTATGATAATCTCCGTATCTTTGGTTGTGTATGTTTTGTCCATTTAACTTCTCATGAGCGATATAAATTATCTGTTCAATTTGTTAGATGTGCATTCTTGGGATATAATGTGTGTCAAAAGGGATTTGTTTGTTATGATCCTACTTTATATCGTACACGCATTTCTCGGAATGTTATTTTCTTTGAAAATCAACATTTCTTTCCTGTGTCCTTTATACCTTCTTCTTCTACTATGGTCCTCCCCTCTTTTGAAGAACATTTTTCAGATCTTCATCCAGTCAGCTCTTGTTTTAAATCAAGACTTGTATATATGAGACGCTCCAGCCCACAGTCTCTTCCGGTGGCTCAATCGATATCTGATCCTACCATGCTCCAGGACCAGTCAATTGCAGCACCTTCAGAGCACTTGGTACGTCGCTCTTCTCGAGTGTCAGTACCTCCGGATAGGTATGGGTGGTTTGCTTCTGCTCTTACTGCTACATTATCCAATTTTGATATTCCCACATGCTGTCAAGCATGATTGTAGGCGACAAGCTATGCAAGAAAAAATTGCCGCTTTAGAGGCCAATCACACCTGGGACATTGAGCCATGTCCTCCTACCATTGTTCCTCTAGGTTGCAAATGGGTTTATTCAGTCAAAGTCCAATCTGATGAACGTTTGGAACTTTACAAAGCTCGACTTGTTGCACTTGGGAATAATCAAGAATATGGTGTCAATTATGAAGAGACCTTTGCTCCTGTGGCTAAGATGACTATTGTTCGTCTGATTCTAGCTCTTGCTGCTTCCAGTGATTGGCCACTACATCAGATGGATGTTAAGAATGCTTTCCTTCACGGTGATCTTAAAGAGTATTTACATGAAGCCACCCCCAGGATTGTTCACCTCTCCGACTTCACATGTGTGTAAGCTTCGTCGTTCCCTTTATGGTCTCAAGCAAGCTTTAAGGGCTTGGTTTGATAAATTCCGCACAACTTTATTAAAATTTTCATTCAAGCAAAGCAAGTATGATACTTCATTGTTTCTTCAGAAATCAGACATGGGTATTGTTGTTCTTTTAGTTTATGTTGATGATATTGTGATCACTGGTTCCGATTCTGTCTTACTTGGCCAGCTCAAGACTCATCTCTTAGAGTCCTTTCATATGAAAGATTTGGGATCTCTCACATATTTTCTTGGTCTTGAGCTGTATCGTAGTTCTTCTGGTATTTCACTCAATCAACATAAGTATGCGAGTGACTTGGTGGCTACAGCTGGTCTACAGGAAGTTACTTTTGTTGATACTCCTATGGAATTAAATGTCAAGCTTTGCAAAGAGGAGGGTGACTTACTTGTTGATCCCTGTTTATATGGGAAGTTGGTGGGTAGCCTTGTTTATCTCACCATTATTAGACCAGACATTTCTTTTGTTGTACAGCAAGTCAGTCAGTTTCTTCAGACTCCTCATCATCTTCATTTGGCTGCTGTCCGTAGGATCATATGCTATGTTCAGGGCACTTCTGCCCGTGGTTTATTCTTCTCGGCCGGCAATTCTACTCGTCTTGATGCTTATTGTGATGCTGATTGGGCTGGTTGTGCGGATACACGTCGCTCCATCACTGGTTGGTGTGTGTTCTTAGGTAATGCATTAATCTCTTGGAAAAGTAAGAAGCAAGACAGAGTTTCTAAGTCATCTACGGAATCTGAATACCGAGCAATGTCTTTAGCTTGTTCTGAAATTATTTGGCTTCGAGGTATGCTTGCTGAGCTAGATTTTTCTGAGACTGATCCCACACCTCTACATGCCGATAATACGAGTGCTATTCAGATCACAACCAATCCTGTCTATCATGAGCGCATGAAGCATATTGAAGTTGATTGTCACTCTATTCGTGAAGCATTTGAAGCTCGTGTTATCACTCTTCCACATATTTCCACTGAACTACAAATTGCTGATATATTCACCAAGGCTCTCACTCGTCATCGCCATTGCTTCCTAAGTAGCAAATTGATGCTTGTTGATCTACGGGCATCAATTTGAGGGGGGCTGTCAACGTACAATAACAGGGTAGTCAACGCTGCTAAATAGAGGGAGGCTACTTGCTAAATAGATGGAGGCTATGCACGACGCTGCTAAATAGATGGAGGCTACGCACGGCGCTGCTAAACATCTTCCATAATTGAAGGGCTTATCTTCCCGCTCAAAGTTAGACAGCCCATAAGCCATGTAAATATGTTCTATATAAGGAGGGTAAAATCCTCTGAAAGATTCATTCGAATCCATTTAACAGCAGGGAGTAGTATTGCTCCATAGAAACAAACTTCTCTTCTCTTTTGCAGGAACTCTAAAGCTCCATAGAAAATCCATCACAAGTGATGAGATGTATGTTTTTTTGTTAATTTTCTTCACAAATTTGACAAGAGATCTTGGTGATCTCGGATTTATTCAAAATCCAACAATTTGTTCACAAATGGAAGCCCTTTAAAAGACCCTTTAAAGATAAGACCCTTCGAGATAGTCTATATAGAAAATACCAATTCACTATTTAAAGAAAATTTACAAGTAGTTCAAACATGCCTAACATCAAACGGATCTCCATCGTTGTGTTTTATGTGATTAACCAAAAAATTAAAGAGAGATTTATCTTGTGAAAGCTCTAAAACTCTCTCTTGGCACACTCAACTCGGACCCCATTCTTTGAATGAATAACTTTAGCAGTCAATTTTGTGCTCCTTGAATAGTTCTTGAGTTGAACAAACTTTTCTTGAATTTCAAAATTGCAATTATGAAAATGTGTAAATAGGCCGTCGTGAGCAGTTACTAACAGAGCACGATTTCTCATTTTAGAATTTAAGATAACGTAGTCTTCATCCAATATTCAAATTATGAGATTTTCAAACTTTCGATCTTATCTAATATTCAAATTTATCTACAAATGTATTTGTAGATAAATTTGATTTCCTATCAAACCTTACCTATTATTTTTATACATAAATCTTGTCTATTTTCCAAAAAAAAAAAAAAAACCAAATTCAATAAAAAAAACCTTATTCATTTTTTTTTTTTTTTGAGAAATATTTTCATTCATTTCGTTCAAGACAATCAAATCAAGCAGTACACAAATTGTCTTTTAACAAACAACTAGAAATGAATTCAGGATAATCCTCAATCCACACTACTTCATCAGCATAAGACAATGTTGCTCTACTCTTGATAGAGAATGAGCCACTTAGCTTCCACCTCTTCTAATGAATTGTATTTTCTAACTTCTCGGGTAGCAATAAAACTCTTAACATCATCAATGATATGCCCGAACCAAGATAAGTCTTCCTCTTGACAGTAGATCCATACACATCTCCAAAGTTTTCGTAAGTGCCAAACATTAGGCCAATGTAGGATCTGCAACATTATCCTGTTGATCACAAATAACTTCTCCCTCCTCATCTCTAAATATAATCTCTATCCCCTCATCTGCTTATTTTTTTTTAAATCTAAAGCAGCATCCAAATTAGCTTTTACATAGCTTTTATCTGGTTTTCTCCATAGATCCTCATTTATTCTTGTAGTTTGTGATTTTGTTTGAGTTTTTAGGCTGTTTTGAGCTGCCTGAAATTCTTCCAAATTTTCTTGGACTAATTGCACCACTCTACTTGGACTGTGAAATTTGTTTAAAATAAACTCATTGCTCCTTAGCCAGATTCTTCTCATTGTAGTAGATATCCATTTCAATTCTGATTTGTCGAGCTTTTTCATTAGCTTACCCCAAAGCATTAGAAAGTCATCTTCTAGTATGATCCGCTTTTGTAATGAACTTTTGGATTCAGCCCATACATCTTTTGCAGTTGGACAGTTTCACACCATATGCATAATTGTTTCTTCCTTGCTTAAACATATGGGGCATATTGGGTTCTCAGCTATTTCTTTGCAGAAAAGATTTTTCCTTGCGGCTAGAAGATCATTTCTAGCTTTCGACAAGAACATTATGTCCAGCCTTGGAACTTATAAATTCCATATAGATTTCCATCTGTCATCCTGCAATTTCTCCATTGAAGTTTCCCCTATCACTTCCTTTTTCCTTGCCAATTCTACATAATAAGCACTCTTGACAGAGTAAGTTCCTTTTGAGGTGTATCCCTATATCATTTTATTATCCTTTGCTTCAGTCTTGTTTAATGGGATGCTACATATTAACTTTGCCTCTCATTATCAAAGATGGTTTGAATCAGTTCTTTATTCCATTCTCTTCTCTCTTGATTAATAAGCTACTTCACTTCAGTTTCAGCACTTATGATTTTAATAGATGATTGAACCCGATAGGATGATGGTGAGGATAACCATATCTGAATGTTTTCTCCATTACCCAGCCTCCATCTAATCCCTTCTTTCAACAATCTACCTGCAGAACACAAACTTCTCCATATTAGAGATGGATTTATGCCAAGTTTTGCATCCCACACGTATGTTTATTTTTTTAAATAGTGGTTGCCATTGATCCAGGAATCCGAATAAAACTCTATAATTGTTTGGCTAACAGGGCTGAGTTAAAATACTCTACATCCCTAAATCCCAAACCACCTTTTGATTTTTGTTTTCCTGTTTTATCTCGGGTTCCCACTGAATTTTATTCTCCTATTGTTGACTGCCCCACCAAAATCTGGAAAACATTACATTAAACTCTGCACAGGCCCTTTAAGAATTTTGAATACACTCATTGTGTAGGTAGGAATAGCTTGTAAGATAGCCTTGATCAAAATTAATTTCCCTGCTTATGATAGAAAGGATTTATTCCAATTAATCTTCTGCCACACTCTCTCCTTCACACATATGAAAGTATTATATCTTGATTTCCTTAACAAATTAGGAAGACTCGAATATCTTTCATAACTTCCACTGATAGTTGCTCCTACTGCTCTCCAAATAGCTCTCTTTTTATTTGCTCCTGCATTTGAACTAAAAAAAGATTGAGTTATCTTTATTTAAGAATTGACTAGAAACTTTCTCATATTGGTGAAGAATACCTTGCAGCTTGATCCATTCTTCTTCTTTAGCTCCATCAAATTAAACACAATCATCAGTAAAAAGAAATTGATTTATTTTTGTACCCCCTAGCTAGAATCACACCTTTAGTAAACCCTTAGAGTATGAATAATTATAAAGAGGGCTTAGACCTTCAGCACATAAGATGAATAGGTAGGGAGATAGTTGATCTCCCTGCCTTAAAGTAGGTAGATATGCTCCCCTGGTTTACCATTAATAAGAACTAAATAAGACACTGTACATGCAAAACTCATGATCAGTTGAACCCATTAGTCACAAAATACCAATTTATTCATTATTACTTTAAAGAAAGGCCATTCAATTCGATCATAGGCCTTTTTTGACATGTTGAGTTTTAAGTGTCATACGACCAATAGAGCCTCTCTTTCTAGACTTCATGGAGTGTAAAACTTCATAAGCAACCATAATGTTGTCGGTTATAAGCATCTCTATTATGAGTGCACTTTGTGTAGAAGATATGATAATAGATAGCACTCTCTTTAAGTCTATTGGCTAGAACTTTAGACAATATTTTGTACAACACATTACAAAGGCTAATAGGTCTAAAGCCACTAGCTAACTGTAAGGATTTTTTCTTTAGAATAAGTGCTATAAAAGTGTAATTAATAGAGGGGTTCAATACATTACCATTTAAGAAAGATAAAGTTGCTTGACAAACCTCATCTCCTACAATCCTCCTATGGTTTTGATAAACGCAAACTCCAAACCCATTAAGGTTAGGTAACTTCAAAGGCGCCATTTGTTTGAGAGTTGTTTCTACTTCAAATCTGGTGAAACTTTGGGTAAGTTCTTCATTCATAACGACAATTACTCTAGGATCCACATTCTTCAAACAGGTAGCAATGTCATCAGGTGTAGGCTCTGATGAAGTAAATAGATTCTCAAAATAATGCTTAAAAACTTTCCCAATGTCCTCTGGAATTTTCCTCAATCTGATTTGTGAATCATAGATTTGTTTTATAAAAATTTTCTTCGTTCTTTGGTTGGCACAAGCTTGCAGAAATTTTGTGTTTCTATCTCCATGTTGGTGCCAATTCTTCTTTGCCCTTTGTCTCCATTTTAAACCCTCCTGGTCTAACAAAGCTCCCAAATTCTTCTGCAGTCGACATATGTCCTTTATATTATGGCTTCCTTCTTCTTGCAACTTTTGTAAGAATTGTGTCTTTTCTTGAATTGCCTTGCCCCTATCCTGTGATGTTTGTTTGCACCATTTTATCAAAGCTACTTTGCAAGAATTCATCAACTGCTGCACTTTTGAAATATGATTCCTTCTATTAACTCTTTTTTCCATTCATTCTCTACTACTTTCTCACTCTCTTCATCAAAGCTTCTTTTTCCATTTGACCCATTTTACACTAGAATTGTTGAAAGAAAGCATTATTGGCCGATGATCTAAACTTCTAGCAGCAAGAACTTCCACCTACATATCTTTATAGATATCAGACAAAAAAGGATTAGCCACTGCCCTGTCCAGCCTTTATTTAGTGAAAGAGTCATCCCATGCTTGTTACTCCAAGTATATTTGTCCCCTTTCCAACTCAGATCATATAATTTTCTTTCCTTTAAATCTTCTCTCAAATTTCCCATCTGCTGTTCATCTCTTGGTCTAGTCTCCCCTTTCTCCTCATTTGACACTATCTCATTAAAATCCCCCATCACACAGCAAGCTTGGTGATTAGATGGTTCAAGAGATGCAAGAACTTCCATGCCTCTTTTTTCCTACTAACCTTAGGCTGTCCATAGAAGCCTGCGAACAACCACTTCACATCTATGTACTCATCTGTGATCCAGACACTAATGTACCTCTGAGAGTAATTTTGAATTTTCACTCACCTCTAAGTTCCATAAATGAACCAATCCACCCCTCATACCCAAAGGTTCCACTACAAAATAACTGTCAAAACTAAGGAGATGTTTGGAAACATTTTTCATCTCATCCCATCTGATTTCCTTTCCAAACATCATTCAAACACAAACACTTTCAAACTAATCATTCAACCCTTTTAAACTAATCATTACAACTTTCTCAATTTTTTAAATAAAAAGCAAAAAACAATTCAACATTTTCAAATCTTAAAATAAAAATAATATTAAAAAATTATATTATAATAATATTTTAACTTTATAATATTTTTTATTCAACTTTTCTCTTTCATTTTTCAAAACTCAATAAATACTTATATTAAACTATCTCACTACTATTCACAGACTATCTTAATATTATTTACAAAATTATCATTTCATCTTATTCTCCAAACATTCCCTTAAGCCTTCTTTCCAAATGATCAAACCTTCAAGCTTTTAATTTAGTCTCTATTTCAATGACTAAATTTGGTCTCTTTTCCTTTACTATCAGGTAAAGGCATGGTTTTCCATCCCACGCTCTCTGTTTATCAGCTTGTGTAGCAAAAGGTAATGACAAATGTATTCGGCCTGACTTAACACTGCTGGTTTGCCGATTCACCAAACCTTGCCATTGTTGACCCTAGCACCTCTTGAGTGATTATCCTCTCTGTACAGACCTTCCCTACCACATTTCGATACCCTCTACTTTTTACTTCCTCTGAAACCCCACTTCCTATATCGATTGTGAAATTTTCTTCTTCCATCAATAGTAGCTTCTCCCATTGTTGTTCCAGTTCATTCATTTTCGTATTCGTCTACCTTTCTTTAAGAACATATGTATATTTTTATGGAAAAATATAGTTGCAAGCACAATTGTGCATTAATCTGTGCACCAATATGATGTGATTGGTCAAAAAGTACATTTTATTGAAAATAGTGTTAATTTAAATTTTAAGTATGAATAAATCAGTATTGGTACACAGATTAGTGCGCAACCGTGCTTGTATGTAGCAAAACTCTATTTTTATTCACCCCCCGTTTCTCCAGGGAGACGAGAGAGAAGACTAACATCTAAATCTCTATTTATTTATTATTTTAAAAGAAATGATATTTGGAGTGTGTAGTTTTCACTTGAAAAAAGTGTAATAAATTTAAGACTCATATAATTTTTTTTTAATAATTATTCATACTTTTTTAAAAAAGAATATGCAAAAATTGCACACTATAAGATATAATATAGCACTATAGTTATTTTAAATGCTAAATTTAGGTGACACTAAAAAAATTTAGAGTTTTGTTACGTATAAGTAAAGTCGCATACTAATCTACGTATCAATACTGATTTCTCCACATTCAAAATTTAAATTAGCACTATTTTTAATAAAATTTACTTTTTGATCAATTATATTAAATTAATACACATATTAATACGTAATTATGCTTGCAACTAAATTTTTCCAAAAAGTTATCATAAAAAGGTATTAAGTCCAACGCCCACAGTTGGGTGGATACACGTAGAAAGATAAAAGAGCAGAGGCGGGGGTGAAGGTGACCACCCCACTAAGATATGGATAAGAATTGAGGAAGACAACTACTCGTTAATATTGTTGGATTATTTCAAATATTTTAAATAAATCTTATCTTTTAAAGTTTTTCTTTAATGTAATTTTTTGTTAGTCTTACATTGAAAAGATAATTAAATTTTTAGTGATTTATAAGTAAATAAGTTTCACAATATATAAAATAGAATATAAGTTTAGATATACAGAGTGTCACCCAGTGCGAAACACTAACCACACGCATGCGAACGCACCTCACATAGATGCATTGACAATTTAGACTAGAGGTGCTACCCGCACCATACGGTGAGGGGTAGCCGCTTCTCCGCACCCCGCCCCGCATGGTGCGAGAGTGGGGTTTTCTTATCCGTCCCCCGCCCCGCTTCATTTTTACTTTAAATATGAACTACATTTTATTATATTTAAAAATTATTTATATATTTAAAAGTGATAAAAATATATATTTTTAGATCCAAATTGTAAATTTAAATTTTGTAAATATGACTATAATTTAAAAATTATGTAGTTTTTAAATTTGCTAGTGTATATTTTATGTAAGTTGTAGTGTAATAGTTTTAAATTATATAATTTTTAAATTTGCTAATACATACTTTGTAAATAAGTCTAACAAATTGTAATATATATATTTATATATACACAATTTGTAAAATACAAAGATATATTTATATTTATATATATAAACATATATTTATTTTTTTGTATATATATAAATATTTATGTTTTTATATATAATATATATAAAGAGAGGGCAGGGCGGGGGAAATGCGGGGCGAGGTTGGGCCCTCCCCACCCCCCGCCCCCGCTAGGGGAACTAGCTGCGGGGTGGTGTTGTCCACCCCTCCATGCGGGGGCGGGGCGAACGGGGGCTGGACCCCGTTGCCCACTTCTAATTTAGATGCACTTAGCACTTCTGACCGCTTTGTTTAAATTAAAACGAAACATTACATCTATTGCTGCTATTTACATCTGTTTGTTCTGTTCAGAATTTGTAATCTGTATACTATATAAACAGTATTGTAAGTGGAATGTAATATTTGTCTAATTGTGAGAACATAATTGCCAGATTCTCTTTCGCAGAACTCAATTTGTGAGTGGAATGCAATATTTGTCTAAGAGATAGATTAACAATCGTCTCACTATTTTACAATTTCCATCTCTATTTGCTATTCAATTTCTAACACATATAGGGTCTATAGGTAGCAACCCTCCTCACATATATTTGTCTATAGGGTACACACACAAACATATATATATATTCTAAATCGGTAACAAAGCTTCCATGACTTGGAGTAACGTCATGGGGGGTACCTTGAAGGTTTGGCGCTTATAGCAACTTGAACATTGCAAATAATTTTAGCTTTAAACCGAAGAAATACGAAAATAAGTATTGATAGAAACCTTGTATATGGGATTAGTTGGCCTGATTTTTTACTTTTATTGTACTTAAGCAAACATAATTAGCACTAGACGTGGGAAGTATATATATGGGCTGCTTATTTTTTAAAACTATCTGCTAGTACGATGGAATAGGTTCCTAAAAAGGAATGGAAGGAAATGGTACTGGTAAATTGGGACACAGCACGTTACATTACAGATAGAAATGTACTAAGTTATAATATAGTTTTTGGTTAATAGTTCCATGCATTTTCCAAGTATACCATGAGTTAGACCAGATGTCTTCAATAGGTAATTTGATCCATATTTCCTTGATCATGATAGGTTGCAATTCTGAATCAATGCTATAATAATTAGGAAAGGAAGTCAATTTGTTTTTTAGAAGAGGTTCAGTACCTCCAATTTTACTAATAGCCATCTCTTATGGTGGCGGATGAATACATTTTACAATCGGTGTAAGAGTTTTAAGGGTTACATAAATCCCAAAACCAAAACTCTTGTAAAAACCTTTCATTCTAAAGAAAAAAAAAAACTACTACTTACATTAATTGTTCCAAAGTATCTACATTAGAAATAAAGCAAATATCCAAATGAACTATTTCCATCTAAAATCTGGTAAACCAGATTTATCAATAACAAAAATTCCATACAATTTTTTAGGTAATTGTAAAACATAAGAGAAAGACAAAGTAATACTTGAAACTCCAAGATTAGCTAATCCATCTGCCATAACTTTACCTTCTCTGTATATATGCTACACATCAAAACGTATAAACTTGTTAAAGTCAAGTATATCCTCCCAAATATTCACATACCTGTAGGGGCTTTTTCCTATTTCTATACCAGTTAATTACCAGCAATGCATTAGACTCAACCATGACATCCTAAATACCAAGCTAGTAACATAAAGAAAGACCAGCTTTAACTGCAAAAATATCTACAAATATATTTGTACCAACCCCCAAATGAATGGAGAATCCATGTATTAACCACCCATAATAATCTGGAATAATACCACCACAACTAGCAAGCCCAGGATTGCCCTTTAAGGCCCTATCGATATTAAGTTTCATTTTATTAATAGGGGGATCAACCGGCAAATTAAACTAAACTTTTTCAGTTTAGTCTTTAACAATGGAGTTCTCGAGAAATTTAAAATAGAAACATCATCCAACCTTTTTATGCCCCTTGATGATTTAGTCATCAGATTTAATTCATGCAACCATTTCACAATATTTTAAATAATGCAAGAAGTAGGCTTGATATACCTTCATATTTGGCTGAGTTTCTTGCTAGCCACAATTTCCAAAATATTAAACAGGGAACTAATTGAGCAATTATATGAATATGATTTGTTTCATGGAAAAGCAACCACCAAGTTAGCAATTTATCTCTACACCCAAAGCTGGAAGATATAAGACGCCAAAAATATGTGAGAAGTGATGCCATACAAATATAGCAAGATCACAATCATTAAAAATATGTAAATCAGACTCTACAACCTCGCAGCGCACTTAGAGGCCAAGCTTATGCCACATTTTTGAACATTTATGTCCAAAACTGCCAAATTATTCCACAATTTCCTTCCATACAAAAACAAAAATTCTTAGTGGAAGATTCTTACTCCAGATATATTTAGTAACAAAAAATCAAGAATGTTCTAAGAATGGTCCATGTTGTCTGAGTAGTGAATTTACCATCATTTGTATGCTTCCAATATCTATCATCATCACCACTTCTAGGCTTTTTCTGAAAATTAAGAACATGATGCATCAATACAGGATTTTGAAGAATTTCAAGCTTATCTCTCTACCAACCAGTTGTAGAACATAAATCATTTAATTTCAGATTTGGTAAAGTGACAGGAAAACCCAAGGATGCAATGGACCCATTACCCTTCCAGTTATCATGCCAAAAACTGATATCACCACTTCTAATTCCAGTGACTTTTAGATTGTATGAATGGCAGATATACACATATAGATCTCCAAATATGAGAATGCGATGGTCTTGCTGAAATTGATTATAACGGTACAACATTAGAAAAATACTTCTGCCTTATATAGACTGCCCAAAGAGAGGTTGAACTTACCGGATTCCAAGCAAGTTTGCATTGCAAAGCTTTTACGACATCATATGAATTTTTTATGCCCATACCACCCTCTTCAACAGCCCTACATATCTATTTCCAAGAAACCAAATTTTTTTTTTTAATGCATTTCACTTTCTCCCAAAAGAATAATGCAAAATGATATTATTCAATCCCAATATCGCTTCCAAAATAGTTTAGGTTTTGGGTTTTTAGGAAAAGATTTAGTGTAGGCGAAAAACAATACAAAAGGACTTAAAAAATAAAAAAATATTTAACAAAAAAAAGTAAAAATACAAGTAATTAAAACAAAAAACTCCAGTGCATTCGACTTTCCTTTTTCTTTTGCTAAGATATATAGGAGGCGATGTTTAACAACTTGCAAGTGGTAATTTACTAATTTCTCTCCTCTTTTTAACACTTTTATAAAAAGTAGTAAAAGTTTGCCGATGTTGCCATATATGATGGGAAAAAAGTACACGACGCTTTTCATGCTTTGAGTAACTTCGATCTTAATTAAAGTGATTAAATTTTTTTTAATGTAAAACTAAAGTTTTTGGGCCCACCTTATAGTAAAATAAACTTCATTTCATTTCATTTTCAATTATACATTCTTAATTTTCTCGCTTCTCCTTCCCGAGTCCACCCCTTTTTCTGCGTCGAAGCTCAAGCTTTAGACCATAAAACTTGAGCCACCGATAAAGTGGGGAGAAAGAAGGGAGAGACATAAAAAATGAGATCAAATAAACCGAGAATGTATATATATTTTTTTCCTTTAAAAAAATTTACAACTTAGAATGGATGGTGTAATCAAAATGACCAAACACGAAAGGCATGCTAGATGTGACATTAAAGTTTCCCTATAACATAAGCATTGATCATGCGTATATTTTGTTAGTTTGAAGCTTGGCTTAAGCTGCTCAATCGTCCGGCTGTCACAACAAATTTCTAAAGCAAATAGCATCATTTGATTCCATTATCCCCCTTGTTGTAAATACTAAATGGCATTCACCTTTTTCAATCTTTAATAGAAATGCCAGCATTTCATGGTTGGACTCATTGAAAGTATATAAGCGAGTTAGGTAACAAACACTTCAACTAATCCAATTCCATGTGCAAGATCCTTCCTTAAAGGAAGAAACCTCAATTCTTTAATAATTCAAATTCAATTTGCACCATCTACACATATTTTGATGACCTATAAGTTTAGAGAAAACTAAATTTTTTTGTCTGATTTAGACAAATAATTAAATTTCAAAAAATAATACTTGCAGTCGTGAGTGCGAAAGTGCCGCACTATTACTTTTAAAAAAATAAATAAATACAGAATTTACATTAAAAAATTAGCTTTTTAATAGTGGACCCACTTTTTTTCAAAGCGATTGCATGACGCTTGCGCACTACACGATTATATGTAGTATTACTCATCTCCTTTGAATAATCCAACTCAAAGAAAATTATATTAACTTAGGTGGATAAGGCCTTGGGCTGCAACCTTCAATAATTATTTTGGGTATACCCTTACTTTGGAATTGGGGATTAATTTTGAGAGGAGCATTAGCCCATCAATTTGTCTGTCTTATGGGGGCTCAATAATCATTATGGACATTTAATTTTTGAGTAACTCATTATGGACATTTAAAAAGCCAATAATTAAGAATCATGTATGGTCTAGCAAGTTTTCAGTAGTAAAAGTGGAGGTATTGATAGTTGTGTATTCAGTCCATTCCCCCTTGTTGTTAAACTTCAGTAATGTCAATGAGAGAATGGAATATCAAAGGGAAAGGTAGTTTAGGTATGATGTTAGCTGGAATCTAATGGAGGGGTGCAAAGAGCTGGTGCAAACATAATGGGGGAGAGGAAGAAGGAAGGGGAGGCCTCAGGCTGTTATACAAGAACTATTAGCAGGGTGTATGGGAGCTCTAAGTTATTGGAGCAGGAATGTGGTTCAGGAGAGGGAGTTACAGATAAAGGTAAAGTCTGAACAACTGAATGCCCTACAAGAATCTAAGGGTCCTTTGCCTTTAGATGATATTAGAAGGAGAAGTAAGGAACTTGAATTATTGTTTGAACAAGAAATTTGAGGTGAAGATGCGTGCAAAGAAGCATTGGCTAAGCCAAGGAGATAGAAATACTAGGTATTTTCATACTTGTGTAAACCAGAGGAATAAGAAAAATGTTATTGAAAAAATTCAAGATGTTGAGGGTGGATGGGTGAAGGGTACAGAAAATTTAGAAACAACTTTTAGTAGTTACTTTGATGGGCTCTTTACATCCTCTAATCTTGATGGGGGACAGATTGCAATTTGTGTCCAGAATGTAGGGGTAAAAATAAGTGAAGGAAAGAGGAGGAAGATGGAAAGTGTGTTCTTACTAGAGGAGATTGAGAGTGCACTGAAGCAATTGTTAGCCCTTAAATCACCTGGTCTAGATAGTTTTGGGGTTGGATTTTACAAGAACCACTGGGAGTTGGTGGGGAAGGAAACTTGTGAAGCTGTCTTGGATTTTTTAAATGGGGGAGGTTTATGTAAGATGAACCACATATTTATAGCTTTAATTCCAAAGGTGAACTACCCTCAATCAGTGAAGGACCTTAGACCAATAAGTCTATGCAACGTGATCTACAAGCTGATATCAAAGGTTTTGGCCAATAGAATTAAGGAGGCTTTGGATGGGTGTATCTCTCATAACCAAAGTGCATTTATTCTTGGGAGGCAAATATCAGATAATATGATGGTTGCTTATGAACTGTTGCATTCTATGAAGACAAATCAGAGGGGTGAAGTGAGGAGTATGACAGTGAAACTTGATATGGCAAAGGCCTATGACAGGGTTGAGTAGACTTATTTTAAGTCTGTGATGTTAAGACTGGGTTTTGGGGAGAAGATAACAAGTCTGATCATGGAGTGTGTGAGTTTTATCAGTTACTCTGTGTTAGTCAATGGGCAACCTGGTAAAGTAATAAATCCAACTAGAGGAATCAGACAATGGGATCCTATGTCCCCTTATCTGTTCCTTATCTGTGCAGAAGGCTTGAGCCAGTTACTAAATAAGGCTGAGGAAGGAGGGAGGATCAAAGGGGTAGCTGTGGCAAGAGGAGGAACAAAAATAAACCATTTAATGTTTGCTGATAATTGTGTGGTTTTCTTTAGGGCTCAGATTGAAGAGTGGAGAAGGATATAGGGTATACTTAACCTCTATGAGTGTGCCTCAGGACAGACTATTAACAAGCAGAAAACTAATATCTTCTTCAGCAATAATACAAAGGATCCAATGAGGAATTTGATAACCAGAGAGATGGGGCCCACAGGATGCAACAACTATGAAAAGTATTTGGGGCTTCCAGCAGTAGTGGGAAGAAGTAAGTATAATACTTTCCAATCAATTAAGGAAAGGGTGTGGCAAAAGATTCAGAATTGGAAAAACATTTACCTATCAAAAGCTGGGAAAGAAATTATGATAAATCTTACAAGCAATCCCTACATATTCAAAGAGTGTGTTCAGTATACCTAAGAAACTATGTGAGGAGTTGGAGGCTTTAATGGCCAGGTACTGGTGGAGGCAAGGGAAAAGAGAGACATGATTTCATTGGTGGAAATGAGGGAGATTGGGGGTTGCTAAAATGGAGGGGGGTCTTGGGTTTCGAGATATGGAGAACTTTAATAGAGCCATGCTTGCAAAACAAGGATAGAGACTAATGAACATGAAGAATTCCTTGGTGGCAAGGATTTTTAATGAAAAATATCTAAAGGGAGCTATATTCACTAATGCGAAGCTGGGATATATGCCCTCTTATATTTAAAGAAGTTTATGGTCAGTTAAAAAAGTGGTTAGAAGTGGGGCGAGGTGGAGGGTTGGAAATGGAGAAAAGATTAGAGTATGAAAGACTAAATGGCTGCCAATTCCCACAACTTTTTCAGTCCAATCTCCTGTTAAAGTTCTAAGTATATGCTAGAGTGTGTGAGCTAATTGATGCAGAGAAGAGGGAATGGAAGGCATAATTGATAAGAGAAGTTTTTTGTCCTGAAGAGGCTAAGATAATCTATACCATTCCTATTAGTAAAACTGAGGCAGAAGACAAACAATATTGGGGGCTGTCAAGAGATGGAAAGTTTTCTGTGAAATGTACCTATCATGCAGAAAATAAGAAGTGCAGAGATGAGATGGGGCAATCCTCTTCTACCAAAGATGGAGAAAATTTTAGGAAGACGTTGTGGACTTTAAACATTCCAGGAGCATGGAAGCATATGGTAAGGAGGGCTTTAAATAATATTCTTTCTACAAAGGAGAATTTTAAAAGGAGAAAAGTAATAAAAGAGGCCATGCGTCCTATATGTTTGCAGCAGGAGGAATATGTTATCCATGTTTTATGGAATTGTTCTGCATTTTCAGATGTATGGATAGTAGAAAATAGTCCAGTGCAAAAGTGGAATTCAGTTATAAAAGATTTTGAAGCCTTATGGTGAAGGTTCCTGAGTGAACTAACAGAAGAAGATATTGAGAGTGTGGTTGCAATTCTGTATTCGATTTGGGGTAGGGGGAATCTAGTGGTCTTTGAGGAAAAAATCTCAGATCCAACTAGTGTAATTCAGAGAGCTTTGGTTGGTTTGTGTAACTTTCATGAAGTGAATAAAAAAGAAGGCCATGAGGGGAGAGGAGTTGGACAAGTTCTATAGAAGACCATATGGAAAGTGCTAGAGGAAAGTCAAGTCAAAGTTAATTTTGATGCTGCCTTAGATCTAAAAGTTCAAAAGATCTAAATGGGTGTGGTGATTAGGGATTTTAGGGGGGATGTTTTAGCTTCCTTGTGTGGGCAAAAAACTTCTGTTGTTTCACCCTTTTTTGCTAAATACCATGCCTTATGGAGAGTTGTAGAATTCTGTAGAGAATTAGGGTTCACAAGTGCATGTTTTGAGGGGGATGCAAGAGTGTTGGTGGATGCTGTGAAGGCAAGTTCAAAGGATGATTCATAGAGAGGGTAGCTGGTGGGGGACCTAAGGTCTGCTATAATGGCCTACCGTGAGTGGTGCTTATAGTTTATTCATAGAGAAGGAAATACAGTGGCACATAACTTAGCAAAGAAGGGCTTACATGTTGATAATGAAATAGTTTGGATGGAATGTGTTCCACCAAAAATTATAAAGAAAGTTGTATATGATAAAGTTTGTAATCAATTAATCAAGGAATGAAATGATAACAGGAGATATTTTTTTTTAAAAAAAAAAAGATCTTTGAGATATTTTAACATCCCTTACATCACTCAAAAAAAAAAAAAAAAACTAATGTGAGTATTTATCACTTCAACATCGTTTATGATGCTATTAATTCATTTCATAATACGAAAAAAATTAATTTTATTATAAACTTAGGTAGTATATATAAGTTTCATACAATCAATTTTCAAAAGATAAGATAGATTAAGATCTTTAAATAAACTGAGGTTTGGACAAAAATGAACTAAGGCTTCTACAAAATTTACATATCCTACTCGTAGAGATATATTGAGTAGTACTATTGAGCTATCTGAAACTTAGCACTTAGATAATTTTCTTAACGTGACACCATTGTGACACCGTCATGTAATGTCACATAGTTTACTAAAAATGAAAAAACACTAAAAACCTATATTCAAACAAAAAAGAAGTAAATACAAAAAAATAAGGCTACGGTTACGTTTGGATGTTGAGCTGAGTTGAGATGAAAATTGAATAAAATATTGTTAGAATATTATTTTTTAATATTATTATTATTTTAATATTATTTTGAAATTTGAAAAAGTTGAATTGTTTATTATATATTGTGTTAAAATTTGAAAAAATTATAATGATTATATTTCCTCGATGTTTTTGTGTTTGCATTTTAATTTTTTGATAAAACATATAGTATCATATGGTTGTGTCACATTAAAAATACTATATAAACAATACGTTTTAAATGGCCAAACAGCATTACTTGAGATATATTATTATATTTTTAACTGAACGAATATTTAATCACGATGCTTTATAAAATGAGTAGAAATGCTCTATAATATGAAAATCGACTACCCGGCCGGCTTTCACAGTTGGATCGTTTTGTAGTTTACGAAATTCTTCTCATTCCTCACGTGAACGGTCGCGTTTGTGTCCCGTACTCGAACCCCAACTCCTGCTACGTGCTCTCTCTCTGTCTCTCCGGTCTCTCCCTTGATCGATATCTCCCTCTCAGAGAATAAAGATTCTTTCTGTGAGTAATCGTCGGCTTATTTTATTTTATTTTTTCTTTTTCTTTGACTATATATAGCGTTTTCCAAAGACGCTCTCTAGTCGTAGTTCTTGTGTCGAGGCTGGCTACTTCTGCGGATCGGGATCAGGACCAGCGGGTCCGGGTCGCGCGGGCAAGCTCTCCGGATTCGATGGCAGATTTTTCGCAGAAACATCGGAGTGATACCGAGACTTCCCTCGAGGTTTCTGTTGAGATTGAGCGTGATATTGCGGGGGGAAGTAGTAGTGATAGCGAAGAAGTGGAGAGCAAAGAGGTCGGCAATGTTGTTTCCTTGAACAACGGTGGCAGTAACTCTCCAGGTCTGTGAAAATTTCTGTTCATTTTATTCTGTGTTTGGACTCTTGGAGGCCGGGAAAATGATGTGAGGTTGCGTTTGTTTGGACTTAAAACGAGGAAAATAGGAAAACCTATTCAGATGAAAAGAAATTTTTAGAAGAATTATTGATTTTTCCACGTTTGGTTTACCCCTTGAAAAAAAAAATTTATTTGGTGTTTGATTGCATTGAAAATAATTTATAACTTTTATATATTTCTAATTGTGATTCATGATAACAATATACGCTAGAACAATAGAAAATAAATCTAATAATTTCCAATATATTTTATTCACAATAATGAAGTATTTTTTATTACTAGTAAATGTAGAATGGAGGAATGAAGAGAGAGCATTTGAGGGAAGAAATCATCAAATCTAATAATCTTTTACAATAATAAATTTCTTTTAGCAAAATTTTCTTGAATTTATTTGAACAAAAAAATGCCTATTTATTGCCTGGGTGAAGAAAATTTCATAAAGCTAGGGGTGGAAAATGATTGACTACCTGAGAGGAATGTTAAAGTCTTTTTTATCTCATGCACATGATTTTCCCATTAATCCACTAGCCATTTTCCATTAACCGCTCTTTCCCGTCCTTCCTAAACAAGTCAAAGAGATAAAAATGTTTTTCCAGAAAATATTTTCAGCTGAAACAAATACAGGAGTGAAAGTTATGTTCCAATTTTGATTCCAAAGTCTTTTTTTATTTTTATTTTTACTTATCAAATTTTGGTATTGGTATGCTTAGTTTAGAAGCCTAAAGACGTGCAGAAAAGGAAGAAAGAAATGACTAGAGTTAGAATGCCAGCTTGTTAAATTGTTCTTTATAAAGTATTTATATCTCTTTTCAATAAAATATCTTCTTACTTATAAAAAAAATGTATTTATACATCTTATTTTTTTAGTGTAATTTCTTAGTTAATTTACTTTCTGAAAACTCTAGGGCTTGCATTGATTTGTACCGAGGTATAGAGCTGTATTAATGTGAACTTCTATTGGGGGAATCTTGAATTTGGCTTTTAATGGTGTTATGTTATTTTTTAAGTTCTTTGTTTGGGTGTTGTTTCAACCAGCAATAGCCGTTTTAGGGATTATTTTAGAGAACGTCTAGGAACTGAAAAGGGAAGTGGTAGATTATGCATTTTTCTTTTAAGTTTTCATGGTAAATGTAACTTTGCTAGCCTGCTAGGTAAATGAGCTTGGAGATATTGGAAATTAATATCATATAGGGAATTTTTGGTCAAGAATGGGTTGGCACTTATTTTCTGTTGGGGCCAAATTATCTTGTGCTTGGCCCTGTTTGACGGCTGCTAGTTGTCGAAGGCAATTCTAAAATCTTCTTCTGCTTCCTCAGATGGGAAATCTTAGTGGATGATCTGCAGGTATGTTAATGCTGGAGTAGGGCTACGTTACAGTTTTGAATGGATGCCTGGCTTTTACTGCCACCCTTCAAGATGTCTATTTGTATCATATAATATTATAGATGAGGTAGAGTGCTGGATGTTTCCAAGAGGAAAATGTACGGTTGGCTGCAGATAGGTATATATTCTGAAACACAAAACTGATTTTGATCCCCCATATGATAATGATAAGGGTAGGTGGTGTATGAGATCCCATATTGCTTGGGAAAGAGAAGTTCTTGCTCTTTATAAGGTTTGAATGAGATTCCAATTGTATCATTGACTAGTTCTTTTGGAGTATAGGCCATGTGGTTTGGGTTTTTCATTGGGGCGTTACATTGATAGGTTTATTGAGAGGACCCTCAATCCTTCTAACGTCCTAACAAGCAAGACAATGAATGTGCTAACTTGCAATGGCTTTCTAAGCAAGTTTATGCTGTAAGGCCAAAGCGCTTTGCTTACCAAAAGCCAAGCACATTGTTTTGGCACTTTTTTTAACTGAACCTAAAGTGTGCCTTTTGTGCTTCTGTATTTGTTTTTTGAAAAGTATATAAATCTGGTTTTAACTATTACTGTTTGTTTGTACTAATAATTTAGATGAGATAGATGAGGAAGATGATGGGACTATGATGAATGATGAGGTTGATTAGATGGTTTAGGATTGCATTATATTGCTTTTGTTAGCATGGTAGTCAATACCTACAATTCTTGTGCTGTTTTGGTCATTTCCTTTTGTTTATCTGTTGATACAACTCCTTAATCTTGATTATGGCTTTCAAATATCATGGTTGTATACATTTTGTAAAGCGTAGGATAATTATATAAAATGAAAATTTTAAATTTTATTATGACTTGATTATCATGTTGAATGATGCTGTAAGAAATTAAATTAGTAGGCTAAATATCTTACAATCTTGTTTTTTTTTAAACGACTTTATTGTATTTTATGAATATTTGTTTCTTATTGTACATCTTCTTAAGATACGTGTTTTCTTCAATTAGGCGCATGCATGCGCCTAGGCTCCAGGTGGCGTTTGTACTTAATTACGCTCAACGCTTTTATCCCTGCTTGGTGCAGTGGCTTGGAAGCAAGCTGCATTGGTCATCTTCCCAAGTTATAAATAATATACTGATCAAATGCTGTAGGGCAGATTGTAATGTCCCAAGGAAGGCCCTAAGCCCCATCTGAGCCTATATACATTTGGAGCCCCTTGGAATACTATAAAGAGCAAGAACTTCTCTCTCCTAAGTGCATGTTTGGGATTGCGGTGGGAAATATAGCTTATAACTTTAGGACTTATAACTTATAACTTAAATAATAAATTTTACTATTAAAAAGTTATTTACTGTTTGGTAACCATATGTTTAAAGTACTTTCAAACATGTTATGTTTGTTTGGAAACAAATTAAAAAAGTACTTTCTGAGGTAGAAATGACGATTATTTGAATTTTTAAAGATTATGATTATATCCTTGAAAGTTTGAAAGTTGTAATTATTTTAAAGTTGTATGGATATTTTCGTTCATTGACAATCTTTTTAAAATTCGAATTACGTTCCGCATTATTTGGAAAAGCATGTTTGAGATAAAGCATCAAAATAATGTTTTTCCTCAAACGTACTTTTTAGCTTATTGGAGATTAAAAGTGCTTTAATATGTAACACTCAAATGACCTAATTTTTTCATTAAAGAGCTTTTAAGAATATTTAAGCACTTTTTAATACTCCTAACGCAACCCCAAACAGGCCCTAAGCAATGTAGGATCTTATTCACCACTTATACTCACTTACTCAGTATGGGGCATCACATGAGTTTACATTCAGTCATGTCACAATGACCGCCAAAGCAATCGTCTAGTTGTTGGGTGAAATCTATACAGCGGACTTCTCCTACTTGTGTATCCTACTCTCATCCCAAGATGTAACCTCATAAGAATTTTGGCTTCATGATCAGTAAGATTATCTTCTTCAATGCACTTGAAGAGAGTAAGCAGCCCCCTATTTGTAAGCATAAAGGAGAGCAAATGCTTGGAGAGCTTCTCTTGAATTATGACTGATGCGGTGTTTGTGGAGGTAAATGATGGGAATGATCCTGACACTATGGAATTGATTCTGAAAATTGGTTAGGTCTATCTTCTATGTACTTCCTATGTACATGGCTAACACCTCATTTTTTTATTTATTAAAAATTCTTACTTATAAGAAACAAGGAAAAATATATCCCACAATAGATTAATTGTACCACTGCTATGTAACCATAAAGCATTTAGCCTCTTTTTGGTCAAACCTTTCTGTGTTTTGCCTTTTGATTTCTAGAAAGCAACCCTATGTATCATAATAATAATTTCAGAAAGCACCCTTTTATATAACGTGAAATTAACTGAAGCAAAAATTTGTTTGGTAACTCTGTCAAATAACATTTGAAAGCCGCTCATGTACTACCATTCAAGATGCACAAGTACCATCCGTATGAAAGCAAAATCTTTAGAAGTAACATTTCAGGTACTACCAAAAGTGCTTAAGATTTGCCTACTTTAGAGCATGAAACCATAAAGAAATATGGTTTTGCAAATATGTTACTTAACACATATTGCTTGAAACAAAGCTGCCAAAGAAACTTGCTTCTGCATACGCCTGATCTTTTCTTGTACATGTATTCGCTGGATTACCTTGGACATTTTCAGCCTTTCTCATTCTCTAATGTAGCTTGTATATAGTTGAAATCATTTAAAAAGTTTTCATGCTTAACTTATACAATTTTTGAGGGCTTTACTTATACAATCATTTAAGACCAAATTGATTTGGGCATATCCAATCTTTGAGGGCTCTATTTCTCTGTATCAAAGTTGTCTTGGGTTTGAGAGTTAATCTCTTAAAGTCTGAATTGGTATTGGTGGGCACTTTCCCCAAAGTGGTGACTCTAGCCTCTCGTAGGGATGTAAGTCATATTCTCTACACCTGAAGTATCTTGGCTTACCCCTGGGCACTTCCTTTAAATCAGAGCGGATTTGGAATGTTGTGATTGAAAAGGTGGAGCACAAATTGGCATCTTGGAAGAGGTTGTATTTGTCTAAAGGTGGTAGGCTCACTTTGATTAAAAGTACTCTTTCTAACCTACCCACCTATTTTCTGTTTTTTCTCTTGCTCCAAGCAAAGGTTGCCAACCGTATTGAGAAGCTACAACATGACTTCTTGTGGAGTGGTTTTGGGGATGAGTTCAAATTTTATCTGGTCAATGGGTCAATTGTTTTACTCCAATTTATGGGGGTGGACTGGGGATTTGTAACTTGATGAAGTTCAACCAAACCCTATTGAGTAAATGGTTGTGGCGGTGCCAGCACGAAAGGGGGGCCTTGTGGAAGTCCGTTATAGATGCACAAGTTGGGAGGCTTGGGGTGGATAGTGCTCGAATGAGATACGCGGTCCATATGGGGTGGGTTTGTGAAAATACATTAGAAAGGGTTGGGAGACCATCCAGAGACATGCACATATTGTAGTGGGTGACGACTTTCGTGCCAGATTTTGTTATGACAAATGGTGTGATGAATGAAACCTCCAAGACACTTTCCCTGCCATATTTAAGCTCGCACGAGCAAGTGATGCAACGATAGCATACCTCTTGGCCTTTTCTAGTGGTTCCCCTCAATGGAATGTTGATTTCACTTGGGTAGCCCAAGACTGGGAGTTGGAGGCTATCAGAGAGTTCTATGCAGTACTTTTTTCTGTAAGTATGCTCGAGGGTACCATAGATAAGATGATCTGGAGCCCTTCCAAAAAAGGTAAATTCACTGTTAGATCATTTCACAATGTTTTAACGAGCCCAAGCATGCCCACATTCCCATGGAAGAGTATTGGCAAACGAAAGCTCCTTCAAAAGCATCTTTTTTTTTGTTTGGAAAACATCCCTGAACAAAATTCTCACATAGATAGTTTAAGGAAATGTCAGGTAATGGTATTGGACTAGTGTTGTATGTGTAAGAAGAATGGTGAATCATTAGATTATCTGCTTCTACATTGCGAGGTGGCTAGGACTATGTGGGATGATTTTTCTCTTTTTGTTGGTTGCAAGAATTGGATTATCATAGGTCATGCCTCTTAGATTGGTGGATTTTCTAGCAAGCTAGAGAGGCCTCTGAGGTAATTCACAAGTTGCAGCAATCTAGAAAATGGGTCCTATATGTATGTGTTGGTGTATTTGGAGGGAGGGAAATTATAGAAGCTTTGAAAACCGTGAGAGAACAATGGAGAAGATGGATGTTTTCTTCTTTAAAACATTGTTCTTATGGGTGGGGGCCATTGTTTGTAATGGACTAAATAATGTCCATGACTTTTTACCATCAGTTGTAAACTCTAGTTAGGTACTTCTCATGTCTGCTCCCTGTGTAATTGGGTGTTGCCTATTTTTACGAATAAACTGCTTTATTACCAATTAAAAAAAAAAGAAAGAAAGAAAACTTATACAATTCAAATAGTTGGGATGGCCAATATGGTGAGAATATTATATGAATGAATATTTAAGCAGATGCTAAAGGAGTTGACCTAAAATACTGTGAACATAATATCCATTTTAGAAAATCAGAAATCAAGCAGAAACACCGAGGAAATTTATTTTTTTCATTTGACATGTTCTATTTGTTCGACCTGTATGAAAAATATAGAAGGATATAATGGAAAGTCTGTTTTTCAACATTGAAAGAAAAAGAAATCTCAGTGCATTTTTGTTCTTTATACACAAATGACCTTGGGCTAGTAGGTCTTCTGTTTGTAGCAATTGTTTGCCAGTGAAAGTTGAGCTCCTTTGTTGATCTGGTCATTTTTCTGTATATTGCCCATAGAATCTACTTGCTTGCTCAACCCTGCATCTTGGGTCAGGTGGCAAATTGACTTGGTGAAATGGGGATAGGCCTTTAGGTTCAAAACTAGAGAAACAGAGAGAAAGAGAGAGAGGATCTATTTAGTATTTTTACTTATTTCTTGTGCATAGATGGGTATATATTAATGATCTATCCAGGTTTTCTTTCAGGGGTTGCTAGCAAGAATGTCTCTGAAGTAAACACATTGCCGGCTGGGGTATCAAACATTGACAAATTGGAATCTAAGGGTCAGGGTCAGATTAAATTGGAAAGATCAAAAACTGAGAGGCAAAGACATAACAACATACGTGCTGAAGAGGCAGCTCAAATTTTTGATGCCAAAGTACCCGTCCAGCAGAAGGTGAACTTCTTATTATGTTGCTTGATTTATGGTTTCCAGCCTAGGATTACCTGGGTCTTTATTGACAATTTCAAACTATGCAGCTAAAACTGTTGAACAGAATGGCTACTGTAAAAGATGATGGAACTGTGGAATTTGAAGTTCCCGCAGATGTTGAGCCACAAGTGCTTGCTGCTGGATCTATTGATGCTTGCAATGATGCTGTGGATGATGAGACTTTTGATGCAACAGACCTTCCGTACATACCGCCATTGCAAATAGTAATGCTTATTGTTGGCACTCGTGGGGATGTTCAGCCGTTTGTTGCAATCGGCAAACGTTTGCAGGTTTTGAAACTTGTCTAATCTTTACAAACTTATTTTCCTGTTCTAAGTTATGTGTGGGTGGTACTTCAGGCTTTTGACTTTAATGTTTACTTTTTACATGATTATGTTTCATCTGCAAGAGTGGTGCAGAATATAAGCTGCAAATGCAAGTCAGGTTCAATTTTTGTGATTTTCTTTAGGCTATACAAGTTGTAGCTTATATGCATATCTTTTTAGGCAATAACTCCTTTATAAAGGATATGTCATAGGATTCTAGCTTGTAACTATGGTATACTAAATATTTCTTCTGACAAACAAAGAAAAAAAAAACAAAAGGTACACATTTGTTTCGCTGGGTTTGAAGCTTTTTTAAACATGTGAGCACTATATGATAATGTTTTCATTATAGTGTATTGGCCAATTTGCACATTTCCCAACTGTTCACCAATGTTGCAAATTAAACGATAGCAAATGAGTTTTAGTTTGAGGTCATCGTTAATGCAATAGAGCTCATAGGTCAGCATTTTTCTTTATTCCTTCTAATCATTATCTCGATAGAAAGGATGGGACTTAAGCACGCTAGTTATTATGATGGATACAATTGCCTCCTTCAAGGAAGGCAATTACTAGGTCCATGAAGAATGAGCAACAAGAAACAAAATGAAAAGAAGAAGAAGAAGAAGAATCAAGAAATGGGGTAACTGAGAGCTACATATATGAAGACTTCTTTCACTTGTCTTCAGCTGGGGCATGCAATTAAGTGTTGATAGGATTTATTTTTCTTGGAATTAGGTAATCTTTTCCGTAAAAAGATAATACATTTTGGGAGAATAAGAAATTTGCTGGGGTTTGGATTGGATATGTCTTGGCAGACACATGAAACAATGAAATGAGGATGGATAGAGACTGACTTACATGGAAGGTATATGTTATAGTGATGGTGATGTAACACACCAAGGGAGGCCCAAGCCACATCTAGGTCTATACTCTAGAAGGACTAGTCAATCATAAAATTGGAGCTTCATTGGAACCATTATAAAGAGCAAGAGCTTCTCCTTTCTAAGCAATATGGAATCCCATACACCACCTATCCTTATCATCCAAAATGGGGTATCACAATCTCTCCCTTTTAAATTCTTGACATTCTCGTTGAGCACGTTTGTTGTAAGTTGCATGACTCAAGTCCCACATTTTTTGTGGAGATAGATTTTGATTCCATTTGTAACACCTTAAGGGAAGCCCAAACCATATCTGAGCCTATACTCCAAAAGGACTAGCCAATGATACAATTGGAGCTCCATTGGAACTATTATGAAGAGCAAGAACTTCTTGTTCCCAAATAATGTGCGATCGCATACATCACCTATATTTATCATTTAGAATTGGGTATCACAGGTGATGTTACTTAGGTGCAGTTTGAATAATGAGATGAGATAAGATGAGATGGTTTTAGATGAATATTAAAAGTTGAATAAAATATTGTTAGAATATTATTTTTTAATATTATTATTGTTTTGATATTTGAAAAAATTGAATTATTAATACATTTTGTTCGGAAATTTGGGAAAATTGTAATGATGAGATGAGATGATATGTTTTGTTGAAAATTGAATAAAATATTGTTATAATATAATTTTTTAATATTAGTTTTGTTTTGGGATTTGAAAAAATTGAATTGTTTATTATATTTTGTGTGGAAATTAAAGTTATAATGATTATATGAGATAAGATGAAATGGTTTGGTTTTGTGTACCAAACCAGCCTAAAAATGTAAGAATAATTTTGTTGACTAGTTTAGTAGTCAATTTATGATCTTCTTATTAAAAAAACTAAATTGGACGTAAAGGGGTAAAATATAGCAACTCACATTGTGATGCAATTGCTAATTATCAAGTCCACTTATGCAGTAGAGTAATGATGAAACTAGAAAAACTAAAAATGATCCAGAGTACCTAATCCCTAAATCTCCTTATTCCTCTAAAAATGTGAGTTTGAAATTAATTATACTAGAGTACATCTTTGTCTTTTGTGGGATCTATGATATGATTTTCATCTAGAGTCTATTTTATTGAACTTCTTTTGTCAGTTGATATTCTAGCCCAACCTGTAACAACCATCCAAACTTAATATGTAAGTGCCATTCAGTGGTGCACTTAGTGCTAATATACACTGGCAAATGAATCTTGAACTCTCCACTTTCTTAAAGATGTATCTTGGGGCTAACATCATCCCATTAGACCAAGGTTCTTATACCTACAGGTTGCTAGACCACCATATGATGGATGGAACTAAAAGTGATGACATTTCACTTATCAAAGATATGGAGAAACAATTAGATGTTTGGATTTGTATGTGTGCATATTTGTCTATATTTTTGTATTTATATTTACATAAATGTTAGCCATTCAAGATATTACTGAGGGTAATTCTAGTCCATTTACAAGAGTATTTTGCATGCAGGACTATGGCCATCGTGTTAGACTAGCAACTCATTCAAATTTCAAAGATTTTGTCTTGACTGCTGGGTTGGAGTTTTACCCTCTAGGCGGAGATCCAAAAGTTCTTGCTGGTTGTATGTACCTAAGCGCCATTTGTTTTGGAATTATTTGGGTTATCTCATTTGATCTAATGATGACTATGCTGTCTTGTCAAACTAGTTTCTTATCTCTGATTGACAAGCCCTGGTTTGAAATTGCTTTCATTGAGTTTTGATGCATAAATGGCTTTTATGGTGCTTTTGTGGTGTATTTGAGGCATACTCTTACGGTGCTTTCAAGTTCATTGTAGTTAAAATGAAAAAAGTTCACCATACCATCACTCCTTTTAAATAAGATATTCGGTTTTTTAGATTGCTTTTTATGCTCATTGGGAATGTGTCACCATGAATAAGCATGAGTATATAAACTAATAAGACATAACTAACAGAAATCAATTAGCAAAGTTCAGAGGCTATGTTGCGTGCCAAAATAAGCAGTGCTGTTGCTTTTCATTAAATATGTTATATGGTTTTCTCAGCCATGGAATATTGAGACTTTCATGTCTTTCACTTGTTCTGGTTGTGAAGGGGTACTTGATCCTATCCTCTGCCAAATAGTTTGGTACGTGAATGTCTCTATGTTTTTACCTAGTTACTTGTCTCTGTCTTTTTTTACCCCCATCTCTCTCTCTCACTGTTCTCCCTCCCATATTTCCTTGTTTTCAATCTGTTTTAATTCTTTTTATGGAGTTTTTCACACATTAGTTTTGATAAATCGTAATCACTTCAACAAAATTAAAACAGGGCAAAGCCAAAGCACATGGGGTGTATGGGACATCAATAAACTATAGAAAAGAAAGTAGAAAGTTAAATTTTGGATGGAAGAAAATGAAAGTCAGATTCAAACTTAGGTCCTGAAGTCAGGTCTTTGGCTAAAATTATAATTATTTGCTTAATATTTTCAGGTTTCTACAATCTACTCTTAAGATATTCATTGTGAGCTCTCCCTATAAAAAAAATGTTTTATGTTACCTTTAAAAAAGATCCATTATCAGCTCTCTCTCTCTCTCTCTCTCCCCCTCCCCCCCCCTCACCAAACATATGTTATCTAAAGGAGCTGCTCTCACATGGGTACCAATGGAGGAGCAGAGCCATAGGCATGAATACATGCATATCGGAGAGATTCTTTGATTGTTACTTCTGCTTGTGGTAATTTTATTGTGGGTGGAGGCTGGTTTTATCATTATTGTAGTTATTATTTATTATCATTGTCATGGATAATAATTACTGATGATAGAATTATCATTATCATCATTATTTATGATTCATTTATTCTTTACCTCTGAAGTTGATAGAATTGTTTTTACTTTACTGATTCCGGATTTCATTTCTTAAACAGATATGGTTAAAAATAAAGGTTTCTTGCCATCAGGGCCTTCTGAGATTCCTGTTCAACGAAATCAAATGAAGGAAATTATTTACTCTTTACTTCCAGCTTGCAAAGACCCTGATATGGATTGTGGTATCCCATTTAAAGCGGATGCAATTATTGCCAACCCCCCAGCATATGGTTAGATCTTGTCACTGTTGTATTTGTTGTACCTTTTCATGTATGATGAATATTCATTTCTTCCTTTGAGTAAGCATTATGAAATGTTATTTAGATAATTAATAATTTTTCTTATTACTTACTCAAAGGAAGAAACTAATGCTTATCATACTAGTAAAGTAGAGAATGTTCTGGTAAATGGGGCGCAAACAAGAGATTTGCATAAGAATTACCATAGAAAATTCTGAATTCGCCTATTTCATTCGTATCAATAAAATTTTGATTTTACTTATCAAAAAGAAAAAAATTACCATATAAATTCTGTTTTTGCATTTAGTTCAGAAGCAATTCTGACGTAGTTCTTAATCAGTTTTGATATTGATTAATAGGTTGTTTAGAAGTAAAAGGTAAATAAATTTGGCAAGAAAGTGAATAAATCATTATAATCGTTTAGTGCTTAATTGGTTGTCAAGGTTGTATTTCTTTCGAAGTCAAGGAGTTGCAAGTATTTCCTTAGCTTCTTGGTTGTTAGAACATATGGGAAAGATCTTCTTTATTTCATTGATGTACAAACATATATATACACTACATACAATTGACACTTGTATCCTACACTTATTCTAATTACAAACATGTCCTCTAACACTCCCCCTCAAGCTTGGGCATATATATCATATAAACACAGTTTGAAACAAATAAGTTTTAACTGACTCCAACACAAAGACTTAGGAAACACATAATGCAAGTTGATTGGCCGGCTTCACAAAAGGTGTAGCAATGTCACCACTTAGTATCTTATCTCGAATGAAATGACAATCAATCTTTATATGTTTAGTTCTTTCATGGAACACAGGATTAGAAGCAATATGCATTGCGGCTTGATTATCACAAAATAATTGGAGGGTTAGGAGCTGGAAACCCAATCTCTTGAAGGAAGTGTTGCAACCATGTTAGCTCACTAGTAGTGTGAACCATTGCCTCGTATTCAACTTCTGCACTAGATCGAGTTACTACTACTTGTTTTTTATTCTTTTATATAACCAAGTTACCTGATACCTGATACAAATGTACAATATCTAATAGTAGTTCTTCTATTAGAAGGGAATCCTACCCAATCAGTATCTGAAAAGGCTTCAACCCTAAGATGTCTATTTGGTCGATACATTTTTTCAAGGCCAGGTGCTTACTTAAGATAACGAAGAATATTAATTACAACATCCCAATGTGAGACCCTAGGCATTTGTAAAAATTGACTCAGTACATTCATTGCATAAGAGATGTCTGGTCTAGTGATGGTGAGATAATTCAATTTTCAAAAATCTATGATTTGGGTCTATAGGGCTGTCAATAGGTCGTGCACCCAACATGACGGTTTCTTCCAGTAGATCAAGTACATATTTCCTCTGAGATAGGTGAATACTTTCTTTAGATCTATTGACTGCAATTCCAAGGAAATATGTAAGCTTGCCTAAGTCTTTTGTCTGAAACTGATAATGTAAATATTGTTTTAGCCTAGCAATTCCAGTAGTCATTCCCAGTAATTAGAATGTCATCCACATATACAACTCATCCACATATACAACCAACAAAATGTGACCTGCATCACTACGTATGTGAAATACCGAATGATCTGTTTGGCATCTATGAAGACCAAATGCCAATACAATATCAGAAAACTTCCCAAATCATGCTCGAGGAGATTGTTTCAAACCATATAATGCATTTTTTAATTTGCATACAGTACCTCGATACTCCCCCTGAGTAACAAACCTAGGTGGTTGCTCCATATAAACTTCTTCATGCAATTCGCCATGCAGAAATGCATTCCTAACATCCAGTTGAAATAAGGGTCAGTCTAAATTAGTAGCAAGAGAGATCAACACTTGAACAGAGGAGATTTTGGTAACTGGGGAGAAAGCCTCTTCGTGATCAATGCCATATGTTTGAGTGTAACCCTTAACAACCAAGCGGGTTTTCAGACGTTCCACCTAACCATCATGATGAAATTTAATTGCATATACCCATTTAGAGCCTATAGGTTGCTTACTGGGTGGTTGTGGAACAAGATCCCATGTCTCATTATGGTGAAGGGCATCTATTTCATTTTCCATAGTTGTCCTTCATCTCGGATCAGATAAAGCATCCTGAACTATCTAAGTAACAGAAAGTTTTGAAAGTTGAGAAGTAAAACATGAGAATGAAGGAGATAAGGCATGACATGAGACAAATTGACTAATCAGATGTTGAGTAACACAAGTTGCAGGTATAAGCTATCCAATCCTTGAGTTTTAATAGCGAAAAAAATGGAGTAAGATTGTATTCCTATTCGGAATAACACCTATTTGGTAACATGTAGATGGTATTCTTATTCTCGTTTAGGATAGCTTATTCATGTTTCAGCTCAGTTTTTAAACTAGTACTGGTTCAGACCCAAACACGAAATTTTGTTATTCGAGTTGTTTTTCAGGTACTTGGGGTAAGTATCTACATTTCCAGATTGCATTTCTCAGATTTTTCAAGTTGAATTGTAATTTTTCTTAGATATTGTGTGGAGTTTCAATTTCCAAGTTCAGTTGTGATATTGTTTTTTACAACCATGACAACTAAATTTGAGTCACAGTTACATGATGTAGTTACCTCCTATGTCCGGGCTTCATCTTCCACGGCTACTCTTACCCACTTAGGTATAGCATCCACATGTCTTGCCTCATCCGCTCAAGATCTGTGGATCATTGATTTAGGAGCTAATGAACATCTGACTAGTCTGTCCTCTGTCTTATCTAAGTTAGATATTGTGACATTTCCAAAAAGTGTTACTCTCGCGAATGGTTCTCCTGCTAAAGTTACAGACATTGGATTCACTAAGCTCATTGACTATATCCTTGTTATCTGTTCTATATGCTCCTAGTTGTCCCTTTAGTTTGCTGTCCATCAGTAAAATTACTCAGTCTTCAATGTTCAGTGTCCTTTTATCCCTCTTCATGTGTCTTCCAGGATCTCAAGACGGGAAACAAGATTGGTATGGGGCATGAAGCTGGTGGCCTCTACTATCTTGATGTTAAACAATCACCCACTCAAGCCCTTACATCCTTCTCATTATTTGTTTATGAATGGCATTGTCGTCTTGGTCACTCCTCTCATTTCTCCATTTTGTTTCCTTCATTTCCACCATTTACCCTTCCTCCAAAAATCTTTGGGTGTGTTTGCTATTCATAACTGTGGTCCAGGTTTTGATAAACTTGATCCACGTTATACCAAGTGTTTTTTTGTTGATTATTCTCGGACTCAAAAAGGATATCGTTGTTATAAGTCCTATTCTTAGACGCTACTTCATGAGTGTTGATGTTACCTTCTTTGAGTCCATACTCTATTTTTTTAACATGGCTTCAAGTATTGAGTGCAATCCTCTGCCATTAGGCAGTGATGACGATGCCAGTAACCATAGACAAGGCTGGCGAGCCACCCTGTCTAGTACCGGAGACGATGCCGGAAAGTGGCCGGAAACCACTTCAAACACTTTCGGTCGCCAACGACAAAGGGAAAAACCACCAGGATGTGGGGAAGACAACAGCGAGGTTGGATTCGGTAGCTACAAGCACTAGTGAGCTTTGATTTGGCTATAAAAGTCAGATGCTACACCGGAAAACGCTCCGACGAGTTCAACAATAGTGAACTCGATTTGGGCATGAACCACCATACACTACTTAGATCTATCCAATGATAGGTGTTCTGATACCATGTCAAAACATATGGGGAAGATCTTTATTTCATTGATGTACAAACATATATATATATACATTACATACAATTGACACTTAATACTCTCACACTTATACTAATTACAAACATGTTCTCTAACCTTGGTGTTGGGGATGCTTTGAAGAATGAACTTGGTGGAAAGGGCTTAGAAAGTTAGTAACTAGTTAAATGAAAGAAGATTCACTTAGTGGATACACTCTTTTAGCATATCATAAATTGTTGAGCCATCCCATTCATTAATTTTAGCCATAATACATTTTAGATTGCGCGTCCATATTTTTTTTTCGTGGTAGTGAGAAATGTTACTATGGTATTACAAGCAAAATACTCTACGGTGACAATTATTGTGGATGAAGTTATAGATTTGAAAGACCTTATGAAGACAATTTTCCTCAGAGTGCTAGTTGGTTGGAAAGACCTTTTGAAGAAACTGAGAACTATCAGGTGATTGGTAGAATGGCGAAAAATAAATCTCCGGGTCCGAATGGTTTTTCTATGGGATTCTTTCAAGCTTGTTGGGATATTGTGCAAGAGGATGTGATGCGGGTTTTTCTTGAGTTCTATTCTTTTAAGAAGTTTGAGAAATGCCTTAATGCGACTTTTATCGCTCTCATCCCAGAGAAACATAGGGCTATGGAAGTTAAGGATTTTCGTCCTATAAGTCTTGTAAGTGGGATTTACAAGATTATTTCAAAAGTTCTAGCTAATCGTTTGAGCACAGTTATGGATCAAATTATTTCTAAGCCTCAAAACGCCTTTCAGGGGAGACAAATTCTTGATTTCATCCCAATTCTTGAATGCTTAGATGGTAGATTGAGGGAGGGAGTTCCAAGCATATGATCATGTGAATTGGGAATTCCTTTTTCATATGCTGGGGAGTTGTGGCTTCAGCCATAGGTGGATTTTGTGGATTCGAAATTGTGTAAGGAGTACACGACTGAAGCACCCCAGTTAGTCTCTGAAGACTGTTTTCCCAAGACGGGATGGAAGCTCTCTGCACGAGCAAATATAAGTGAAAGTAACGAGGGCTTAGTAAGCAATTGGTCAGGGCCTTTGATCGCTACTGGGCTAAACAGGCCTCAGAGCCCACGGGTGAGGGTCTTAAGCCCACGGGCTCAGGCCATCCCTCAGGCCGGCTCTCCCAATTGGGTCGAGCCCGCGACCCGGCAGGCACACGGCTCCTCGTCTCGGTCCCGAGACCCCCCTGCAGACACCATCGACCATATCCTGCCGGTATCCTCGCCGGCAATCCTGCCAGCATCGCAGACACCGCCGACGGAATCCAGCGGACCATCCGGCACTCTTGAGGAATCTTTGGATTTTTCTTCCAGGGTCCTATGCACTCTTGAGGAAGAGGTTGAACTCGGTCCTGAAGAGGAGGAAGAAGTGGAGGTAGTACAAGGGTCAAGTCTATTAGTACCTTTTACTGATTTGGGGAACGAAGGGGATGTTATGGGGAATGAAGGGGACGAGAATGCAAGGGACGATCCCAGTCCCCTTTGCTCGCTGCCACCAGCACTGCCGTGGTCCGATCCTCAAACAGATTGGGTGTTGAAGAAGGTAGAAGACATCCGGCACTGCGCGGGTATTTCCTGTGTCGGCTTCGAGGACCAACTAACAACACTATTCACAGCCATTGCAGCTGAGCAGTCTCACAACCTCCGATCCACCAGCAAAAGAGAGAGGGAATTAAAGAGACTCGCATGTTCTGTAAACTATGGTCGAGAAGGAAGTGCTAGCAGGGAAAGAAGTACTGACAGGGCGCATTTAGGTGATCCATGAAGCCCAAGATCCTTTCATGGAATGTTCGGGGTTTAAACAACCCGAACAAACGTCTTAGGGTGAAGAATCTAATCCGGGATTGGAAGGCGGACATCCTTTGCTTACAGGAGACTAAATTGAAGTATGTAGACAGGAGTACTATTAGAAATCTCTGGAATTGCACTTACGCGGGATGGACTAGCTTGCCCTCTAAGGGCGCTTCAGGGGGCATTATTGTGATGTGGGATAAGAGAGTCGTTGACTTGGTCGATGAATTCATTGGAGAATTCGTGGTTGCATGTTCCTTTAAATCCTTGGAAGACGGGTTCAGGTGGGGCTTCGCAGGCGTTTATGGCCCGAACAATGATAACAGTAGGAAGCTTCTTTGGGATGAGATCGCTGGAGTNGGTGCCTGTTTGAGACCATAAAGGGAGCGACGAAGCTTACACACTTGTGAAGTCGGAGAGGCGAACAATCCTGGGGGTGGCTTCATGTAAATACACTCTTTAAGATCACCATGAAGGAAAGCATTCTTAACATCCATTTGATGTAGTGGCCAATCATTGGAAGCAGCAAGTGCTAGAATTAGACGAACAGTAGTCATCTTAGCCACAAGAGCAAAGGTCTCTTCATAATTGACACCATATTCTTGATTATTTCCAAGGGCAACAAGTTGAGCTTTGTAACGTTCCAAACGTCCATCAGATTGGACTTTGATTGAATAAACCCATTTGCAACCCAGAGGAACAATGGTAGGAGGACATGGTTCAATGTCCCAGGTATGATTGGCCTCCAAAGCGTCAATTTCTTTTTGCATAGCTTGTCGCCAACAATCTTGCTTGACAGCATGTGAGTAGCATGTGGGAATATCAAAATTAGATAATGTAGCAGTAAGAGCAGAAGCAAACCATCCATACCTATCCGGAGGTACTGACACTCTAGAAGAGCGACGTGCCAAGTGTTCTGAAGGTGTTGTAACTGACTGGTCCTGGAGCATGGTAGGATCAGATATCGGTTGAGTCACTGGAAGAGACTGTGGGCGGGAGCGTCTCGTATATACAAGTCCCGGTTTAAAATGAGAGCTAACTGGATGAAGATCTGAGAGATGTTCTTCAAAAAAAGAAAGGACCATAGTAGAAGAAGAAGGTATGGAGGACAAAGGAAAGAAATGTTGATTTTCAAAGAAAATAACATTCCGAGAAATGCGTGTACGATGTAAAGTAGGATCATAGCAAACAAATCCCTTTTAACACATTATATCCCAAAAATGCACATCTAACAGATTGAACAGATAATTTATGTCGCTCACGAGGAGGTAAATGAACAAAACATACACAACCAAAGATACGAAGATTATCATAACTAGGTTGTTTAGCAAACAAGCGGAAATAGAGAGACTCCATATGTAAGACTTGGGAAGGTAAACGATTAATTAAGTGAGTAGCAATTTTCAGAGCCTCAACCCAGAACATGGATGGAACAGAGGATTCTAACAGGAGAGTATGTACCACATCAAGAAGATGACGATTTTTCCGTTCGGCTACTCCATTCTGTTGGGGAGTAGCAGGACATGAACGTTGATGAATAATACCTTTAGAAGCCAAGAATGACTGAAATTCAGTTGACAAATATTCTCCACCAGAATCTGTGCGTAAAGTCTTAATACTCGTAGAGAATTGATTATCAATGTATGCGAAAAACTCAGTGAAAGTACGAAAAACCTCAGATTTAGAGCGAAGAAAATAAACCCAAGTGAATCTGCTATAATCATCAATGAAAGTCACATAATATTTAAATTTTTCATGTGAACTAACCGGGGAAGGTCCCCAAACATCACTATGGATAAGATCAAAGCAGTGAGAAGCTCTACTAGCATGCAAAGGAAATGGAAGAATTTTACTTTTACCAAGTTTACAAGAATCATACTGAATAGATAAAGAAGAACGCTCTTCATTATCAAGGAGACCCGAGTGCAATACATGAGATAAGATCTGAGCATTGGGATGACCTAAACGACGATGCCACATCATACTCAGATTTGGAACATTATGACAAGTAAAAGACTTAATAGACGAAACTGAAGAAAGTACTGGAACAGGTAAAAATAGTGGAAATAGACGCCCCACTTTAGGTCCCTTCGCTATCGGCTCCCCCGTTACCTGGTCCTGCACAACACAACCATTACCAGAAAAATGAACAGCATAATTGTTATCAACTAATTGACCAACAGAAATAAGATTTGTGGATAGTTGAGGAGCAAGAAACACATCAGTGATTTGAGAAGATGCATCTCCGACAGCAGCTATTGGCAAAGAACTACCATTGGTAGTTTGAATGGCAGATTGACCAGTATAGGGCCGAACATGACATAGAGCAGTAGGAGTATTTGTCATGTGATTAGAAGCACCGGAGTCGACATACCAGAGTTTAGTTGGATTTTTACCTTGAAACCCCATGGCGGATAAGGCCGAAATTAGCATTTGTTGCACCATTTCTGGTGTGCAGTAATTTGCTGCAGGAGGTGCAAGATCAGAGGAAGCACCTGAGGAAGAGGCATGTGCTATAGAAGTTTGAAATGCTCGAGGCTGACGATTTTGAGGACGTGTACGACAGTCTTTAATAATATGACCCTTCTTCTTGCAATAAGAACAGTATTTCTTAGGACAATTAGCAGCAATATGCCCATATTCCTTGTAGCAGCAACATTGCAAGTTTTTAGAATTGATAGAGGGTCCTCGTCCGTGTGCAGCATAAGTTACAGTTGACATCCCAGAACTGCCATGAGATTGCTCCAGAATAGCTTGAGTACTAAGACGTTGTTCTTCACGAAGCAACTCTCCAAAACAAATATCAAGAGAGGGAACAGGTGATCTGTTCAGTAAAGAGGAGCGAACAAATTCATATTCCGAACGTAGCTTCATAAGAAACTGATCACGTCGGCTAGTCGCATGAAGAGTCTGAATAGTTGAAAGAGCGTCAACAGAAACATTCGCTGTAACCAAATCAGCATATTCATGCCAAAGAGTCAGAAAGGCTGAGTGGTAGTCTTGGATAGAAAGACTACCCTGTTGAAACATGGCAATCGCATGTTCTAACTGAAAGCGACGAGCATCATTGTCCTGATGATAAACCCTCTTCAAGTAAGCCCACATAGATTGAGCGGAGCGATGGGGTCGCAAGTTGGTGACAATATGGGGTTCCACGGAACCAAGAAGCCAAGACATGATGCGTGCATCAAGCACAGCCCATGACGGAGAAGACCTGTCAGTCGGAGATTTTTCAGACGGAGAGGGTTTGGCGACATCCGTGCCATCAATATGACCCCAAAGATCTTTTCCCTTAAGAAAGAGTTCAAACTGAAACGCCCATGTAGAATAATTGTTGCCCGTAAACTTGATACATACAGGTGCAGAATCCATAGAAAAAAAATAGAGCCAACCCGTGAAGAAAGAGACCCACGTAAAGGATAATAAATTAATCAACATGTGCCGACTATGGATTAATCAACACGTGAAGATAAAAAAAATAAATTAATCAATGTGCCGAAATTAGTGGTTCCGACAACCACGTTAAGAATCAACATGTGCCGACTATGGATTAATCAACACGTGAAGATAAAAATAAATTAATCAATGTGCCGAAATTAGTGCTTCTGACAACCACGTTAACACAGCACTAGAAGCAGTTCACGTGAAGCTGCTGGAAAAAAAAATATATATTGCTGGATGGAGAGCACCGATTGAGACCGAGAGAGAATACCACAACCTACCGAGAGAAAAATAACAACAGCAGGATATGTGATCAGCACTTCCTGGATGGAAAGTGCAAGCTATCGACCTGGATGCAGGAGAGTAAATAGAGCAGCAGGTGATGGGGTTTGCCAAGAACCTGCCCTTCTTCCTCTCCCGCTATATGCAACTCCTTCTGCAGCGGAAGAAGATCAAGAACCAGAGAATTATTCGCGGATTCATGGATATCCGAAATCTATCTGCGGTGCTAACTTGGACTTCCTGCAGAACCACCGAAATACCACCAAAGTTGCCGAGAATTTTCACAAATCTAATCCAGAATTTTCACACAAAGGCGCTGAGAATTAGCCACCGAAGCTGTTCCAGAATTTTTACACGGGTGACACCGAGAGATGCAGTAACCAAGAGAACCTGCCGAGAGAACCTGCAGAGCACCTGCCAAGATCTAATCCGAGAGAACCTGCCGAGATGATGGCACCGACAGCCACCAAAGCACAAAGTGCGAAGGACACAGAGCAGAACCGGGAAGAGAAGTGATCTGTAAGAATTTCTGTAAAAAAATTCTGTAAAACCACCGAGAAGTGATCTGAACCGAGAAGAACTTCTGTAAGAATTCTGTAAAAAAATTCTGTAAAACCACCGAGAAGTGATCTGAACTGAGAAGAACTTCTGTAAGAATTTCTGTAAAAAAAAATCTGTAAAACCACCACTATAGAGATAGACCGAAAAAAAATTCAAGAATGCTCTGATACCATGTTAAATGGATTCGATGATCCTTTTTCAGAGGATTTATTCACACTTATATAGAATTTACATGGCTTGTGTACAGTACTTTTGAGCGGGAAGATCACCTATCTATGACCCCTTAGATTACTCCTGATATTCAGCAGCACCATGTGCAGCTTACCTCTATTTAGGGGCGTGTTAGCAGCACCATGCGTGTTGACTAACCTACCTATATACAATACATTGTAGACTACTGTTATACATTGACATATATCATATAAACACAGCTTGGAACAAATAAGTTTTAACCGACCCCAACACAAAGACTTAGGAAACACATCTGCAAGTTGATTGGCAGACTTCACAAAATGTGTAGCAATGTCACCACTTAGTATCTTATCTCAAATGAAATGACAATCAATCTTTATATGTTTAATCCTCTCATGGAACACAGGATTAGAGACAATATGCACTGTGGCTTGATTATCACAAAATAACTAGAGAGGGGTAGGAGCTAGAAACCCAATCTCTTGAAGGAAGTGTTGCAACCATGTCAGCTCACTAGTAGTGTGAGCCATTGCCCCGTATTCAACTTCTGCACTAAACCGAGCTAGTATTGCTTGTTTCTTATTCTTTCATGTAACCAAGTTACCTCTTATAAAGGTACAACATCCAATAGTAGATCTTTTATTGGAAGGGGATCTACCCAATCAGCATCTGAAAAGGCTTCAACCCTAAGATTTCTATTTGGTTGATACAGTTTTTCAAGGCCAGATGCTCGCTTAAGATAATGAAGAATATGAATTATAACATCCCAATGTGAGACCCTAGGCGCTTGTAAAAATTAACTCAGTACACACTGCATAAGAGATGTTTGGTCTAGTGATAGTGAGATAATTCACTTTCCCAATAAGTTTTTGATACCTACCTAGATCTCCAAACAACTGCCATTCCTTTTTCAAGAATTTACGATTTGGGTCCATAGGGGTGTCAATAGGTCGTGCACCCAACATGATGGTTTCTTCCAAAAGATCAAGTACATATTTCTTCTGAGATAGGTTGATACCCTCTTTAGATCTACTGACTTCAATTCCAAGGAAATATTTAAGCTTGCCCAGTCTTTTGTCTGAAACTGATAATGTAAACACCGTTTTAGCCTAGCAATTCCACTAGAGTCACTCCCAGTAATTACAATGTCATCCACATATACAACCAACAAAATGTGACCGACATCACTATGTAGGTGAAATATTGAATGATTTGTTTGGCATCTATGAAGACCAAATGCCAATACACCATCAGAAAACTTCCAAAACCATGCTCAAGGAGATTGTTTCAAACCATATAATGCCTATTTATTTGCATACAGTACCTCGATACTATTCCCGAGTAACAAACCTAGGTGGTTGCTCCATATAAACTTTTTCAGGCAAGTCGCCATGCAGAAATGCATTTCTAACATCTAGTTGAAATAAGGGTCAGTCTAAATTAGTAGCAAGAGAGATCAATACTGGAATAGAGGAGATTTTGGCAACTAGGGAGAAAATCTCCTCGTAATCAATGCCATATGTTTGATTGTAACCCTTAGCAACTAAGTGGGCTTTCATATTTTCCACCTAACCATCAGGATGAGAACCATGCAGGCTTTCATTTGCTTCTCTTTGATGGAAGTTTGATTTTCCCAGAATGTATCCATATACCCATTTATAGCCAATAGGTTGCTTACCAGGTGGTAGTGGAACAAGATCCCATGTCTCATTATGGTGAAGGGCATCCATTTCATTTTTCATAGTTGTCCTCCATCCCGGATCAGATAAAACATCCTGAACTGTCTAAGGAATAGAAAGTTTTGAAAGCTAAGAGGTAAAACATGAGAATGAAGGAGATAAGGCATGATTTGAGACAAATTGACTAATCGGATGTTGAGTAACATAAGATCGAGTACCTTTGTTGAGTAACACAAGTTGCAGGTATAAGCTATCCAATCCTTGAGTTTGAATAGCCAAAACTTGGAGTAAGATTGTATTCCTATCCGGAATGACACCTATTTGGTAACATGTAGATGGTATTCTTATTCTCGTTTAGGATAGCTTATTCCTGTTTCAGCTTAGTTTTTAAACCGGTACTGGTTCAGACCCAAACACTAAATTTTGTTATTCGAGTTGTTTTTCAGGTACTTGGGCTAAGTATCTACATTTCCAGATTGCATTTTTCGGATTTTTCAAGTTGAATTGTAATTTTTCTCAGATATTGTGTGGAGTTTCAATCTCCAAGTGCAGTTGTGATATTTTTTTTTTTTGCAACCATGACAACTAAATTTGAGTCACAGTTACATGATGTGGTTACCTCCTATGTCCGAGCTTCATCTTCCACAGCTACTCTTACCCACTCAGGTATAGCATCCGCATGTCTTGCCTCATCCACTCAGGATCTGTGGATCATTGATTCAAGAGCTAATGAACATCTGGCTGGTCTGTCTTCTGTCTTATCTAAGTTAGATACTGTGACTTCTCCAAAAAGTGTTACTCTCGCTAATGGTTCTCTTGCTAAAGTTACAGGCATTGGATCCACTAAACTCACTGACTCTATCTCCTTGTCATTTGTTCTATATGCTCCTAGTTGTCCATTTAGTTTGTTGTCCACCAGTAAAATTACCCAAAAGTCTTCAATGTTTAGTGACTTTTTATCCCTCTTCATGTGTCTTCCAGGCTCTCAAGACGGGAAACAATATTGGTACGGGGCATGAAGCTAGTGGCCTGTACTATCTTGATGTTAAACAATCACCCACTGAAGCCCTTACATCCTCCTCATCATCTGCTTATGAATGACATTGTCGTCTTGGTCACTCCTCTCATTTCTCCATTTTGTTTCCCTCATCTCCACCATTTACCCTTTCTCCAAAAATCTTTGGGTGTGTTTGCTATGTTCATAACCGTGGTCCAGGTTTTGATAAACTTGATCCACGTTATACCAAGTGTTTTTTTGTTGTTTATTCTTGGACTCAAAAAGGATATCGTTGTTATAGTCCTGTTCTTATACGCTACTTCATGAGTGCTGATGTTACCTTCTTTGAGTCCATACCCTATTTTTCTGACACGGCTTCGAGTGTTGAGTGTAATCCTTTATCATTAGGCAGCGATGAAGATATCGGTAACCACAGACAAGGCCGGCGAGTCCACCCTGCCCAATACCGGAGACGACGCCAGAGAGTGGCTGGAAACCACTTCAAACACCTTCGGTCGCCGACGAGAAAGGGAAAAACCACTAGGATGTGGGGCAGACAATGGCGAGGTCAGATCCAGTAGCTGCAAGCACTGGTGAGCTTTGATCCTGCCATAAAAGTTAGATGCTACACCGGAAAACACTCCGACGAGTTCAGACAATAGTGAACTCGATTTGGGCGTGAACCACTGTACACTACTTAGATCTATCCAATGACAGGTGCTCTAATACCATGTCAGAACATATGGGAAAGATCTTTATTTCATTGATGTACAAACATATATACATTACATACAATTGACACTTATACCCTCACACTTATACTAATTACAAACATGTCCTCTAACATTGGTGCTGGGGATGCTTTGTAGAGTGAACTTGGTGGGAAGGGCTTAGTAAGTTAGTAACTCGTTAAATGAAAGAAGATTCACTTTGTGGATACACTCTTTTAGCATATCATAAATTGTTGAACCATCCCATTCATTAATTTTAGCCATAATCCATTTCAGATTGCGCTTCCATATTTGTTTTTCATGGTAGTGAGAAATGCTTCTATGGTATTACAAGAAAAATACTCTACGGTGACAATTATTGTGGATGAAGTTATAGATTTGAAAGACCTTTTGAAGAGAATTTTCCGCAGAGTGCAAGTTGGTTGGAAAGACCTTTTGAAGAAACTGAGAACTATCAGGTGATTAGTAGAATGGCAAAAAATAAAGCTCTAGGCCCGAATGGTTTTTCTATGGGATTCTTTCAAGCTTGTTGGGATATTGTGAAAGAGGATGTGATGCGGGTTTTTCTTGAGTTCTATTCTTTTAAGAAGTTTGAGAAATGCCTTAATGCGATTTCTATTGCTCTCATCCCAAAGAAACATAGGGCTATGGAAGTTAAGGATTTTCGTCCTATAAGTCTTGTGAGGGGGATTTACAAGATTATTTCAAAAGTTCTAGCTAATCGTTTGAGCACAGTTATGGATCAAATTATTTCTAAGCCTCAAAACGCCTTTCAGGGGAGACAAATTCTTGATTTCATCCCAATTCTTGAATGCTTAGATGGTAGATTGAGGGAGGGAGTTCCAAGCATATGATCATGTGAATTGGGAATTCCTTTTTCATATGCTGGGGAGTTGTGGCTTCAGCCATAGGTGGATTTTGTGGATTCGAAATTGTGTAAGGAGTACACGACTGAAGCACCCCAGTTAGTCTCTGAAGACTGTTTTCCCAAGACGGGATGGAAGCTCTCTGCACGAGCAAATATAAGTGAAAGTAACGAGGGCTTAGTAAGCAATTGGTCAGGGCCTTTGATCGCTACTGGGCTAAACAGGCCTCAGAGCCCACGGGTGAGGGTCTTAAGCCCACGGGCTCAGGCCATCCCTCAGGCCGGCTCTCCCAATTGGGTCGAGCCCGCGACCCGGCAGGCACACGGCTCCTCGTCTCGGTCCCGAGACCCCCCTGCAGACACCATCGACCATATCCTGCCGGTATCCTCGCCGGCAATCCTGCCAGCATCGCAGACACCGCCGACGGAATCCAGCGGACCATCCGGCACTCTTGAGGAATCTTTGGATTTTTCTTCCAGGGTCCTATGCACTCTTGAGGAAGAGGTTGAACTCGGTCCTGAAGAGGAGGAAGAAGTGGAGGTAGTACAAGGGTCAAGTCTATTAGTACCTTTTACTGATTTGGGGAACGAAGGGGATGTTATGGGGAATGAAGGGGACGAGAATGCAAGGGACGATCCCAGTCCCCTTTGCTCGCTGCCACCAGCACTGCCGTGGTCCGATCCTCAAACAGATTGGGTGTTGAAGAAGGTAGAAGACATCCGGCACTGCGCGGGTATTTCCTGTGTCGGCTTCGAGGACCAACTAACAACACTATTCACAGCCATTGCAGCTGAGCAGTCTCACAACCTCCGATCCACCAGCAAAAGAGAGAGGGAATTAAAGAGACTCGCATGTTCTGTAAACTATGGTCGAGAAGGAAGTGCTAGCAGGGAAAGAAGTACTGACAGGGCGCATTTAGGTGATCCATGAAGCCCAAGATCCTTTCATGGAATGTTCGGGGTTTAAACAACCCGAACAAACGTCTTAGGGTGAAGAATCTAATCCGGGATTGGAAGGCGGACATCCTTTGCTTACAGGAGACTAAATTGAAGTATGTAGACAGGAGTACTATTAGAAATCTCTGGAATTGCACTTACGCGGGATGGACTAGCTTGCCCTCTAAGGGCGCTTCAGGGGGCATTATTGTGATGTGGGATAAGAGAGTCGTTGACTTGGTCGATGAATTCATTGGAGAATTCGTGGTTGCATGTTCCTTTAAATCCTTGGAAGACGGGTTCAGGTGGGGCTTCGCAGGCGTTTATGGCCCGAACAATGATAATAGTAGGAAGCTTCTCTGGGATGAGATCGCTAGAGTGTGCAGTTGGTGGGAGGGCCCTTGGTGCACTGGAGGTGATTTCAACATCACTCGATTCTCGAGTGAAAGGTCGGGGGACCCCAATTCGGGATCAGCCATGGCTGATTTTTCAGATTTAATCTTTGAGCTGGACTTGATTGATCTCCCACTTGGGGGGGGGGTGACTATACTTGGTCAAACGGGAGGGCATGGTCTCGCCTGGACAGATTTATTGTCTCGTCTTCCTGGGAGACACATTTCCCCACCCTTTGTCAAAAACGCCTCCCCAGACTTTGTTCTGATCACTTTCCACTCCTGTTAGACCGTGGAGGTATTCAAGAGGGGCGAAGATACTTCAAATTCGAGAATATGTGGTTGAAGGCGGAGGGCTTTATGGACAAAATCAGAGCTTGGTGGTCCTCCTATCAGATTTCGGGCACCCCCAGCTTTGTTTTAGCCGGAAAACTCAAAGCCTTGAAAAATGATTTGAGAACTTGGAACTGGGAAATCTTTGGGAACCTAAATACCCAAAGACACACTTTTTTTCAGGAACTGCAGCATCTCGAGGATAAAGATGCGACAGGGGCCCTCACAGAGGAGGAAAAGGAAAGGAAAACGGTTGTGATAGCTGAATTGGAAAAAATCACGCTTCTGGAGGAGATATCTTGGAGACAAAAATCTCGAGCCCTTTGGTTGAAAGAAGGGGACAAGTGCACCAAATTCTTTCATCGTGTCGCCAACTCCCACAGACGAACCAATGCCATTGAGGTTCTTCATTCTGACGGGAAGAATATCTCCAACAAGGCGGACATCAAGGAACACATTGTTCACTTTTACGATCAGCTGCTTAAGGAGCAACATTCTTGGCGGCCTAAGGTAGATGGCTTGACTTTTGACTCCATCGATGCATTAAGTGCCACGTGGATAAAGAGGCAGTTTGAAGAGGAGGAGGTGCTTAAAGTTCTAAAAGGGATGGTCAAAGATAAGGCTCCAGGTCCCGATGGTTTCACCATGGCTTTTTTCCAAACTAGCTGCGACATCATCAAGGAGGACATTATGAAGGTATTTTTTGAATTTCACTCTTTCTTGAAATTTGAGAAAAGTCTCAATGCCTCCTTTATCGCCCTTATTCCGAAAAGGGCAAGCTCAGTGGAGGTGCAGGATTTTCGCCCTATTAGCTTGGTGAGTGGGGTCTATAAAATCATTTCCAAGGTTTTAGCCAAGCGGATGAGCACCGTTACGGGGAAGATCATATCGAAGTCTCAAAACGCCTTTGTGAAAGGAAGGCAAATTCTTGACTCCGTTCTTATTGCCAACGAATGTTTGGACAGTCGGGTCAAATCTGGTATTCCAGGTATCTTATGCAAGCTGGATATGGAGAAGGCCTTTGACCATGTCAACTGGGACTTCTTGATGCATATTATGGGCAGATACGGATTTGGGGAAAGGTGGTGCCAATGGATGAAACACTGTATCACAACCGTCAGATTTTCTGTCCTAGTGAATGGCACTCCCGAAGGCTTCTTCAATAGTTCCCGGGGTCTGCGGCAAGGGGATCCTTTATCACCTCTTCTTTTCATCTTAGTAATGGATGTTTTAAGCAGAATGTTGCACAGAATGGTGGAGGGATGGACACATCTCGGGTTTCTCAGTGGGCGCTCCACCCAGGGTAACTCTCAATCTCTCATCTTCTCTTTGCAGACGACACTCTGATTTTTGCGAGCCAGACCCTGACCAGATCCGCTCCCTAAGGGCTCTATTGCTCTGCTTTCGAAGCCGTATCCGGACTCAAGGTCAACCTTGCTAAATCTGAAATGGTTCAAGTCGGTGGGTCGACAACCTAAGTGTTTTGGCTGATTTCCTGGGCTGCCAAGTGTCATCCTTGCCTATGAAATATCTAGGTCTCCCTTTGGGGGCCTCCCACAAATCCAAGACCATGTGGGATGGGGTTCTCGAGAAAATTGAACGTAAACTCGCGGGTTGGAAACGACTTTACCTATCCAAAGGAGGTAGAGTCACTCTTATTAAGAGCACCTTATCTAACCTTCCCACATATTTTCTCTCCCTCTTCCCCCTTGCCCGCAGGTGTGGCGCATAAACTGGAGAAGACTTTTCGCGATTTCCTATGGGGTAGTCTTGGAGGAGCGAAAAAATTCCATTTGATCAAATGGGAAAAAGTATGCACACCTTTGGCAAATGGCGGACTAGGGCTCCGCAACTTGAGAATTCTCAACCAGGCACTACTTGGTAAATGGCTATGGAAGTACCATAGGGAACGAGATGCTCTTTGGAGAGAAATCATCGACAGTAAATATGGGAGCTTGCGGGGTGGTTGGTGTTCCAACGCAGTTCGTGGGGCTTATGGTGTAGGTTTGTGGAAATTCATACGCAACGGATGGGAAGCTTTTTTTGCTAATTGTAGATTGGTGGTAGGAAGGGGCAACCATGTTAGCTTCTGGCACGACACCTGGTGTGGAGAGAATGCTTTGAAAGAACACTTTTCCTTCACTGTACAGAATTGCGGCTGATATGGAGGCCACAGTTGCTGATAATCGAGATAGCTCCTCTACCTCCACTCATTGGTCAGTAAGTTTCACCCGAGCGGCGCAAGATTGGGAAATAGGAGACATTGTTAATTTTTACAGCGCGTTACAAGCTTCGAATCTCCACACTGATGAAGAAGATCATCTACTTTGGTCACCCACAGGAAATAAGCGCTTCTCAGTACGTTCTTTCAACAAGATACTCTCGCCACATCCTTCCACTGCTTTCCCGTGGAAGTGCATTTGGAAGACTAAGGCTCCTTTAAAAGTGGCCTTTTTCGTATGGCTAGCATCCCATGAGAGCATATTGACTATTGATAAATTGAGAAGACGCGGTCTCTACCTAACGGATTGGTGCTATATGTGCAAACACAACAGTGAGACAGCGGACCATCTACTCCTTCACTGTGAAGCAGTAACGGCATTATGGGACGACATCTTCACAAGACTAGGTTTGGCATGGGTAATGCCTAGAAAGGTGATCGATCTCTTGGCCTGTTGGAAAGGAATCCGAGGCAAGGGGCAGATTTCAGATATTTGGAAAATGGTGCCACTTTGCCTAATGTGGTGCACATGGAACGAAAGAAATAGCCGCTGTTTCGAGGATAGGGAGCGCTCTCCGGAAGGCTTTAGGGATTTCTTTTACCATACTTTAGTCTTATGGGCTTCCTCTATTGTACTGAATGGCACTTCTTTTACTGAACTTCACGCTGCTCTTCGCAGCGCTTAGTCTGTAGCAAGACTCTTTGTATACCCCCTGTGTACTTGGGCCTTGCCCTTTTCTTTTCTAATATATTTCTCTTTTACTTATAAAAAAAAAAGTAAATGGCACTCCTACTGAATTTTTTAACAGTTCTCGTGGCCTGAGGCAAGGGGATCTGTTATATCCCTTTCTCTTTGTTATTGTTATGGAGGCACTTGGTTGGATGGTGGAGGCTGCCGTTGGAGGAGGCTTTTTATTTGGGTACTCGGTGGGAAATGGTATTAATGGTTCCACCATAATTTTCTATCTCCTTTTTGCAGAGGATACCCTCCTTTTTTGTGAAGCAGAATGGGGCCAGATTCAAGCTTTAAGGGCACTTTTGTTATGCTATGAAGCTATGTCGGGTCTCAAGTTTAACCTTGGTAAGTCCAAGATGATTCCAATGGGTGTGGTGCGTTGTATTAATAGTTTGGCGAGTTGTTTGGGTTGCAAAGTGGCTTCCTTGTCTATGAAATATTTAGGTCTTCTGTTGGGGGCGGCTTTTAAGGTTGAAGTCATTTGGGATGAGGTTGTTGAGAAAGTTGAGACAAGGTTGGTGGGATGGACACGGATGTATTTGTAGAAAGGGGCTAGACTCACTTTAATTAAGAGTACTCTTTCCAACCTCCCCATTTATTTTTTATCCTTATTCCCTTTGCTGGCAGGGTTGGCCAATAGAATTGAGAAGTTATTTCGGGCTTTCTTGTGGGGTGGTGTGGGGGAGGAAACCAAAGTTTTGAATACCGTTCCAGTGACCGTTTCGGTTAAGGCATTGGAATGAAATATTTCGGTATGGGTACCCTTTCGGGATAGTCTATATATAGATAAATTAATTATATATTTATAAATTATATTTCAAAATAACATCAATGCAAGTCTTAAAAAGTTAAAACACATATTTATAAAACTTAATAATACTTCTAAATTCTCAATCCAACTATTAGAAAAATAATCATTTATCTTCATCACGAAAAGGGGAGTAGGGATTTGATTTTTGGTTCTCGAGAAAAAGGGATTAAAAAAAAGTTAAGAAAATAGTATTTAGATGTGAGAATTGGAGTGAAAATTACGAAATTGTCAGATTTTTAGATTAATTACCAAAATACATTAATTTCAGTCGTTACATTGAAAATCGACTGGTACTCCGAAAACCGGCCGGTATTGGACCCGGTACGAAACACATACCTCCACCGTGCTGGTTACTATTCTGACACTTCAAATACCGGCCGGTATGGCACGATATTCAAAATCTTGGAGGAAACTAAATTCTATCTTGTTAATTGGAATAAAGTTTGTTCCCCAATTTCTAATGGAGGCTTGGGGATTCGCAATTTGAGGACATTCAATAAAGCCTTTTTGGGAAATGATTGTGAAGGTACCACTTAGAGGGAGATTTGCTTTGGAAGGAGGTTATTGATTGTAGATATGGAAGTGCTTGGGGGGGTTGGTGTTCTAATGAAGTGAGGGGGCTGTATGGTGTGGGCTTATGGAAATTCATTAGGAGGGTTGGAAGAGTTTTGCTACTCATATTTGTTTTGTGGCTAGTGAGGGCTCTAGAATCAAATTTTGGCATGACGTTTGGTGTGGAGATCGTGCTCTCTATAGGGCTTTCCCAGCTCTCTATCGCATGGCTGTGAATCAGGATGCTTCTGTGTCAGATTTGTTGGCACTTTCCCATGGCTCTCACCAATGGGATGTTCTATTTAATAGGGACGTGCATGATTGGGAAATGGATATTGTTTCTGAATTTTTCATTCTTATATATTCTACAAGAGGGCTAGCGGTTCATGGGGATAGGTTGCAGTGGAGGATCAACGGGAGCAAACGGTTTATAGTGAGATCTTATTACAAGATGTTGGCATCACATGGTAATGTTTCTTTCCCGTGGAAGAGCATTTGGAGGTCCCATGTGCCCTCTAAAGTAGCTTTCTTTGTATGGACTGCCTCTCTTGGGAATATCTTGACCACGGATAATTTAAGGAAGTGAGGTCTCATAGTTATGGATTGGTGCTATTTGTGCAAGAAGGATGGGGAATCAGTGGATCATTTATTATTGCATTGTGAGGTGACAAGAGTGTTGTGGGATGAGGTCTTTAGAAGAATTTGGGTGGCTTGGGTTATGCCTTTGAGGGTGGTGGATTTATTAGCCTGCTGGACGAATATATAAGGCTGCCCCAAGTGGCTGTAGTTTGCTGGATGATTCCTTTGTGCATTATGTGGTGTATCTGGATGGAAAGGAATGATCAGTGCTTTGAAGATAGGGAGCGCACGATGGAGGAACTTTGGAACTTCTTTGTACACACATTTTTTGCTTTGGTTTTCAGTCATTGTGCTTAATGGAACTAGTGTTCATGATTTTCTGTCTTTAATTTCTGGTTCCTAGAATGTATTTAGGTGTTATTTTGTATACTTCCTGTGTACACGGGCTTCGCCTAGTTCATTCGTATCAATAAAACTTTAATTCTACTTATAAAAAAACAAATAGGTTGAATTTTGGAAGAATTGTCCTAGAAGACACAGAACTTCCTGACTTTTTAAGTTCTGACTTCTAAACTTTTATTTTCAGAATAGTTTGAATTTGAAGCCAAGTTTGTTTACCCGACCATCATCCTGATTTATTTTTGGTTCTATTTCAAAATGTTTTTAACTGAAATTTGCGAACTTTGAAATATAATTGTAAATTCTTGATTGTGCTGAAGGTAAGCTAGGCTAAAGCTTCATCACTTGGGAATTGATTGTGGTAGCACCTGATCATAATTCTGATACACTTTATTGAGATTTTGTTTCCTTGTTTTCTATTGTCCTAGTAACCATCACTATACTTCTTTAGGGCATATCCATGTGGCAGAGGCACTAAAAGTACCGATTCATATATTTTTCACGATGCCATGGACGTAAGTCTTTTCTTGGTAATGGAATCTTATTAAGTGTTCTCTAGTTTCAAGTACATTTACATGTATAGTTCTATTCATGCTTTGCAATATTGCTTATGGAGAATTTTGAACTGCATTGCTTCTCTTTTCCTTTTCTAATACCAGGCCAACCAGCGAATTTCCACATCCTTTATCCCGTGTGAAGCAGCAATCTGGATATAGGGTGAGTCTATTGTTTTCCCTCTTTATTTTGTTTTTCTTTACTGCCTAATTTATACTGTTGCTTCTCTGCCTCTTCCAGCTTTGGTAATTTCTAGTTAACTTTTGGCTCTGTGCAGTCTATTGATTTCTTTCTTTCTGTTGGTTTTCTTTCCTGTCTAATTTGTTTGGTGGCTTTGCTGTCTCTTACAGCTCTGGTAATTTCTAGTTAACTTTTGGCACCGTGCTTTAATTTTTTTTTCAGCTGTCATATCAAATTGTTGACTCCTTGATTTGGCTCGGGATTCGCGACTTGATCAATGATGTTAGGAAGAAAAAGCTGAAGCTTCGTCCTGTAACATATTTAAGTGGTTCACAAGGCTCTGATTCTGATATCCCACATGGATATATTTGGAGTCCTCACTTAGTTCCTAAACCAAAAGGTGTTTGCTTTTTATTTCAATCATATATTTGGAGTCCTAACTTAGTTCCAGGATTTTCTTGATCTCTCTTCTATTTCTCTACTTTGGTGTGAGTGTCAGTTTGATGTATACTGCCTGTTTACGCTAATATTACCTTTGTTTATTTTTTATTTATCATTCATAAAACTTACCCCCATCAAAGAAATTTATATGGAATTCATCTGTTACCATGCCAGGTACAGCGCACAATTTTTTATTCGTTGAGCCCATGAAGATTGTAGCACCATGCGGTTTTTGATCCTGTTTTTTAAGTGCACATTTTCCCATATCTCTGTCTGAAGGTTACCTAGTCAATTACAGCTATAAGAATCAGAGGTTTCTATGTTTTATGAATCTGATTTGATATAAAAAGGAGTTGGGTTTGGGCAGAGTTGCCTGGGGCCGAGAGGATGCCTCTCCTTTAGTCTGCACTCTTGTGCCATTTGCATATGCTATTCTAGTGTTCTCCTATAGTATTAGTCCATTTGATTAGTTTTTCCTGGAATGTAAGTGGAACATGGTATCTCTAGAAGACGGCCAAATCTGCTGAAAATGCATGTTCTTACACTTTTTTTTCAAGAAAAAAGCATGTTCTTACTCAAGCAACCTCTCCACTTTCGTATTTATATCATTTTTTTTTATTCCTTTTGATTTTATTGTTATCTTATTCCTTGTTTAAGTGAGACAGCACTTACTTTGCTTGAAACAACATATTGTGCATCATTGTTCCAAAATGGGCATCATCCTTGCAAAATTGGCAGTCATTAGTTTTGACACTAGCATGTCAATTTATGATGTTCTTTTACCTTTTGGCTTGCAGATTGGGGGCCTAAGGTTGATGTGGTTGGATTTTGTTTCCTTGATCTCGCATCAAACTATAAACCTCCTGAACCACTCATAAAATGGCTTGAAGCTGGTGAAAAACCTGTTTACATTGGATTTGGCAGCCTTGTGAGTTTTTCTTCTTATTCTCTCATTTATATATACTGACCCTATAGTGTTTCCTATATATCAAAGCTTAAGATTTTATCAACAGTTTAGAGGTGTATCTTTCGAAATTCTCAATCCATGCTAGGATTTATAACAAATCAACCGAGTCATTGAATGACTGACGTGTTAAGAACACTGTTAATTTGTTGAGATCCACATTGAAAACAAGGATATTGTTAACTATATTTTAAGGACCCCATTTACCTGGGCTATGCCTAGTTTTCATCAATAAAATTCTTACTTGCTGATTAAAAAATTATCTTTTAAGGACACTAATTCCAAATGATGGTTTTCTATCTTCAATCTAAAACTTGTCATTTCCCTTCAAAATTATGGTTGTGGACAAAATGAAGAGACTAGGGAAAGATACTGAAAAATCAAGCATAATAAAGAATCTATATGTATATATATATATTATATGTTTAAGTTGGCTTTGATAAATCTTTTGGAGCCAAACTTTGAGCATTTAAAAAAATGTTTATAATTTTTTAAGATTTGGTATTAAAAAAAATCTTAGCAAAATCTTAACATGTATATATTTTATGATCAATCTTCCGACACAAACTTGTCCAGTTGCTCCAGGCAATTCTTGATATATAAAAAATTCTCTCCGTACAGCTAAAGGTTTCTCATGAGGAAAACTGAAAATTTTCCTTCTGGTGAAACTTGAGGTTACTAGATCAAGAGTGGGATGGGGTATTCGAAGTTTGTATTTATAGAAGCTAAGGAGTTTGAGGTTTTTAGAGATGGGTTGCAGGTGATCATTATTGAGAGAGGGAGAAGAGTGGTAACAGAACTATGTTTGGGTCTGAATACAGTTAGATGGTTCATTAGAGCCATGGAAGATTGTTTGAAAAGTGGGAGAAAGATGTTCTATTCTGCCCATCGAGAAGGAGGAAGAGGTTTTACTGCGCAGAGGTGCTCCAACTTCAGGGGTGGGTACATGGAGGTGGTGGCATATGGTGGAGGTGGCCATAGAAGTTCTGTTTGTATTCTAGAGGACAAAGATGGTTGGGGATGGAGGAGGTTGATGGCGGTGTTGAGGGAGGTGGGAAAAGGACCTGCTTTTCCACCACCGCCAGAGAAGGTTGTGCAACATGTCTCTCGGTCGTATAGGGAGGCCCTTCAACAGAGGCCTAGCAATCAGACTTCAAGTGTCAGAAAGGGGGACAACACGAGAGAGAGGGTAGGTCTGTAGAATGCAGAGCAATTTTCAGCTACTACTCAGAGCAAAGTAGGTGATGGCAGAGGAAATGATGGCCTTAATATGGAAAGGGAGGAAGACGCATTACAGGAGCTGAAGGCACAAGTCAAAGCCATGCAGGTGAAGATTGAGTGGCTTATCAAACGGAATGAAGAAAAACGAGGCCTGGGCCTGGGCTTGGGCTTGGAACTGGGCCATGTACCAAATGGGCATGTGGGTCAAGGCTCAGTGGATGGGCTGAAATGTAAAGGGCTGGATTTCGGCCCAAGCCCAAGGAAGAAGTGGGTGGATACGGGGAGAAGGCTATCTGTTGTACCCGAAATATCGGTGACGCTGAAACTTACACTCTCAGAGCCGATACTTGAGTCAAGGGTGATGAAGTCAACCCGGAACACCTCGGTTGACTCAGGGGAGGCAGACGGTGGTCTAGATGAGGCCAGTTTAGTCGTTGTTATGGAAGAAGGGGAATTTCTAGTCGACGACGGAGAAACTGAAAGTAATGGAGGGTCGGTGGGTGACGTGGTGAACTTGCCAAGGAGACAGAAAATGTCGATGGGTTCAGAAATGCCTTTGGGTAAGCTAACGTCACTGCAGGAGAGCCAAAACACGTCGATGAGTAAGTCGAGTGGTTCTGGGGGGCTGCTGAATGCGATGGAAAGCCTTGGACAGACACAGAAAATGCCGATGGGTTCAAAAATGCCTTTGGATAAGCCGACGTCACTGCAGAGCCAGAACATGCTGATGAGTAAGTCGAGTGGTTCTGGAGGGCTGCTGAATGTGACGGAAAGCCTTGGATAGAAATAGAAAATGCCGATGAAGGATCCAAGTGGCTCTGGAGGGTTGCTAAGTGTGCTGGGAAGCCTTGGACAGCCTCGGTCTGATGAAGAAGTTGACATTACAGAAATAGAAGGGGATAAAAATACTCGGGTAGGGGAAGAAGTGGAAATGAGGGAGAGAGGGGAGGTGGAGGGGGAAGGCTCAATGATTTTGTATGAGGGGGAAGACTTCTCAGAGGAAGATCCTGCCCCAATAAGCATGATAACTCCCTTACCTCATAACTGGGTTTTGAACAAGGTGTCAGAGATGCAGAGTGTGGTGGGGATCTCGTGTGTGGGCTACGAAGATCAATTTAAGGTGCTGCTAACAGCCATTGAGGCCAGTCACTATCAACATGGAGTAGTATAAAAAAAAAATAGGGAGTTGAGACGACTTACTTGGTCTATCAATTATGATGGTAAGGATGGAAAGGAGGGGAGTGCAAGTTGTGGTAGAAATAAGGGAAGGGCTGTTTCAGTTGTTAAATGAAGCCAAAAATTCTGAGTTGGAATGTACGGGGACTGAATGAGGTTAATAAACGCCTCCGGGTACGATCTTTGTTGAGACAATGGAAGCTAGATATTATTTGCTTGCAGGAAACTAAATTGAAGATTATTACAAGAAGAGACATAAGGAGTTTGTGGAGCTGTCAATTTGTAGGGTGGTCCTATTTACCTTCGAAAGGGGCCTCGGGGGGAGTGTTAGTTATGTGGGACAAAAGGGTAGTTGAGAAGATCGATGAGTTTGTGGGAGAATATGCGGTGGGGTGCTCGTTCAAAAACTCCGAAGATGGATTCGTGTGGGCCTTCGCTGGCGTTTATGGTCCTAACTTAGATAGTGAGAGGCGATTGCTTTGGGATGAACTTGCAGGCTTGGCTTCATGTTAGGAGGTCCCATGGTGTACTGGAGGAGATTTTAATGTGACTAGATTTCTGAGCGAAAGCTTGGGGGAGGGAAGACAAAACCTGGCTATGAGGGAATTTTTAGAAATTATTTTTGAGCTGGAATTAATGGATGTACCGCTAATGGGAGGTGATTATACTTGGTCCTCCAACCAAGCATGGTCAAGACTAGACAGGTTCTTAATATCTCCTTCTTGGGAGGAACATTATCTAGACCTCTCTCAGAAAAGGCTCCCCAGGATTTGTTCAGACCACTTTCCCATATTATTAGATTGCGGAGGAATCCCAGGGGGTAGAAGGCCTTTTAAATTTGAGAATATGTGGTTAAAACATGAGGGTTTTGTAGAGCTGGTGGGGCAATGGTGGAGCTCATATCACTTACAAGGCAACCCGAGTACTGTTTTGGCTGGAAAGTTGAAGGCTTTGAAGAAGGATTTGAAGTTATGGAATGAGCAAATATTTGGTGATGTTGCACTACAAAAAAAAAAGCATCTTTTTCAAGAATTACAAAACTTGGAGGGAGTAGGAGATGAGAGCAATCGCAAAGGGCAGGTAGTTGCTGATTTGGAAAGAGTGATCCTCATGGAGGAAATTTCGTGGCGACAAAAGTCAAGGGCATTGTGGCTTAGAGAGGGAGATAGGTGCACGAAGTTTTTTCACCGCATTGCAAACTCTCATAGGAGGTTCAATACCATTGAGTCCCTAAACATGGAGGGGGGTGCACTTACAGACCAAGCTGAAATAAAGAATCATGTGGCTGGACACTTTTAACATTTGCTATTGGAACCCCAAGATTGGAGACCTACACTAGATGGACTAGCTTTTGAGCATATAGACCAAAGTAGTATGGTGTGGTTGGAGAGACCGTTTGAAGAGGAAGAGGTACACATAGTAATCAGAAAAATGAATAGAGACAAAGCACTGGGCCCCGATGGCTTTACTATGGCTTTCTTTCAGACGTGTTGGGAGGTAGTGAGAATAGATGTGATGCAGGTTTTTCAAGAATTTTTCACATATGGTAAATTCGAGAAGAGTTTGAATGCTACTTTCATCGCACTTGTTCAAAAAAAAAAAGGGTGCCATAGAGGTGCAGGACTTTAGGCCTATTAGTCTGGTGGGGAGCATATACAAGATAATTTCTAAAGTTCTGGCTAATAGAATGAGCACAGTTATGGATAAAATTATATCTAAGACTCAAAATGCTTTTGTTAGAGGGCGCCAAATACTAGACTCAGTTCTTATAGCAAATGAGTGCTTAGACAACAGGATCAAGTCGGGAATGCCAGGTATTTTATGCAAATTGGACATGGAAAAGGCCTATGATCATGTAAATTGGGACTTTTTGTTATACATGTTGAGCCGATGTGGTTTTGGGACAAGATGGAGAAAGTGGATGAGGCATTGCGTGTCAACGGCTCACTTCTCAGTGTTAGTAAATGGAGATCCAGTGGGGTTCTTTAACAGCTTGCGGGGATTACGACAGGGTGATCCACTATCACCACTTTTATTTGTCATCGTTATGGAGGCCCTAAGTAGAATGATGTCAGCTGCAGTGGAGGGAGGATTCTTGTCTGGTTTTGTAGTGGGAAGCATCAACATCTCACATCTTTTATTTGTGGATGACACATTACTGTTTTGTGAGGCAAATGCAGAACATATACAAGCTTTGAAGGCCATTTTATTGTGTTTTGAAGCGGTATCCGGATTAAGGATTAATCTCGCAAAAACGGAGATGGTAGCGGTTGGTGAAGTGAGAAACATTAGAGGGGTGGCCAACATTTTGGGCTGTGCAGTCTCTTCATTGCCTTTGAAGTATCTTGGCCTTCCCTTGAGGGCTACCTTCAAAGCCAAGGCGATTTGGGATGAGGTGTTGGAGAAATTAGAGAATAAATTGGCGAAGTTGTATTTAAGTAAAGGGGGGCGAATCACTCTTATCAAGAGCACCCTCTCCAACCTTCCTACATACTACTAGTCTCTATTCTCTCTACCCGCAAGTATAGCAACAAAAATAGAGAAGCTTCAACGTGATTTTCTGTGGAGTGGCTTAGGCGAGGAGCTCAAATTCCATCTAGTATGGTGGAACAAGGTGTGTACTCTGTTGAGAGAGGGGGGCTTAGGGGTCCGGAATGTGAGGGCCTTTAATGAGGCATTATTAGGAAAATGGTTATGGTGTTATAATAAGGAAAGGGGAGCCTTATGGAAAGGAGTGATTGACATGAAATTTGAAAGTGAACGGGGGGTTGGTGCTCTAAGGAAAGTAGGGGGGCATATGGGGTGGGGTTATGGAAGTACATAAGGAAAGGTTGGTGTACCTTTGCTAGCAATACTCGTCTTTGTGTGGGGGATGGCATGAGGGTCAGCTTTTGGAATGATGTGTGGGTGGGAGACACGGTCCTAAAGGAGGTTTACCCTAATATTTTCAGAATTGCTCGGGACAAAGAAGCAATGGTGGCTGATTTGTGGGTAATAAGTAACGGTATACAGGAGTGGAATATAAGTCTCACTCGGGATGCACATGATTGGGAAGTAACCGGGATGGTGGAATTTCTCAGCTTGTTGTACAACAATGTCATTGATAATACAAGTGAGGATAAGATAGTATGGAGACTTTCTAGGAAAGGGAATTTTTCTGTGCGCTCCTTTTATGACACGATTACTATGCAGCGAAGACACAACAATTTCCCTTGGAAGAACATTTGGCGGAGCAAAGCACCTAAAAAGGTTGCATTCTTTGTATGGACAGCAGCATTAGGGAAGATTCTCACTATGGACAACCTAAGGAGACAAGGCATTATCATAACAGAATGGTGCTGTATGTGCAGAAAGAATGGGGAAACGGTAGATCACCTACTTTTACATTGTGAATTCGCTCGGGAAATTTGGAATTATTTCTTCAGCAAAATGGATATAGCATGGGTCATGCCGGGAAGAGTGATAGAACTACTTGCAAGCTGGAGAGGTATCGCAGGGACACCACAAATTGCGGCTATATGGAAGATGGCTCCTCTTTGTATTCTTTGGTATATTTGGAGTGAAAGGAATGATAGACTTTTTGAGAATCAGGAACGTTTTTTAGAAGAGTTTAGGAGGTTTTTTTGGAACTCTTTTTATGTGGGCCATCGCTCTAGAGTTGAATGGTGTCAGTCTCCAAGATTTCCTTGTATCAGTTACTAGATCCTAAATAGGTGTATTCACATGTATACTTCCAGTGTACCTGGAATATGCTTATTAATAAAATTTCTTATTACTTATCAAAAAAAAGTATTTTATGATCATGTCAATTGGAATTTTCTGTTTTATTTTTTAGGGAAAATGTGGTTTTGGGGGGAGGTGGTGTAGTTAGATCAGACATTGAGATAGGACCCGTTGTCTCCCTTTCTTTGTCATTGTGATGGATGCTCTTTGTCTTATGTTGGGGGCTGCAGTTGGCAGTGTTTTGTAGTCAGGTTTTGAGGTGGGAGGGCCTCAAGACGGCTTGGTCATGATTTCTCATCTTTTCTTCACAGATGATACTTTGCTGTTTTGTGATGTGAATCCAAGTCATGTGCAAACTCTGCGAGTGCTTCTACTTTGTTTTGAGGTTGTGTTGGGCTTTAAGGTAAATCTTGGTAAGTCCGAGATGGTATCTATGGGCCAGGTGAGAAATATGAGTAGGTTGGCAAGTGTTCTTGATTGTCTGGTTTCCTCTTTGCCGATTAGATACCTTGGGTTCCCATTGGGGGCTACATTCAAGACAAGTACGGTTTGGGATGGAGTGTTGGAAAAGGTAGATAGAAGGTTGGCGGAATGGAAGAGGTTGTATTTGTCAAAAGGAGGAAAATCACCCTTATCAAAAGTACTTTGTCTAACCTTCGTACATATTTTCTATCTTTATTTCCTATTCCAATTAGTGTGGCAAATCAGTTGGATAAGTTATTTCGAGACTTTTTGTGGGGGAAGTATAGGGGAGGAAGCTAAGTTTCATTTGGTTAGTTGAGATAAGATTTGTACTCCTTTGTCATGTGGTAGGTTGGGGTTTCGGAAGTTGAGTTTCTTTAATAAAGCACTACTTGGGAAGTGGTTGTGGAGGTATCATTAGGATTGTGATTCATTGTGTAGAACTGTGACTGAATCTAAATATGGGAGTGCCTTTTTTTTGGGTGGGGGGGAGTTCTAATGAGGTAAGAGGTACTTATGCTGTAGGGGTGTGGAAAATATTAGGAGTGGTGGGGATTTTTTATAAAAGATGTCATATTTGTAGTTGGGGATAGCTCCAGAATTCGTTTTTGGCATGATCCTTGGTGTGGTGGTAGGGCTCTTTGTGCTGTTTTTCCAGATCTCTTTAGTATTTCTCAGAATCCAGATGCTTCCGTGGCTGACAATTTGGATTGTTCTAGTGGCTGATCCCATTGGAATGTTCTATTTTCTAGAACTGTGAATGATTGGGAAATGAGGGCAGTTTCTGGCTAGTTTGGTTTATTGTACGCTACTCAGCTTGGGCGGGATGTGAGGGATAAGATGGTCCTGGATGCACACTGGTAACAAGAAGTTTTCAGTTCATTGTTGGTACAAGACACTGTCGGCTGAATGGGGTTCACTCTTTTCCTTGGAAGAGTAATCAAAGGTGTGTTCTTTGGCTGGTCTGCTTCTTTAGGGAGGATTCTGACATTGGATAATCTCAGGAAGCGTGGATTAATTGTTTTGGATTGGTGTTTCTTATGCAAGAAATCTGGTGAATCAGTGGATCATTTATTATTTTACATTGTGAAGTGACTAGGCTGTTATGGTATGAAGTGTTCAATAGGAGTGGAATGGCTTGGGTGATGCCTTGGAGGGTGGTGGATCTTTTTGCTTGCTAGAGAGGTTTAAGGGGTAATGTGCAAATTTCTGCTGTTTGGAATATGATCCCTTTATGCCTTGTGTGGTGTAATTGGGTTGAGACAAGTGGCCGATGCTTTGAAGATGAGGAATGCTCGGTGGATGAACTTAAATGTTTTTTCTTTAATACCTTATTTCAGTGGGCTTCAGCTATTGTGTTTAATGGAACTAGTATCCATGATTTTCTTGCTTTTTTTCCTAGTTCCTGACTTGTAATTAGGTTAAGTTTTTGAATACTTATTGTGCACTTGACTTTTCTTTGTTACTTGTCTCACTAAAATTTTCTTATTCATCCAAAAAAAAAAAAAATTGCAAAGAAGAGAATATTAGTAATGGATTGGTGTTGCGTGCGCAAGAGCAGGGTGATAATTGGCATTTATTGTTGCATTGCTAAGTAGCAATATCGAATTGAACTTTCTGGAATCCTTGCTCCTAGCCATCAAAATCGGAAAAGAGTGATTTCAGCAAGACATGAAGAAAGAATGACCAACCCATTCCATCTATAATTTCTGTCAAGTCTTATTTATAAAAAAAAAAAAATCATTTCCGTCAAGTCAATCCGATTTGTTCTTATCTATAGATAACACGAGAAGTTTGAGACAAAGGAATAAAAAATAGTCTCTATGGCCTCAATTCATCACCTTTTAAACACAAACAATACCTATTCGAACCCCCTTTCCAGAAGTACGATTTATTTGGATTGAGAGCAGCTTTTTCTATATCTTCTATATGATAGGCTAGTCCTCTATGTTAACTGGCGGAGTGGGGTGGTTCCAAACCTCTTGCCACGTGCCACCTGGGTGAGCTATGAAGGGAGTGTTGGTCCTTGATCGTTTGAGTCTGAGCCTTTATCTTGTGACGTCTCATCAGAACTAGGGCAGCAATCCATAGAAAGATTTGGCGCTGCTCACTAAATTATGTGGTTAATGAAATTTGTAAATCGGTGGTTTCGGTTGGGCTTCTGGACTCCTCTAGGTGCACTAGGACTGGGTTTGACTTTCTTGGATTTTTTTCTTCTTGGACTGGCTGATTGGAAGTGAGACTATTGGATCTCGGCCTCATCAATACTGGTTGAGATGATCCCTAGATAACACATAGAGAAAGTAGAATGATATGATCTATCTATGGTCAAGATGAAGAAAATTATAATATCATTGCTGCGATTGAGAGTCCTTATTCCTATTCAACTATGTATTACTCTGCTCATCTTTCTTTCTTATGGCTCATTACCACAGCACTTGTGCACCCCTTCGACTTCTTCCATTCAAAGCTACTGATAAGTAGCTAGAAGAGTTTAGGTCTAGTTTTCAATCTTTTTGGCACTGTTTGGATGATGCCCAAAAGTGTCATGGTATTACTGGCTGTTCGGAGTCAGAATGTGTGCCAGTTAGCATTGAAGCTTAGAGAATGGTTCACCTCTCATTTCTGATGTGGTGGAAGAAACGAAATGTGTTGACGATTGTGAGAAGCCAGTGAAGGGGCTTATTTATGTTGAAAACGCTGTGTCTGAATGTCTGCTCATAGTAGCTCTAACTTGCCCAATTTGTGTTTTTCTTCTCTCTAATAGGGTGCTTTCTCTTTTATGTTCCCACCCCCGAGTACTTGAGTTTTGCCTCATTGTTCCCTTGTTAAGATTGAGTTGCTCATAGAAAAAGATTAAAATCTTCATGCATGCTCTTTTTCTCCAAGGTAAAGAGACAAAAGTAAGCTCCTATAATTAACATTCTTTCGTTTAGAAAATGAAAATACCATGAATCAATGCCTAACAATGGAAAAATGAAAGTTTTACTGCTGACAACGTCAGTTCCTGTCATCAACAATAAAAGGCAACAATTGAGCATTGTTACTGAGTGGGCAGCTTCACTGGTAGACAACTGATTGAAAGTGAAAAGCCAGAAGTTAATGATCTTGGTAATAGATTAATTTGCTTAGTCTTGATTCTTTCAGTTTCAACAATAATCACTGAGCAAATTGTTTTCAACTGATAATTTTGTTAAGAGAAGACAAAAATTAATGATGTGTCAATTTCAATTAGAAGAATTAATATTCTGTGTCTTTTTCTCTTGTACATTTGAGTTTTGCGGAAGAGGATTGTTTTGGTGAGGAATTGGTGTTGTATGTGTTGGATTGGGGAAACGATTGATCATCTATTATTTGCAATGCAATGTGGCTCTAGCACTCTTTGGAATTCTATCTTTATATGCAATAATTTTATTTCATGATGGTCTTAAAAGCATCCAGCAAAATTTAAATGTTTTATCATGTTCCTGGCTTCTGACTTTGATTTCTTACTCAATTGTGTTTTATTTATCCTTGTTTTATTGTCAGCCGGTTCAAGAGCCAGAAAAAATGACACAAATTATTGTGAAAGCATTGGAAATGACTGGACAGAGGGGCATCATCAACAAAGGCTGGGGTGGCCTTGGGAACTGTAAGTTTTAGTTTCCAGTTAAAGCTTTGCATGCTCTTGTCTTATCATGAACTCTATTACCATCTGATCACCAGTGTGCCAGTTTATTTAGCTGAATTTTGTTTATCCCCAGTGGCAGAACCAAAGGACTCCATATACTTATTGGACAACATTCCTCACGACTGGCTATTCTTGCAATGCAAGGCTGTGGTGAGAGTTAAAAGTGTAGTTTTATTGTTTCAAATCTATAGTTTACAGAATCATCCTAGATATGACAATGAACCAAACCAACCTCGCCTGACCAGATTTACAATGCCAACTTTTTTCTTGTGCCATGGTCAGGCTTGATTTGCTTGAAAGCTGTTGGCCTTGTCCTTCCATGTGCTTGTACTTTTCGAAAGTCTTCTATTATTTAACAGGCATCTTTTATCCCTTTTTTTCCATTCTTTTCAGGTGCATCATGGTGGTGCTGGAACGACAGCTGCGGGTCTCAAAGCTGCGGTAATAGTTTCATAGCTTATTGTATTTATGGTGCTTCTGTTCCATGTAATTGGCTTTTGGTTTATTGTGATCCATGTTGTTTTTCCAATATAGTGCCCAACAACTGTTGTACCTTTCTTCGGTGACCAACCATTCTGGGGAGAGCGGGTACATGCAAGAGGAGTGGGTCCTGCACCCATTCCAGTGGATGAGTTTACACTTCCCAAGTTGTTTGATGCAATAAAGTTTATGCTAGATCCAAAGGTAATTCTGAATATCCTGAAGGTAGATGATATTATCCATGTTTCCTAGGACTCAGACATCCTGGGTTTAATTTTGCAATTGGAGTTCTCTGGATTACTTGATACATAGTTCTGGTGGGTGGGATAGTGTTTCCAGGGTTTACTCCCCAAGGGTGGGTCCAAAAGGCTATCTTGGTGAGTTTTCAGGTCACCAAAAATATAAATGCACAAACTCCCTCGTTTAAAAGAAAAATTGGATTCACTTTGTAGAATCTGTTTTGGCTTGTTATGCTAGATGCTAGTGTGTTATTTCTGTCTTCCTCTTCTACCTTAAGTGTGATTGATGGGGATGACTTAATAATACCTGCATACCTTTAGTGTCTTAGAGTACTTCCTCGAGGAGGCTCTAAATTAGAAATCTGTGTACCACAATTTGTTGGAGTAATAATTTCCAACATCATTTCAAACTTGGGAGCTGAAAACTGAATTTAATGTTTTATGATGAACCTATTTTACACCATGCGTAGAGAAGCAAAATTGGGTTTGTTGTGACAAAAAATAGCTAAATAATTCAACTTTTTGAGCCTGCCTATCAGGTAAACTTCAGCTACTCTGCTTCTCAGAGGGGGAAAAAAAATCACTTATTCTGGATTCACCAAGTTTGAATTACGTCATGATGAACTTATATGAGAATCATTTCAGGTGAAACAACGTGCAGTGGAGCTTGCAAAGGCCATGGAAAGCGAGGATGGTGTGGCTGGAGCAGTGAAAGCCTTCTTTAAGCATCTTCCTCGCAAAAAGCCCGGACTAGAGCCAGAACCAGTGCCGTCGAGTCTTTTCTCTATAAGTAGTTGTTTTGGTTGTGCGTGAAATTGGTGGTGGATGTTTTATATTTCTTGTTGAGCTATTTTATGTTGCTGATAAAATGTCCTTAAAAAGTAAAAAAGTAAAAAAGAGAGTTCTCTCCCGAAAAACGGGACGGGACAAAAAAGAAAGGAAAAAATGAAAAGCAAATTACTGGGGTATTCTTTTCATAGAATCCGATTCCCACTTCTTCCAGTGTTGTGATTATATGTATTTATTTCAGCCATTATATATTCATTTCAAGAAATGCTTTCTTCTTCTTCCCCAGTTTTTTTGTTACTCCGAAAATAAAATGTTCAATGATTATTTAAGCATTAATTTCGTGGATCTGCTTTATAGTTTCTTTTTGATACATACATACCTTGGACGTGAATCGTCGTGTCTCTGAATGGTCTGCTTTAGAGGGTTCCATTATGTTTGGCATTTACCACAGGTTGTCAAATTGTATGCTGGTATGCTAAGTTCAAAAGCATAAATCCATGCACATAGACGTCAGATCATGTGGGAGAGAGCAGAGCCAAACAAATCACAGACTCGTGGAATTATTGTACCGTCTTGCTTGCACTGTAGTGGTATTATGAAACTTTACCAGGTACGTGATCCCTGTTCCGTGATTTTATTAAGCATTCCCTCAAATTAACGTTTTGGTCTTCATTTTTGTATAGCTTGTCTTTCACTACTGTTAAATCTATTAATCCTCGTGGCTATGCCTAATGGTCACATTAACACGCTCACTTTAGAAACTGACCTATTTGAAAGGGTGATTGGTTGGATCCTGAAAGCCGAGCAGTTTTATGAGGGGGTCGTGAAAGATATGAATGGAAAAATAAGGCTCCACGACTAATGGGTTTCTCAGCTGGTTGAGATGCGATAGAAGGACACTCGGTGATGGCTTTCCCTGATTTTCAATTTTCATGCTTAAGGTGGATTTGTAAGAAAACTTAAATTCATGGTCCTTATCCGATCTAATTAAAGGAAATCTTCTGCTCATAATCCATACACTACACACATTTGATAAGGAAAAATAAAAATAAAAAAATAAAAAATAAAAAAATTTTGTGATGTTTAAGAGACGATGAGTATAATTTTTTTTTTAAATTATTTAGACCTCAAGACTTCACTCTTCACATTTTCCAAGGCTTAAACAACTAGATATTCTGTACTCTTTTTCTAGTCTTTTCGATCAGATAAACGCCAAGAAACTCAAATGTCGGTACATTTTTTTCTCCATTCTGCTTTATTTTTCCTGGCCTGATCTACTCTTTCTGAAGGTTCCCTCCATGTTTTTTTCACTTCTACGAAGTATATATTAATTGGTTTAAGATTCAATTTGGTTATCTTATTTGGGTTTGGTTGTTTTTTAACATGAGTTTCGCTTTTAAACGTACATTTATTTATTAATAGATATATTTCGGTTGTGACAGAATCACAGAAAGAAAGAATATCAGATGAAAGTAGCCCATGTTGGAGGAACTAATGCAGAGGACACAACTTAATTCACCACATGTTAATTTAAAAAAAAAAATAAAAACAAGGAAAGCAAAAGTAAGTAGAGATGCAATATACATGCTAGTGTGAGTTTGAGATACATAGACGGATACTGTGGTCACATCCGTGCATGCATGACTGCATATATATACGTTCGTACCAGAAGCCCGAGTGCCAAGAAACATGCTCACAATACGCACACGCATATATATGTCTATAATTGATAATTTTGATAAGCCGAATACATATATGTGTGTGTGTGTTGTATAAGATACGACGTCAGATCTGCTTTGTAATAAAAAAATATAATGTATAACATCAAATTACATAAATAATTCTGTCAAATAGAGTAGTACTACTTCTTCTCGTTGTCACAGCAACAGGAACTATTTAGAAAGAAAAGTCTCGTCCAAAACAAAAAAGAGCAACTTTCTGGCATAGTTCGTGTAAGATAGAAAATTTACAATTACAACCTGCATGACAAAAAAATTAAAAAATATATATAAAAGCATTAATATTTGGCAAAACAAATGACAGATCAGAATTAATAATCACTATTACGTTGATCTGATGTCAGTTCCAACAGCCGGAGATTGCGTATATGGAGCATGCATGAAGTTGACTTGCCTTAATGGTGCCTAATTATCTCCAATTGGACTACTTTTTGATGAAGTTGTCATATAAATATATATATATATATATATTGTTTCAGAGTCAGCCACTAGTACTTAATCCCACCTAATCATGATCGATCGATCCATCTTCATTTTTTGTTTGGAAGGTATCAATATCATCAGTTGGTGATCTCATGGCCTGGGATATAGGTCTAACCAAGTTCGATGACTTTGATCTATTTGTCAGAGTTACCCAACAAAAAAGATTCACTTTCTCAGGTGATCATGGATTGATTTCCAAGCCCGGCAAAGAAAAAAGTGTTTGTGCTCCTTCCACCTTCATTAGTTTCTCTCTCACCAAACACTTCCAATACTGGGCAATAATTTTGTCTTTGAACTTCATGATCTTGAGGAACATTGACATGGACACACACTTAGTCCAAGGTTCTGATAGAAATTGAAAACCAGAAGATTGGCCTTGCTGCTGCTCTTTACAGCCACCTCTTAAATGATATGCACTCTGTTTTGAGATTCCATAGAAACTCATCTGTTTTTTGTAATATTACAATATAGATTATGTTATGAAACTAATGAAAAAGAAAGAATGAAAGATAGAGAGAGAAGTTTCATAACACGTTATCAGCACGAGATTCTGTTGATTCTGAAGCTAGTGGTCTTCTACTTCAAGTAAGTTTTTCAATATATTATTTGCAATTCCCAAGGTAAATATTAAAGATTATATTCATTATTATTACTTGATTAAATTCTATATCTATTCACATAGTTTATATACAAGTTCTATTTATTTTTTAAACTTGTTATGAATTATTGATGATAAGATTCATCTTGTAATAGAAATTGAGCATTCCTGAAGGATCGCTCTAAACTAATAATTTTGTTGAGTATCTCATAATAAAATATCTATTGCTTCTATGAGATAGTTTAAATGAGTGATACGTATACCAAAAGTTCATTATCATTAATACACCTGAAGTCGTATAATTGAAATTGTGTAGAGAAAAGTAACTAAAAAATATATGCTTAAAATGAACGTCTCGAATGTGCTCCTGAAATAGAAATATCGAGTGCAAAAGTTCACAATATATTCTAAATTTATATCTGGTCTTCTAGTGGCTAAGCAAAATAATGAGATTTTGTCAAGAAATCATGAGTCACGTCCTACTAGTTCACATCATTCCCTGAATGAATGAAATTGGATTTATATCATTCCCAGAAGAGAATGATGCATTGTTTTCAAAGAAACCAAGAGATTGGACGTAGTGATGAATATCTTTATAGTACTTCTATGATTTCGAGCCAGAAGCTCGTATTGGAAAAATTATCAGCTTTCTCTTTGAGATGATATTATATAACTATTGAATCAAATATTATGATGCATAAAAAATGATATGATTCAAAATATTTGTATGTTTTTCATGATTATCTTGATGCTAGAAGCAAATAAAATAAAATAATTTGACGTTATCTTGATTATCATAGGTGAACTAGAAGTTCAGATAATAATTAATTTATGGATGCAATAAAATAAAAATGTCTCATATTCTAGCTGCTAAAATCCAAGGAGGATTGAAGTCCTCGTGGGACAATTAAGAAATTTAGCAGTCTAATGAACATAAGACATGTCTAAAAGCGTGTAAGACCTATTAATACAAATGATAAAGTATCCCGAAAGAGAAAAGCACAAAGAAATGAAATTGGTGCTCCTGAAGAGGCCTACCCACAAAACAAGCAATAAGATCCATCTAAACTTTCTTACAAAATTCTCTCATAATAAAAACTCCTGAAGAGTATAATACTCCTGAAGATATTTTTTCATGAAATGTCTTCCCTTGAAGAGGGATAGGTACTTGAAAATAACGAGATCTCGATACATTTCATGAGTAATGGAAAAATTCTGGATAGAAATAAAATCGTTATCGACAACATATTTTCATATAAGATGGCACTTGACATTACCAGAAGTAATGAAGAAAGTGAGCCAAGAACCGTCGAAGAATACCGACGTAAAAATATTGGCCAAAATAGAAATAAACAAATTCCTGCAGAATTGATATCACTAGTAAAATGTTATGCATATAGACTTCTAGTCCAAACACCTAAGAGGTGATGCTTGTTGAATATCAATGGGTATTTGTATAAAGGAAATGAAAATGTGATATATAAATCACGAGTCGATTTCCCGCAGAAATAATATTGATATGCTTTTGAAGTAGATGAAATTATATTGAAGTTTTTATTAGCTTGATAGTTATCGAGAATTTGGATATGCATGATTAACTGCATATTTATATGGATCACTAGATATGAAATGCATGAAGCATATAGTCCTGAAGTACTTATTCTATCAAGTTTCAAAACTCCTTATATGATCTAATATAATCTAAACGCATGTGAAACAAGTTATTTTTCATATATTTTAAGTATTTATATGAGCTTTTATTATAATTTATATAGATGATTTAAATGTCATTGAGCCTCCAGAAGAGCTCATGAAAACTGCAGAAACCAGGGAATGATTATGAGAAAACATATTCTCCTGTTATGGATGCAATCACATTCAGATTTTTGATTAGTTTGGTAGTTACAAAAGATTGGATATGCAGTTAATGGATGTGGTCACTGCATATTTATATGGATTATTGGATCATGACATATATATGAAAATCTTTGAAGAAATGCCTGAAACTTTTAATCTGAGTACATCCAGAAATATGTATTCTATTAAACTTCAAAGATCTTTATATGGGTTAAAACAATCCGGACGCATGTGGTATAAACGCCTTAGCGAATATTTATTGAAAGAAGGATTTGAAAATAATCCAATATGCCCATGTGTTTTTATTAAGAAATCAGATTCCGGATTTGTTGTTATTGCGGTTTATGTTGATGATCTAAATCTTGTTGAAACTCCTGAAGAGATCAAAAGAACTGCACATATTTGAAATATAAATCAGAAATCCTTTCGGCTTCAAGGGGGAGATAAATGAAATTATTAGTTCTGAAATACTATATCTTAAATACAATTAGTATTTCAGATTCATATTACGGTTTTGTAACAAATATGCATTATTAAATGAGAAATAAAATGGAGCACACAGAACATCTACCAGAGGATAGAAACACAATATGAATATTTGTGAGATATTATTTTATTATTTCGAAACAAAATTACAGAAATTTAAGGCTCTTCACCTCATTCTTTAAACGATCTTGCTCTTCAAAAATTTGCATGGCATCTCTATCTAAAGGAGTAGGCAATCGAAAAGAAGACTTAAGCAAGAATTTTAATTTCCTATTCTCTTGCTTTATTGCTTCTATCTTTATGTTAGACTCCAGAAGAAGTCGCTGAATGATAGAAATTTTCTCATTGAATTTGTCAACATCATAAGCTTTGGATTGTAGTCGCTGAGAAAATGCAACAATAGTTGATGAGTATCGGGTACCGAGACTCACAAGCTCGTAGATAGCTTCAACATCTGACTTATTAGTCAGATCATTATTGTATTGCACTATAGCACCTACTGTAGAAGTAGAAACAACTGGTGAACAAGGTGTAGAATACCTCATATATTGATTACGAGAAGATTGCTGGGCCATTGCAGAGTAAGAATGCAGAGAGAGATTGCAGAGTAAGAATGCAGACTAATTACAGAAAAGTAAAGAAAATGGGATGCGAATGAAAATGAGCTGAATATTTCTTTTATAGAGAAAATTATGAAAGGAAGGACAAAGCATCTCTATTGCTTCACAGCGTCTCTCGTGAAGCATCTCTATACAAGAGACAAGAGATGTAGCATCATAGCCTTGTGGTGCCTGACAACTATAGAAGAGCTATAAAATTCTGCGGTGCTTGTTCGGTCTAAAAATGTGGCCACCTTTTTTGTTGAATATGGAGGTTGGTGGCTTAATTTTGATGACTTCTCCACTAACTATGTTATTTACAAGAATTCCAGAATAGTAGTGAATTTAATGTTAAAACGATCTTGAATCAATATGGTGAATTTGTTTACCAAAACATTACCAACTGCATCATTTAAAGAGTTGGTCCACAATTAGTTGGATATGCGGATGCAGGTTATCTTTCAGATTCACACAAAGAGATCATTGTAATTCATGAGAAGAAATGTGAAATTGATGTCAAGCAGATACGATCAAGTTTTGCATTGAAAAACAACTATTTCTCTTGCAATTTCCTCTTTATCTCTTTCTCTCTCTTTTCATTAGTTTCATAACAGACTACACATATTCCTTTTGTATTTAATTAATTGGGTATTATAAGTATATATTGCTGTTTTGCTTTGTAATTATAGCCATTCTAAAAATTCTACGTTATTTCTAAAAAGAAATATTATATATATATATATATATAATATTATATATTCGTAAAAGTTATTTTTGGAAAGGATGGAGATTCTATAAAATTTTATGGTGGAGGCGGCACAAAACAACCTAATTTTTTTTTATTAAAGAAATTTTAAGACTATTTAAGCATTTTGTAATCCTCTTATCATAAACCTAAACAGGCCCTTAGAAATTAATCAATAATGAGTAAGACAGAACAAATATATAAACATGTGCAAATATATATATATATATATATATATATATATATATATATATGTAGAGTACTGCTAAATATCATTATAGTTGTGTAAGTGTCGTTCATATCTTTTATAAAAAGATGGTTTATTATTAAGAAATTAATTTTTTATATAGATTCTATATTGAAAAAATCAATTCATCATTTATTTTTTCATCATCCTCTAATGATGTAGTATTAAATGATACGTTTACAAAGAAAATATAATAAATAATTTTTAATCATCTATTATCAGATCATAAAATAATAATAAAATAAATAAAGAGTAGCATTATCATTTTAATAATACAACATTATTTAAAAGAGAGTATCACACCATCCGTACTAAAAAGGCACCTAATAATAAATAAGAAAATGGTGTTGCTACCTGTTCTAAAAACTTTAAAACTGACCCCTCACTTTGACCTCAAGTGCAATTTGTTTTTAAATATTTAAAAAGAGAAATAATATTTGCAGTCGTGGTTGTGCAAGTGGCATGCAGTCGCTTTGAAAAAAGTGAATTAATATGGAACTCACATGAAAAAAACTATTTTTATAACTTTTTTTTATTCATTCAGTACAACCGTTTACATCCCGCTTGTATGTGCCGACTACATCTAGCACTTCTGATTTAAAAAATGAACATTTTTACACTAGCGACCAAAGTGAGCAGTCCTTTTTAGGGATATAATATTTTGTACTTACAATTTTACTTAGTAACCATTCTCAACATGACGAAGTTTTGTTTGACGGTTTTATTAAAGATATTAAAAACAAAAGAAGTCAAATCAAAATATGGGCGTATCACTCGATAATCTTACTTGGGAAATGTTAATTTATAAAAATAAATTTGATGTGACTTAACGTGACGTAAAAAATTTATGTTATAATAAAAAATAATATACATTATTAATGATCCCTGTAGAGGACGTGCATAGTACTAGAATTTAGAGATGGGTAGTGGGCGCCCACACCTCGCTAACCTGCCCCCGTCTGCCTTGCAAAGAGAAAGCCCAGCAGGAGTGGGGGAGGGCTGACCTGGTGCAGGGTTGAAAAGCCTTCCCCTACATAGTGCAGGGCGGGGTGCGGGTAAGGGTCCATCCCATCTCGCACCATGCGGATATTACCTCTATTAGGATTTGTATGACTACATTATAGTATGTGTATTGTAATATCACTTATTCTTTACTATATTTAATTTATTATATAAATTAATTAATATCATTGATTTATTATATTTTTATTTCTTTTCTCTAGTCTCATTCTTTACTCATTTTCAATAAGAATTGAGAATAGTAAAGATTCCTTCTCTATTCTCCATATCCTTCTCAATTTTATTATATTTTCTAACAATAAGAAAAGAACATCTATTTAATTACAACGGAATCCAATAAAAGGTGCATATAGCTCAATTTGGTGCTTACAATATTTATTACAGAGCTTTCGCCGTTCAGTTTTTGTTTTTTGAGCTTCTTTCTCTATTTTATCTTATTTTTTCTATCTTCGGGTATTGAAGCCATACTAGAACTGACATTGCGTGAAGGAGAGAGAGAGAGACCCCACCCAGTAGTCCTTGACTTGACCAACTCAATGGGCACGCTTGGAAGACATTTGAGTGAGACATCGAAAACGAAGAAGGAAGTGCTTGGGTACCTTTAGCAGCCTGACAACTGAGATAAGCCACTTTGCCGAGTGGAATAATGGATATTTAGGTGGCGAAAACTTGGTACATGTGAAAATCTACACCTTTCAAATATTTGATTGGGACAAGTTCAAAGAAGCAATGTGTGTGAAATAGCTGCACACTCAATGTCTAGTGCTATGACAATGATGAAAGGAAGAAAAAATGGGTAATTATTCTCTCTCTCTCTCTCTCTCCCCTCCATTCTCTATTCTGTTGATGGAATTGGGAGTCAACACTGGTAACCCTTTCGGCAATTAAGGACACCAGCACCGGAAGTAATGGCATCAACCATGGAAGAGGACTTGGACCCCAAACTTGAGGATCTGGCATAGCTGGCTGCAGCTCCACCTCCTGATGGAATGAAGTAGGCTCCATTAAGCAGAAGATCTCCTTCTGATCTCCAGTTCCAGTGCTTCCATGCACCATTCTCTGCGTCCATCCTCTTTGTCACCTGCCCATTTTAGGTCAATCATTATTGTCAATGATAAATTATCACCGTCGTCATTAATGTTACAAATTCTGGTCTCTTTTTTTTAAGGTACCTCCTTGGCAAATGGGTTGGCAGGTGCAACATATCTATTGCCCTGACTGTTAATGGTAGGATTAGCACTTCCACCAATGGCATACATTTCCCAGTGTGTGTAGTCATTGTTTACCACATGGAAATATCCATGCCTACACCTGCAAGATTTTGATTGACACCCAAAAAACTGGTTAAAAATTTAGACAAATATAATATCAACCAAAAAGCATCCAGGAGGAGAAACTGAGGACTAACAATGATTTAATGTGTATGTTACCTTGGCATTCTCTGGATTAGTCCCTTACCAAAATGGTTGTAGGCAATGGTCACCTGCATCTGCTTATCTCTTGTATAGGAGTCACTGTGACCCAATAGCATAACCTGTTTTTCATTAACATGTAAAAACAAACCAAAGGATAGAAAATGAGTCTCCCAATTGCTTAACTTTAACCAAAATCATTAAAAGCAAAATGAGGAAATGGGTGACATATAGGACCTCATTGTGGTGGGTGAAGTGGTTGTTAGAAATGGTAATGGCAGTGGAGCCCATTATAGCATCGACAAGGCCATCAGCACAATTAGAGAGTGAGTTGTGGTCAACCCAAATATGGCTCGAACCGAAAATAGAAATGGCATCCCCATCAGCCATTGTCCTCCACCCAAAATGGCTGGGCGAGCTCCGGACCATGGCGTTGCCTGTCGGCTTGCAATCGTGAATGTGCAGTCCATGGATGATAACATTTGTAATGAATTGGATCGTAATGCAAGCCCCATAAGCAATGTGGACATTAGCACCCCGACCATCAATGGTCTTAAAGCTGTTCATAATAAGCTCCTGCTTGAGTGTGATCACCATGTCCCGCTTAAACACAATCCACAAAGGCCTGTCCTGAATGACTGCGTCGCGGAGCGTCCCCGGTTTAGGGTTAACAGGGTCATCATCACTGGGGTCACTAACAACGTAGTATTTGCCGTCACGGCCGCCGACCGCATTCCTTCCAAACCCAATGGCACAGTTGGCTAGGTTCCTTCGGCGGTAGTACCAGCGCCTGTCACAGCGCCAACAGTCGTCGATCGGGTTCCCTGTTCCACATGAAAAATATCCCAAGTTCCTCCTATGAGTGCTATTGCGAATTCTCCTGAAAAATTTAAAACACATAATTATTACAATGCTTGTTATCATTAATCTATTATTACTGATGGAGCTATTGTTCTTAAAGTTTTCATGTTGAAATCATCACCGAGACATGTGAAGATCAGAATTTCAAATATGTGATAAAACAATATTGTGCCCTGTTCTGAGTAGGCCATGTGATCATAATGTTGTACGTGGAGATGGATACGCGTAGGCGAGCGACTTCAACAAAAATGACACATTCAATGAGGTCATGGGGATCTCATCGATTAACATGCTAGTAAAAGCTACTGTTGGATGAAGGGACAAAAGAAGTACTGCTCAGAAGTGTTGCGGTATGAAACCAAATCGATCTGTTTCATTACCCAAAAAGAGAAGAATTGAGACAAGATCTGCTATTTATGTTGAGCTGATCTCATACGACTCATGACAGGCTGGATCAACTATTAAGGGTTAGAAGCAGGGAGACAAGGGTGATTTCCTTTGCTGCTTTCACTCCGAGGTAAGGACAAATAAATCATGCGAAATGGATGACAAGATCTAGTTAAAAGCATTGCACTGATTACATAAAAGCATTGGGTTCCCACTTTAAAACCATGCAATTTGGTGCATATGAGTACAAGAATTCATCGTGAAAATTAGCAAATCCTTGTTTTTTACCAAAAAAAGGCCAAAACAAGAAAAAAGATTGCAGCCGGTTGGTGCATTGAGAAGGTGTGGCACGGAAAGACCGAAGTAGCAAAATCCAGGATCTCCCGTACAATCCAATCAAAGGAGCTGGTGACAACATGGACTTTCTTTTGTCACCATACCATGTTATATGTTGTGAGGGGCATCTTTTCGCTGTAAGTGTAAACGTATAGATAAGGGGTCTGAGTTTCCATGAACGTACAGTCAAGGAATGGCTTTTACAAAAGCTATTGAGCGGGACACTGAGATATATGGAAAAGTTCACAAAGCTGCTGGATCATTGGTTTAGGTATAAAAAGGTACTGTACTTTGAGATATATATTTGGGAAATACTGTAAGAGCATGACAGGCGGATATCAGGACACGGGCATGTGGGTAAAGCTGGCAACGAAGATTAATAGAATTTAGAGAGGAGAATTGGTCAGGGGGCAGCAGCAGAGAGCACACAGAATTAAGAGTAGCATATATTTTAGAAGAAGAAAAAACGATGCCGTACGAACAGCAGATTGGCGTATGATGATTATGGACCACCGACCAAATAAGACGATTTAGCGCCACTAATTATCTACCCTTCAGCCGTTTATTTATTTATTTTTCCTTTGGCTATATACTCTATCAAGAAATAACGGGAAATACACGGAATGAAAAGAGAGAGACTTACAGATCAACCATAGAAGCTACCTCCTCTGGATCATGGACAGCGTGCTCATTCCATGCATCCTCTGACCTGAAAATGGAACTGATCATCATGATATCGTCTAAACTGTTTTCCTTCAACAGAGCTGAGTTCGACTTGACAGTTGACATTGGTGAGAGCAGAACACTGCACCATGTCATGATCGTTTTGTTTGTTAAGTGGTACGTACGACGTATTACGTACATGTATGGTGTCCAAATAACGATACAATTTTTCTTTTCTTTTTTCTTTTGTTGAGATATTATCATTTTTAAATTTTTAAGTTTAAATCTAAATATAAAACCGACTTATAGAATGTAATTAACGACGCGAATTCTTTTCAGATCTCATCAAAACGATCCAGATTATTCGGATTTTAGATTAAATATCCTGTATTTGAATATATCATCTAGCGGCCTTCGTACAGCTGTTTGCCACGTGGACCGTCAGGATTAGTGGTAAAATCGAAGCTGAAATTCTCGGCACCGATCGAGTACTACTTGACTGACCTGTCCGCCATTGACGCATTTTTGGAGCTCTGCAACTCCTCTGCCTCTGCAAACCTGTCACGGCCAAATCGCAGGAAGTAGAAATTCATGTCAGAACCGCTACCGTTTTCTGAAATAGAAGGCGTCTAAATAATAACACGAGAAGACGGCGCTCCGCTGTTCCGAAACGCGAACATATTTTCCAGGAAACTTTGTGCTTGTGACAAAGCATATTCAAGAATCCTGACACATAGCATGGAGGAAAGAAAAAAACAAAAAATTCAAGTAAATTAACTAACCTTGACTGTACAAGTTGATCCTTTTCTTTGGAGGCCATCACGATTATAAAAAGCCGCGTTAGAACCAGCAGCAATGAGCCAACAGAAAACCATCTCAGAGATACCGCCATTGTTGCTCTCTCTCTCTCTCTCTCCCCAATTGTAAATGTTGTGCTCCTCTTCCTCTCGCTGGGAGGAATGAAGAATGAAAAAGAGACGAAGGCAATCAGGATGGAGAGTTGAGGGGGGAGCCAGTCTTTATAGCGGAAGAAGTAGTCCATCATGTGTTAGTCCGGCTGGGCTCTTTTCAATCTCTAATAAACCATGGTCAAGTTAATTGACCGGATTAAATGCTTTATTAAATTAATAAATATTCGGCTCTAATAACTTCATAATAATTGCATACTTTTTTTTTTCATGTCAAAAAATCATTTTATTCAAAAACAACCACACTTCCGTAATCCGGTCAATTGCATACTAGTATGTTTTGGATAGTGCATTTCGGAATCAACTTCACCATGTTCTTAGGGCAGATTTGATAAATAAGATGAGAATTTTGAATTGAGACGAAAGTTTAAAATATTATTTTTAAGTATTATTATTGTTTTAGGATTTGAAAAAGTTGAATTGGAATTTGAAAAAATTAAATTATTTATTATATATATTTTGTGGGAGAATTTGAAAAAGTTGTAATGATGAGATAAAAATTTTGAGTTAAGATAAAAATTTTGAATTGAGATGTTTTTATCAAACCTGCCCTTAATCTCATATACTAGGTTGCCTAGTAAATATATGGATTCTCTATAAGCAAATGACTCATTAATCATAAGAAGAGAATAACTTTCGATGAGGAGCTTGTGTAAGTCCAGAGGTATGCAAACTTGTAAACCTCTAAAGATAGCAATCAGTTCAATCTCCATTGGATCATTCACCTTATTTTCTTTTTTACTAGCAGATAAGATGACTCCACCCTTATCATCTGTTAAATGTAATCCCCACAACTGCTCTACATTGATCATGGAATATAATCCCAACATTCAATTTCAATGCCCTTGATGGAGGAGGCAGCCAACTGCAATTGGACAACTTTTTCTACTTTTGGTATTCTTGAGCTTCCTTATATTTTAGAGATAAGGATAGAGCATACTCTACTACTTGCTCATGTTTTAAAATTTTAACTTCATATATCTTTTGGTTCCTTCCATACCACATTCTCTATGCCATAAGAAAAAACTTCTCTATATCCCCATTACTCCCCCTGAACATAACCTTTTGTACAAGTTGCACAAAGTCTTGTTTCTCTTCAGATACCATCAAGTAACTAAATTGTTATCGCCAACAATCTCTTATTGAAGGGCCGTAGAAGAGTGCTTGACTCACATCTTCATCCTCATCATTACACCACTTGCAAGAGTCCTCTAGGATTACTTTTTGATGCTTCTTCAGATTTGAAATTTCATCTTTGCAGGCCTCCATGTAAACACTTTCACTCTATTTGATATCTTCATTTTCGATATCCTCTTCCACATCTTTCTCTATTTCTCCGCATCTGAGCATTCCCCTACTTTCCTAGATTGACTAAGTGCATGAAAAAATCTATATGCACTAACACTATAAGTCTCATTCTTTTCATGTTTCAATATGAGACAATCTGGTTTACTTTTTGAACTGATCATAATCTTCAATACCTATTCTGCTTCTTGGGGAGGTAAGATTCTTTTGACTTTTTTCACATTTAACCACTTTGTGGCATCATCAATAAGGCTTACCAGTGTTGATTCATCTTGATCAATAGGTGCACTGTGCATTGGAATAATTTGGAATAAGTTATTTCCAGTGAAAATAATTATTTCACTGGAAATAATTGGTCGTTAAAAAGGCAATTTTCTTATAGTGTAAATATATAAAAAGGGGTAGAATCTAATAGTTGAAATTGGTATGTGGGAAATATTTAGCCTTAAAAACTTTATGTAGCTATAATTGGACTCATATTTTAGACTTTAGAATTCATGACTTTCACTTGTAAAGCATGCATGCTTATTGTTTTGTTATGTAATTATCAGTTGATCTTCTGTAATTGATTAAGCAGCTGACATATATATGAATAGCAAATTTAGATCGTTAATTTAGAGTCAATATTATAGAGTGTGAGAATGATAAAGAAAATGGACCATATTGTATTTATTAAGTATGCAATTAATTAGCTACATAAAGTTTTTAAGGCTAAATNTATTAATAAGATTTAATTTAGTAAAATTTATTTTTTAAATCATGTAAACATTCATTATTTTATTATATATATATATATATGTGTGTGTGTGTGTGTGTTTTACTCACCGATCGACTTCGTCAGAATATATAAAAACTTTATAAACAATTTTGGTCAAATTTGTCTGGTTTTTGTTGTGAAAACTTGGCTAAGCTTAAGAGGACCATTTACAACATATATAGTGAATTATAATACGTTAGCTGATTACTTCTTCAATCTCCAATATATGATGTAGTCCAATACCTTCGTGCATTCCATCTTTTACCTTAATTAGCCGACAAAAACCTTATTTCTCTCTCTCTCTCTCTCTCTCTCTCTCTCTCTAAATATTAATTCCATTGTTTTAACTAGGGTCTGATATGTTTTCTTTTATATTTATACTTTTGTTTGTTTTTCCTAGACAAACGACAGAGAATGATAAGGAATTAATTTGAATCAAGGATCCAAATAGTAAGATATGGAGATCGATCGGTGATGACACTTGGAACAAAGATCAGAGCTGATCACATTTTCTGAGTGGTACTTGTAAAATCATGTTGGTGTCTTCGACTTAAATTATATGCTGAACAGAAGTACCTGAAAATTTGCTGATCAAGACGTTGTTGGTTAACTTCATTGTAATCTAAGCTATACGTATAATATCGGTTGGCTTACGACAAGTACGAGATCTAGCAATACGCATGACAATATATATATATATATATATATTTATATTTATATAATATGCATGGATTCTAGTCATCATCCTACACCACACATTTTATATATTTTAAAATTATTTTTTTATTTTTTATTTTATTTTATTCTTGTTAAACTAATTGAGTTGTTCTACTTATCATCTACACTACATATTTGTTATAGGAAAAATGAAAAAAAAATTAAAATAGGTATAATGTGTGGAGATGATAAGTAGAATTATTCTATTAAAATTGCTTCCATAACTAACATTCTTTTACTAATAAGTTGTCTAATTCGCTAATCAAACAATCACTGAGCTTCTAGGAGGGGAGAAAGTGAAAAAAAAAAAATTTTGGTATTTAGTGAACTTGTTATAATGTTGAGTTTTTTTAAGTTTAAGAGCATTAGTTACGAACTAGCTACTCTTTAATCAAAATTTGACTTAAAATCTTTTTTTATTTTTTTAACTTTATCTAGTGTTGCCTAGATGACTAACACAAGAGGGGGTAAATTTATTTGTATTTAAAAATTAACAATTATAAATCAAATACACAATATAAGATATAAACAAAATGTGAAGCATCAATGAATATAAAGAGTAGGGATAAGAGAGAAGCAAATTCAGTATGTTAACGAGGTTCGGTCTTATTGTTTACATCTTAGCCTCAAGCTACCCCTTAAGGATCCTCAACTTTACTATTCAACCTCCTTCAGAAGAATATAGAAACCTATTACACATTTGAACAACATCGCTACAAAGGATCCTTATAGAACATCATCTACACTTGCAATCACCTTGCACGTGATGATTCAACTATTTCCTGTGCAAAACACTTTCTACACGCACAAATGTTATACACACCTTTTTACTGATACAAGAGCTGATAGTGGGTAGGTTATTAGAGAACACTCCTCAATTAGTGAAATAAGAACAATACAACGCAAATTATATTTCTCTCAAAATGAACAAAGATTAAGCCTCAATACTTAGAGAAGAGAGATTGAAACTTTTGACTGAATGTTACAAAACTTGCAATGATATGCGTATACTTTTGGTGTTGTGAATTTGAAGCTCTCAAATGATTTATTTATAGGCATATGAGATTTCATATTCAAATTTAAAAAGATTCAAATGTCAAAGACAACATCATCACTTTTTCAAAAAATTCAAATAAAAGTTTCTTCTTTTTCAATTGTCAAAGACAACATCATCCACTTTTCAAAAAATTCAAATAAAAGTTTTTTCTTTTTCTTTTGTCAAAGACAACATTATTCACTTTTCAAAAATTTCAAATCTAATTTTTTTACTTTTCGCATATGAAAAAGGAGTACTATTTACTTTTCAAATTTTTCAAACAAAATCATCTACCTTTTGCATAAGTCAAAAAAGCATCAATCACTTTTGAAAATATTCAAATAAAGCACGTACATGTGAAAGATGACAATTAATCATCTTTAATATTTTCAAAATTTAAATCTTTAATCATGTCATACACATGTGAAAGATGAAATAAGTTTTCAAATTTAATTTTCAAAATATTTATGCACATGTGGAAAATTTATTTTAATGCTTTATGATAAAATATTAATTTTGAGTTTTAATCCTAATTTCAAAATTTTAAGAGATTTATAACATTACTCCATGAGTTTTAATGCGAACTTGTTCACTTCTTGCTCATGCTTAGTTCCTTAGTGTGCTTGATTCTATGGTGTAGACAACTTGAGTTTGAGACTCATTTATTCTTTGAATTCATTTGTTATCATCAAAACCCGTGTGTAAATATATAATTATACGAAGTTTGAAATTTTGGGTTCAACAATCTCCCATTTTTTTATGATAACAAATACTTGATAGAACCTGAAGTCTGTATTAATACTTAAGTTCCCCCTGAGAATGTGGGTTAGTTTTTCAAGCAAAAGTATAAATATAATTTCAAGCATATATAACAAGTTTAGCAATTCAAACAATGTTAATGTTCTAATCTAAAACGTTTTCCCCTTTTGGCATCATTAAAAAGGATCTGCAGCAAGTAAATGGACTGAAAAAAAAGTGTGTTAGTAGAAAATGTAGATAGTTGAAAATTTGGAGCCGCCCGTGACCCAACAAGTGTGGCTGGAGATTTGAACAATCACCTGATTTTGTTGACAAACAAGATTGGGGGTTCTGAGTTTATATTAAAAAAATGATGATTTTCACCCATCTGATACCATATAAAATCAATCTTAAAGTTCATCCAATTTGCATAAAATCTTATTCTTATCTCTATAACTCATATGTATTCCTTCAACATTCTCTCTTTAAGCTTTCAATTCTTTTCTCAATAGCTCGTTCTTCTAACATTTATCTAGATCCATCCATGAGGTATTGTACACCTCAACCTCCTATCATTTATGTAGCTTCTATTGGTGTTATGTTACAGCAAGAAAATAATAATTTGGCTAATAAGTCAGACTCCGATGCTATCTACAACTTGGTGAGTCTCGGGACTCGCTCCTCATATTCTATTATTGCTTTTTTCTAGCAGTTACAAGTCAGAAACCATGAGGTTGAAAAACTTAAAGAACCAATTGTTGTACTTTAGCGAATTGTTCAAGTGTCTCACACAAGGGAATGAATCATTCGGTAGAAAAATAAACAGTTGAAATTTCTATTAGATTCTTCATTCTGCTTGCCAGTTCCCATGGATAGGGATGACATGATATTGTATGAAGAGAATGAGCGTATCAAACATGAGGTTAAGAACATCAAATTTATGTAAAAGTATTTATAAAAATTTTCTCCCTATTTTTATTGACTCTGGTCTATCTTTTAAGAGATATTTATAGCATGCATCATACATATTTCTCTTCTAATCATAATCATACATAATCTATCTTCTGGCAAAGGTTTTGTAAAAATATCTGTAACTGATCATGTTGTGAATTCTAGTACTATGTCGCATTTCTGCACATAATCTCGAAGAAAATGATATCTTATTTCAATATGCTTAGTTCAAGAATGTTGTATTGGGTTCTTTGAAAGATTTATAGCACTTGTATTATCACATTTGATTGGAATGTGATTATACATGAGTTTAAAATCTTCAAGTTGTTATTTCATATAAAGAACTTGAGCATAACAACTACCCGCAGCAACATATTCTGCCTCAGCAGTGGATAATGCAATAAAATTTTACTTTTTACCAAATCAGGAAACTAGTGCATAATCTAAGAAATGACATACTCCACTAGTGTTTTTTCGATCAATTTTGCAACCAGTTTTAATTTGCATCTGTGTAACTGATTAGATCGAAAGATGTGTGCTTAGGGTACCATAACCCTAGGTCAATTGTACCACTAAGATATCTAAGAATACGCTTAACTGCAATCAATGAGATTCTTTTGAAGATGATTAAAAGCTTGCACATAAGCACACACTAAATATAATATCTTGTCTACTGGCTGTCAAATATAATAAGTTACCAATCATATCTCAATATACCTTCGAGTCAACTGGCTTATCGGTTCCATCTTTATCAAGTTTAGTAGATGGGCTCATTGGTGTTCCAATTTCCTTAACACCTTCCATTCCAAACTTTTTGAGTAATTCCTTCATATATTTTGACTGATTGATTAATGTCTCATTTTTTACTTGCTTAATTTGCAATCCGAGAAATCATGTAAGTTCTCTCATCATGCTCATTTCAAATTCTTCATGCATAGTCTTATAAAAAAACTTGACACATATTTTCATTAGTAGCACCAAATATTATATCATCAACATAAATCTGAATCAAAAGAATGTCATCATTTTCGTATTTAATGAAAAGAATTGTATCGATTTTTTCTGTTGAAAAACCTTTTTTAATTAAGAAACCACTGAGTCTCTCGTAGCAAGCTCTGAGAACTTGTTTGACTCCATATAGTGCTTTTGTGAGTTTGAAAACATGATTTAGATAAATATAATTTTCAAAACGTGGAGGTTGTTTAACATATACCTTTTCATTTATAAAATCATTTAAGAAAACACTTTTAATATCCATTTTAAAAAATTTGAAATCTTTATAACAAGTATATGCAAGTAGCATTCGAATAGTGTCTAATCTTGCAACTGGTGCATATGTCTCATTATAATCGATTCATTCTTCTTGATTGAAACATTGGGCTACAAGTCGAGTTTTATTTTTAGTAATAATTCTGAACTCATCTTTTTTGTTTCTAAAAATCCGTTTTGTTCCAATAATAGTATGATTTTTGGGTTTAGAAACAAGTGTCCAAATATTATTTCTTTCAAATTGATTTAGCTCTTCTTGTATAGCTAGAATCCAATATTCATCAAGAAGTGTTTCATCAATATTTTTGGGTTCAATCTGAGGTCGAAAAGCAGTATGATTGCAAATATTTCTAAAAGATAACCGAGTACTTACACCTCGTGAAGGTTCTCCCAGAATTTGTTCCACTGGATGATTTTTCTCAAATTTTCACTGTTTAGTTGCATCTTGTATTAAATTTTGATGATCTTTCCTGATATCTCCATGTTGGACTTCCTTTATTGTGTTCTTTTTGTTGAGATTGAGATTTTTCGTGTTATTTATACCTCCTGTTTCTTTATCAACGGATTTATTAGAGAGTAAAGAATTAGATTCATCAAATACTATGTGCATAGATTCTTGTACAGTCAAAGTCTTTTTATTGAATACTCTATAAGTTTTACTATTAGTAAAATACCCGAGAAATATACTTTCATCAAATTTTGCATTAAACTCGCCTAAATTATTCCTGTCATTCAAAATTTGCCTCCAAATACATGAAAGTAATCAATATTAGACTTTTTCTCTTTTCAAAGCTCATAAGGGTTTTTATCTAGTTTAGACCTTATTATAACTTTATTTATAATATAACATGCAGTACTTACCGCTTCGGCCTAAAAGTAATTAGGCAAGTTCTGCTCATTAAGTATTGTTCTTGCCATCTCTTAAAGAAATATATTTTTCTTCTCTACTACCCCATTTTGTTGAGGAGTTCAATGAGTAGAAAAATTACGTACAAAACCATTTTCATCACAAAAAGTTTCAATATTTTTATTAACAAACTTTTTTCCCATATCATTTCGGATACTTTAAATAGTATAACCCTTTTCATTTTGAATTCTCTTGTATAATTTGGTAAAGGCATTATGTGCCTCATCTTTATGAGAAAGAAAAATGACCCAAGTATATCTAGAGAAATTATTAACAATAACAAATGCATAAAATTTTCCTCATAGACTTGCAACTCTATTTGGTTCAAAAAGATTTATGTGTATCAGTTGCAGTGGTCTAGTAGTGGAAATATATTCGGTTCTTCTACATACAGTCGTTTGTTGGAGTCAGAAAGCAGTTGGCTAACGTGGCAGGTAGTCAAGTCAAATTGAAAAAAAAAACTAACAAAAAAAAAGGAAACTTATCTTTACTTAGAGAAAGAAGACTCTGGAGTATGAAGTCGTGCTACAAGTGCCTTACTCACCAATATAGCAAATCGCAACGGCAGATCTGGGTGGCCAGGTCGAGATCGACAGCGGCAAGTGTGATGGTAGAAAAATAATGTGAGAAAATGAGAAAAAGAAGGTGGAAAGAGAGAGAACGTGGCGGAAGAGAGAGCCTTCACAGTGTTGCCATGCTTGAAAGGTTTCACGTGCACCGGTTTGGTCGTTTAAGGTGGGGGGAGAGAGAGTATTCAATTCTAGAGGGTTTGAAGAAGCTGTGCTTGGTAGGACCATAGGGGCTCTCGACTAGAGACAGGAAGGCATAGTTTTAGTAATGCTCTGTTTTGGTGGTATAAAAATAGAGGTCATGCTTCGTGGGTTTTCCCATTTTATTAAGTTTTCTCCATTTTTTTGTGTAGATTTTGTCAAATGGGATTTCCATAGTAGTGGATTTTTTCCTATATTTTTTTTCTTTCAGGTGGGATTTTCATGGTAGTAGATTTCTTTGGTTTTTAGAAAACTGTAAATGTAGTATTCTTCAACCTTCATTTTTTTCCTTCAGATGAGATTTCCATAGCAGAGGATTTATAGTTTTCCTTCTAATGGGATCTCCTTCAACTTTTTTTTCCTGTTTCTTCTCTTTACCGCTCGGTTTTAGCGTCCCAAATTGAATAAAACGAATTGTTTCACTATAAACCACTTGGACGACTGCAAGACGTCTGCACGAGCCGACTGCATTTAGAGTTTTCCAAATATGTTTTTTGGTTTTAAAAGAATTTTTTGTTTATTTACCAAATTGGCATTCATCACAAATTTTGTCTTTAAGAAAATTTGCCTTTGATAAATCTCTCACAAGATGTTTTTTGAAAGTTTGGAAATAAATTCTATGTTGACATGACTTAGTTTTCTATGCCATAGCCAACTAGTTTCATTTTGAACTAAAAAACAAATAGTATCTTGTGATGTAATTTCTTCAAAATCGATTGTATAAACATTGTTGCTTCTAAAAGTAATAAAACAAACATTGCAATCATAATCATTCAAAATAATGCACTTATCCATTTTGAAAATAACTGTAAATTCTTTATCACATAATTGACTTATGCTCAAAAAATTATGTTTTAGACCTTCAACAAGTAGAACATCTTCAATTATGAGAGAAGATTCATTACCAATTTTACCTATTCTCATGATCTTTCATTTCGAGTTGTCTCCAAATGTCACGTGTCTTTCTTTTTTATATCTAAAATCAAATAATTGAGTCTTATCTCTCATCATGTGTTTTGAACATCCACTATCTAAAAACCATTTGCTTTTACTTGTGGATGACTTTATGCATACCTATAAAAACAATTAAAATGATTTTTCTTGGTACCCAAGTTCTTTCGGTCTTTCATTTATTAGTATTAAAATAAATAAGATGTTTAGGTACCCATATGACTCTAGTAGTCATTGTATGCTTTCTTCTAATAGAACAAACATGATAATTGTGACTATTTTTATTACAAAAATTGCAAATAGCATGTGGTATATATGAAGAATTTGAGTGATTGTAATAGTATCTTTATTTGACAAAATTATTTTTGTGAAAAGAATTTTGACAACTGGATTTTGATGTAGAAGGATTATCAAAAAAGTTTTTATAAGGTTTGTATTTTTGTTTTGGCATATATTTCAAATTTGCCTTATCAAAAACACATCTTTGACTACCAAGAAGTTTTTTAAAATTTCTTTTTCCGTTCATAAAGTTTTCAACAATATTTTCTAAATCAATTATTTTCTTCTTCAACTTAAGATTTTCATCTTTTAAAACGATGTTTTTTATTTATTAAAACATCAGTTTCATTTGTTAAAGAAGAATTTTTCTTTTTCAAAATAGTATAATTGATACCCAATTTTTCAAGTTCCTCATATACCCTCATATACTTCTTCTAAAATATTTTGCAATTTTTTGTATGAATGATTTTCAATATTATCAAAATTTGTTACTTCAATGTCATCTTTAGCCATAAGACAAAGATTTGCTGATTTTTCATTGCTTACTTCACTATCTAAACTACTTGAATCATCATCCCATGTAACTTTCATTGCTTTATTGTCATTGTTTCAATCTTTTTTTAGTAGAGGATAATCTAGCTAGATATTAGGGGTGGCAATAAGTTATACGACCCGTTAATCCAACACGAACACGATACGATAATAGCAAGTTTGGGTCAAAACGGGTTTGGGTTTAGTCTTAACGGGTTTGGGTCAAAACGGGTTAACCCGTTAAGACACGATTACTTAATGGGTTGATAACGGGTCAACCCGTTGTTATTTGACCCGTTATCAACCTGTTTTAACCCGTTATGACACGTTAAGAAAGTTAAAGTTACAATTATACCCTTATAACTAAAAGTAAAATTGTTAGAATTTCAATTTCAATATTTTTATTGTTTAGATTGTAATTTTGTACTTGCAATTAGCTTTATAATTTTTATCAATATTGTAATTTTAAAATTTATATAAAATTATGCTAAATTTAATCAAGTTAAACGAGTTAATTTCGAGCCTATTTAACCCATTTACATAAATAGTTTGAAACGAGTCGTATTGTGTCATGTTAATTTATTTCGTAATATTCACTAATGGGTCAAAATGGGTTTTCACGACACGACCCGTTATGTTAATGAGTCGTATTAGGGTTTGAGATTTTGATACAATAAGCTTAACGGGTCGAGTTAGGGTTGAGCTATATAGTATAATATACATGCTTTGACACGACACGAACACGACCCGTTAACATGATTTGACACCCCTACTAGATATGTTCAAGCTTATTGCATTTATAACAAATTAAAAAGTCATTTTTACCTTAATTTTTCTTGGAAAACTTTTTGAAGGATTTCCTCATATGAGTTTTATTTTTCTTTAAGAACATCTTAATTCTTTTTGTTATTATCGCAAATTTTTCATCTTTGGCGACATTTTTCTCATCTTCATCACTTTCATTTTCATGAGGAACAACTTTAAGTGCTAAACTCTTCTTTGGCTTTCCTTCTTCTTCTCATCTTTTCAATGTGTACTTATGGGTGGTAAGTGACCTAATAAGTTCATTCATTTCGTGCTTCTTGAGATCTCTAGTTTCAAGAATCGCTGTCACTTTTAATTCCCAGCATTTTGGTAGAGAGTTGAGAATTTTTCTTACTATCTCTACCTTGGAATAAACTTTGCCAAGAGCTGTCTAGCTGTTTATGATGTTAGTAAAATGAGTGTACATACTAGAAATAGATTCGTTATCATTTATTTTAAACATTTCATATTTATAAGTAAAAATATAAATTTTTAATTCATTGACTTGCGAAGTTCTTTAATAAGTAACTTCCAAGTTATCCCAAATTTTCTTTGTTGTAGCTCAAGTCATTATTCTACTAAACTCATTTCCATTGAGAGCATTATATAATGAATTCATAACAGTTAAATTCAATGTATAAAGTCTATAATCTTCACGATCAAACTCTTCTTTTTCCTTTTTAACTTTACTCCATTAATCACTTTTGTTGGAATATAAGGTCCATTTACAATGCATTTCCAGATTTCTCGACCTTGAGCCTGAAGGAATATTCTCATTCTAACTTTCAATAATGAGTAATTGTTTCCACAAAAGAGTGGAGACCGGTTGCTAGATTGATCTTCACCAAATGAAGCTGCAATGTTAACCATAAGATCTTAACTCAAAAGATAGTTAATCTTATAACAAAGTTCTTGCTCTGATACCAATTGTTGCCCAGATGACTAATATAAGAAGGGGGGTGAATTGAGTTGTATTTGAAAAAATAACAATTATAAATTAAATACACAATATAAAATATAAACAAAATGCAAAGCATCAATAAATATAAAGAGTAAAGGTAATAGAGAAGCAAACTTAGTAGGTTAACGAGGTTCGGCCCCACTACCTACGTCCTCGTCTCAAGCTAGCCCTTGAGGATCTCTAAATTCATTATTCAACCTCCTTCAGGTAGAGATAGAAACCTATTACACATTTGAATAATATCGCTACAAATGATTCGTATAGAACACCCTCTACACTTGCAATCACCTTACACGTGGTGATTTAACTATTTCCTGTGTAGAACACTTTCTACACGCACAAGAGTTATACAGACCCTTTTACTGATACAAGAGCTGATAGTGGGTACGTTATCATATAACACTTCTCAATTAGTGAAATAAGAACAATACAGCGCAAACTATATCTCTCTTAAAATGAACATGGATTAAGGTTCAATACTTAGAGAAGAGAGATTGAAAGTTTTGAATAAATATTGCAAAACTTGCAATGATATGCGTATACTCTTGCTGTTGTGAATTTGAAACTTTCAAATGATCTATTTATAGGCATATGAGACTTCATATCCAAATTTAAAAATATTAACATGTCAAAAATAACATTATTCACTTTTTCACAAAATTCAAATAAAAGTTTCTACTTTTTCAATTGTTAAAGACAACATCATCCACTTTTCAAAAAATTCAAATAAAAGTTTCTTCTTTTTCTTTTGTCAAATACAACATCATTCACTTTTCAAAAATTTCAAACCTAATTTTTTTACTTTTCGCATATTTCAAAATGAGTACTATTTACTTTTCAAATTTTTCAAAAAAAATCATCTACCTTTTACATAAATAAAAAAGAGCATCAATTACTTTTGAAAATATTCAAATAAAGCATGCACATGTGAAATATGATAATCAATTATATTTAATATTTTCAAAATTCAAAACTTTAATTATGTCATGCACATGTGAAAGATGACAATCAATCATTTTTCAAAATTTTCAAATTTAATTTTCAAAATATTTATGTGCATGTGGAAAATGTATTTTAATGTTTTGTGATAAATTTTAATTTTGAATTTTTTAAGAAATTTACAATATTATTCTATGAGCTTTAATGTTAATTTGTTATCTTCTTACTAATGCTTAGTTTCTTAATGTGTTTGACTTCATTGTGTAGACAACTTGAGATTGAGACTCTTTTATTTTTGGAATTCATTTGTTATCATCAAAATCCATGTGTAGATATATAATTACACGAAACTTGAAATCTTAGATTCAACATCTAGCTACTTTTTATATACATCAAATAATAAACTCTCTAAATATATTTTTATTTTATTAAAATATTCATATTTAATCTTCATTTCTACTTTTTTTTTTTTTTATTCTCATGGTAATTAGAACATTTATTTCCTATCAAAATTATCAAACTTCACACATTAGACTCTTCAAAATAGCACCTTCCGTTTAACTTACGGTTAAAATGAATAAGTGAGAAAAAATAAAAAAATAATAAAACGAAGTAGGAAACTCCAACGAAAAATAGAGCTATCAAGTGAGAAAAAAAATTTTTATATATATATATAACTTAAGTGGATATTGGAGAAAAAGTAGGGGAAAAAGTTTGTAGATGCTGATTTACTAGATATTTGAAGTTTGTATCGGAGAAGAAGAAATCGAAATGATGGGCTTTTCTATTTTCTCGTTGAGCTCCGAATGAGATGAAGCCGTGCGAAATGCAAAATGAAAACTCTGATGCAAACATTGATGATGTAGACGTTGATGGTAGAATCCAAAAATAAAATAACGATAGAAACGTGAATAGCCAACCAAACTGATTGGCTAGATTTGGCCAGCCCAAAAACAATCGGTAAATTTACTGTTCATTTACCTAAGGGATGTATTTTGAAGTAGTTAGCTAAATTTTGATTAAATTTTATCTATAACTAATTCACTACAAGTGCTCTAAGAGTATTGTTAATAGATTATCTATATCTAAAATAAATTGTACTTTATAATTATTAGATAGAAAATTTACTTATAATGGATTAGGTAATAGCAAATTTTGTAACTTTTAACTATAATTATTCAAAAGAAAATATCAAATTTGGTATATTATAAATTTGGTATCTAATATACAAAGACCAAATTCTTATTTTATTAATTTATCTGTAACTCTCCCTCTCTCTTCTCTCACATAGATATATCCCAAAGAGTATCATTCCGTTTATTTTCCAGTTGCTTTAATTTATGAGTTAAATAAATTAAATAATTAAAAAATTAAATATTTTTAATTAAAATTAAATTCTTGATAAAATTAAATAAATTAAAAATATTCAAATTAAAGATTTTTTGAGGTTAATATTATTTTATTACCATATAATGAATAAATGAATAATCCGATGTAAAGATTTGATGTGAATGAAATAGTCAAAGTTAAATTCATCTCATATAAATAAATTATTATATAATTAAAAAATAGCTATTTCAATATGGAGATTTATGTGAATGGAATAGCCAATATCTAAATTCATCTTATATTCATCAAAAGTGTCATTTACATATGCATAATCCAATAACAATGCTCTTGGTTAAGTCCAATAAGTAAATGGTGTTGTACAGTCAAATAACCAACCTCGTTGGTTTTTACAAATGAGATGAATGAGTTGAAATAAAAGTTGAAAATAAAATAAAATATTATTAGAATATATTTTTTTAATATTAGTTTTATTTTAAGATTTGAAAATGTTGAATTGTTTATTTTATTTTGTGTGAGAATTTGAAAAAGTTGTAATGATTAGATTAGATGAGATGAGTTGAATTTAAATTTAAGCCTAGTTCAAATCCAAACACATAATTTCTAAATTACTAAACATCGCTCAACTCTAGACCTCTTTATACGTGGGACCCACAATAATTTTCAACTAAATACATCTTTACGCGCAGGACCCATATCCTTTTTCAACTTTCCATAAAAACATCTAAATTAATTTTAGGGTAAGTTCTACAAAACTGACTCAATCATCTCAACTCATTACTATTCATAAAGAACTCAAATCAGCTTAATATCTAAACATAGCCTACTCAGCCTAGAAATGTTGGTTTCATGCCCAACTACAACGAGGGCTTTGATAAAATCAACCTACTTAAAATCTATGCTTTCACATTCTAGATAATCTTTCACAATCGAGAATGTTAGATCGTACAGAAATTTTATAAAAATAAATTTAGATGATGACATAATTTGATATAATACATTAAATATATTTTATAATATAACAGTATATTAATTTATAATTTTTTTTATAAGTACATAAAAATTAAAAACAAAATATTTCTTCCCAAGTTTACGTAAAATATCTATAATGACCAAATATTTCTTTCCTAACACATCTAGCATATCATACCACAATCCATTCAGAGGTTTGTAAAGAAAATTCAGTGTGTGTTAAAAGGCACTTCTTTGAATAGAAGCTCTCTGATGTTTGGAGCACTTACTTCAAATTTTATTTTTTATTTTTTTATTATTATTTCTTTTTATGTTTAAACCTTAACTGGTTTCTTTTTGGGTGCCGGAAACTGGAAAGGTAATCAATAGGAGTTGCAGGCACACATAATCGGGGTATATCAAACATTTGTTACATTCCAAGATAGCTGTTTTAAGTGATGCATTGTCTCATAAATTACACATTACCAATTCCTAGAAATATAACCTCCTTCAGAAAAACATTAGCACCATACACTACAGTTACCATCTTAATGAGGATCAGATAGACAATAAAATGGAACTTGTATATATAGATGAGCATATAGAAAAGGCAGGCTCAAAATGGTGTAGCAATTCCACTCCTTGTTTCTGTAGGGCTGTATAAAGCAGACCTGTTCCTAGGTCGATTCTCCTCCAACTGCTTCACGACTTCATCCATTGTGGGTCTAACTGAAGCCACTGGAGCACAGCAACCCATTGCAAGTTTCAATGCATGAACCAAACCTTCTTCCATTGGACTCCTTATTCCCTTTAAGACTTCCACATCAAAAACCTCCATTGTTGTCTCCTCCAAAACTGCCTCTTTCACCATTGAAGGTAAATCAACAAATTCCCCGCTTCTTCCATTTTTTCCAGGTTTCTTTCCAATCAAAATTTCCAATAAAAATATCCCAAATGCATAGACATCTGTCCTAGAATTGCATTTCTTCATTCTTTGAAGCTCTGGTGCTTTGTAACCATCAGTTTTTGCAAGTGCCACCATTTCATCAGCTATGGCAGGGACCATTAGCTTGTCAAGCCCAAACTCAGTGAGCCTTGCAACAAAAAACTCGTCTACAAGCACATTTTTGGACCTCACATTTCCATGAGTAATGGGTACCTCAAGACCTGTATGAAGATATGATAGTCCTCTGGCTATACCCAATGCAATCTTGTGCCTTCGAGCCCAGTTCAGCACTGGTTTTCCTGCTCTAGTTTCTGCAGCCAACCAGAACAGATAAAATGACAGTTTGTTGAACTATCATGAGTACTCAAAATTTGCAAAGAAAATGATAGAGAAGCACCCAGGTAAACTATGCACCAACTTAGATGGCTTTTTAAATCAGTCTCACTTATTCTCTTATAATTTTGATTGTATGTCTAAACAAGTAACAGAGAGCTTTTAAATTCGGGTGTTTGTGCTTGTATCTTTAGACAATCATGCACTAGTGTTGCTCTTGTATATTTTATCTGTACTTGGGCTATGCCTATTCTCATTAATAAAATTTCTTTTGATTGGCACCGGGTGTCCAAGAACAACGTCCTGACTAATTCCAGAGGTGCACAGGCCCTTGGCAAGAAGTTTCCCACAAGTGTAGTGTGTACCTCGGGTAATTCAAGAGGAAAATCTCTCAATCCAATGGCTTATAGAGATTATTTGCACCCAAGAGGATTTGAACCTTAGACCTGGAGGGAGCATATCCCCAAGCCCAAGGCCTTTACCACTTGAGCCAACCCCTATGGGTTCTCATTAATAAAATTCTTCTTTACTGATAAAAAATAACAAGTTTGGGTGTTTATGACGACTGGAACTTGCAACTCATTTCTCCATTGCTCATAAGTTGTGGCTCGCTGCATCTTGCAAGCTCATATTTGAAACTTACATATGACCGTGACAGTAGGCTCTCATGAGTTTTGACAGTGACTAGGCATAAGTAATGAGAAAGAACACAGTGGATCAAAAGGTATTGCTTCACCCTCCAGGTCTACATAATCTCATGACAGAGCCTGAGGGCAGCTCCTGTCCTGAGTTATGAGATTGGAAGTTCTGGTCCACTTCCATTATTTAGATAGGGTTTTTACTAGTTTGTGAGACATGGGTCGAGAAAGGTCTATCAATTCCTAGAAGACAACTCGTAGGAAGGTTCTTGCCTCCTTGGAGTTTAAGCACCCAAGATTTTATCCTTTGGTTATAATGTAGCGTTAGAGGTATCCCTATGGTCGGTTTCAAAAAAAATTCTTCCTTTCTTTTTTTTAATAAGAATTATCAGCAAAATTCTGTTCTAATGTTTTCCAATGCCAGCTTTTTTAATAAGAAATTCAGAAAATATATGCTGTAATGTTTTCCAATGCCAGTGGAACTTGAAATGTGACACATCATTATGTGCATTGGGGATGACTAGGTTCAGAATAAATAGTAGTATTGTTCCATAGCCAGATAGCCAAGGACTGTTAAAAATGTAACTTCTTGGGTGCTCGTGTTATCTTCTCAAACCCCGACTTGGGGTAAGATATGAACAATGATGGGAATTAGTTTTCATCAAACGAGGATTCACTCTTTAATAAGGGTTTTTACTAAATCAATACAGCGATGTTAACTTTTCTACTTTACAGTGATAACGAGCTACAGTTATTCCATATCTGAATGAGATACCGGATGAATAACATGCAGAGGAAAGCACAGAAGAAAAAGAGTACATACCGTGTAATAGATCATTGAGGGTTCTGTGAGGAAGATGGTCATAAATGAGGAGTTTTTCCCCTCGCTTCCCCTGATAGAAAGCTCTCAATGGAATCAAATTCTCATGGCGAATCTTTCCCAGTTGCTTTATCACCGGTAAACACGAACTCCTATCTTTGCAACTACCTTCCCTCAACAATCTCAAAGCAATGGTCCCTCCATCGGAAAGCTTTGCCTTATAAACGGTTCCATAGCTCGTCTTCTCCAGAACTTGCCCGGTTGCATTCAACACATCCTCTAACGTCAAATGCTCTCCACCTTGAAACAAAATAAGCTTTCCTTCACCACCACCACCAACACCAACACCAACGCCTACATCACCATCACCATCTTCAATATCTTCTCCTTCCTCAAATTCATCTCCACTCTCTCCCCTACTCTTCCGCTTCTTATTTTGCACATACCCAATCAACAGTGAAGCCAAAACCACTGCTCCAGTCATCAAACCAATCACAATGCCAGCAATTGCCCCCGGGCTCAATCCAGAACTTCCACCACAACTTTTCAAAGGTAATCCACAAAGCCCCGGATTGTTTCCCTCAAATACCTCCACACCATATTTTGGTTCTCCAAAAATGGGCAAGGCCCCACTAAAATTATTGTGGGAAAGATTCAATTTCTCAAGGTTTAGTCCAGATAAACTCTCTGGAATTGAACCAGAAAATATATTATTCCCAAGATCAAGCTCTTTAAGCCCACGGAACCTGGTTATGAATTCGGGAAAATTCCCAGTAAGATTGTTGTTACCCAAATCCAAGACCTGTAAATTCTTGCACGTAGAGTTCGGTAATGCAGGTTCAGGGACTGACCCAGACAGTGAATTACCATGAAGCCTAAGAGAAACAAGTCCATCACACAAGTTCCAGAGAGACGGTGCTAAAGCCCCACTCAACAAGTTGTTACCCAAATCAATTTCAGAGAGTGAAGAGCTATAGCCAAGCTCAAGAGGGATTGTTCCACTCAGTGAGTTGAAGTTAAGGAAGAGACTTTCAAGCATGGAAAACTCACCCAGCTCTCTGGGCAGCGAACCGGTGAGATTAGCAGAGGGAAGCTGAAGGGAGAGAAGGTGCAGAGATGGGTCTTTGAAGAGAGAGAGGTTGTTCCATTGTGGGGAAGAGATTTGATTACAGAGCAAAAGAGAGCCATTGGAGAATACCCATTTGAGCCCTCTCCATTGGCACAAAGGTACAGAAGAATTCCATGAAGATAGCAAAAGGTTCTCAGTGTTACCTTGCAATGAAGCTCTGATCTTTCCCAAGAGAAGCTCAACATCCGGAGAAGCGGAAGACAAAGAAGCAGACTCAGCGTGTGTGGAGCCTGCAGTGAAGAAGACAAGCAGGAAGAAGAAGAAAATGCATGGACTCAAAAGGTTCAGAAGCGCCATCGATGAAGCTGGAGAGAGAGAGAGAGAGAGAGAGAGAGCGCAAAGGTGGTGAGCGTTGCGGTGGTGGATGCCTCAAAAGAGGTTCTCTTTTTCTTGGGAAAGCTGACAGAGTGTTGACTGTGAGTAATCTGATAGTCTAATAATGTTCACCGTCATGATTTTGAGAATGCATCTCATACTTTATTGCAAGGGTAAGCATCCTCCTCCTTGGTCCTACGCCGTTGGATGTTACAAAAACAGTAACCAAGGACTTCAACGATGATTCCACAGTGGCAAATTAGGGAAGAGGTAGCGCTTAAACCCTCACAGACAGGTCGTCAACAATAAATAAATAAATAACCTATTGCTCTTGTTTTTATACTATTTTTTCCTGCACGCTCACCTTCGAAATTGCAGTTTTGCATTCTTTGAGGAAGAGACGCTTGCACTGCAGGACGACACCAAGACGTCTTCTCAAGACAAGGATTGAGGGATTATCGCAGGTGCATTTGACACTTGGTCCTCCAATGTTTATTACCACCATACACGCATTGTTGATCTTTGACCCCTGACGTCTGATCAGACACCTGTGATAGGGGATGATGGGTGTGTGCTTGTCTTGATGCACCGTGATATATATTATTTGTGGGTCTTGGTGGGGCCATTGTGCTTCTGGGTCAGAGTACAAAGAAGAGTGCAAACCTAAAGAAGAAAAGATATGAATTCACCACCGCCTGTGAGCTCTCAGACGTGAAGAAGAGGGTCATTGAGTGTGAGCATGGAGATGGATAAAGTAAGGACTTTAAAGTTTAAAGGTGTTGTTCACGTGGAGTGAGATCCAGCTATCTATCCGGTAGGTCTCACTTTAGGCTTAGCAAATATCCTTTTCACCAAAGTTCAGCCGTTATTATAATTTCTCATTTAAATGATTTGGTTCTATCTCATTTTTTTGTGGTTCAATCAAAGTAGTACAGTAGAAACCAAGTTGCAAAATCTAGCACTTGATATTTGTTTGGATTGTTGCTAATTTGATATCAGCTTCTAAGAGACTTGTCAAAGGGAAAAAGACAGAGACTTTTAAGAGAGGCTTGTCTGGACTATAAGCAAAATCAATGTACAAAAAATTGACCGTTACAAATAATGATATCCATACATTTTTTTTTACTAATTAATTAATATAATAATGTCATTAGTATGATAATGTTTCTTCATTAAAAATATCAAAATTATTATTTAAATTTTAAATTTAATATATAAAAAAGAACAGTAAAAAATATTATGAGTGTATTATTACTCAAAAAGTAGAGTTTGGATCCGGAAAATAAAGTGGTTGGTATTTGAGGAAGTGAGACCCGATTAGCCCAGCACATAACATGTTGCTTGGCAGTTCACTGTGCAGACTCACGCCAGCATATGCAATCATTTCTTTCCTTAACCCTCTAATAAGATTCTCCTCACTCCTACTTTTTATCATGATCTTTGACCTTTATGTGCTCTGTTCTTGGAATGAGAAAGGAATTTTTTCTCTAGTGTTCTACCATTTGCATTTCAATAATAGAAGAGACCAATAGGGTTTTAGTTCAATTATAATCAAGAAGATTACTCTTCAAGGCGCAGCAGAACTGCAGTATACTCTCCAAAGCTAGTCGAATATACAGCCAACACCAAAAATCTTTCTAACCAGATGCCACTGCACTGCATATGGTTTTTTAGCAACTATTTCATGGTATTGCATGGCATGCCATCCAATGTTTTGGAGTGAGCAAAAAGCAAACACCATAAGATCCCTAAACACTCTGTCAATGCTTTCATATATATATATATATAGTAGATATAGATGCCACATATGTACCTGGAAAGCCGCTTTCCTTAAGAGGGTAGATCATTCTATTGTCTGTAGATGCCCTGGCATCCACTCAACACCCTTTTCTAATGTCATTTGGGGTAACAGCTTTCTAGCATTTTAGGAGGACAACCAAAAGAGAGAGATTATGTTAAGAGTCTCAATTATGCATAGAGAGGACACTCGGATTTACCAACCAATATTTCTTTCACCAGAAGCATATTGGCATTGAACTTTGTTCAGCATGGTAGAAACATGCTGATTACTTTATTGGTTATGTCCCCAACAACATTATTTTTAAATGATGTATTTACCAAACTATTATTTAGAACATCACTCCAGAATTGTGGACAACTTTTGGTCAAAGGAAGTTACATCAGTCTTATATCGATCTCATTGACGAATTCATGGCTGAGGTCCCCCCCACCATAATTTAATTAAAAAAAAAAAAAGGAGAGAAAAGAAAAGAAACCAACCTTATTGGTGGTAGTTAACATAAGCGTGCGGTGTAACATTGGTGGGAAAATGGTGCAATTTGTAACAAATTACACATTCCAATTACTAGAACTGACAAATAACACTCGTCTAATTTTTATCATTAAACTAGAGGGGAAAAAAATAAATCCCGTATCTTTAAGAAGATATCATTGTGCATTGTAAGATACCAAACTCTTGTATAACTGTGATACATCCACCAAATGAATACAAACAGGGCTCAGCATTGAAGAAATAAGGTATTTGAATGCATTTGTATGACTTTTTTTTTTCCCAAAATTTTGATTCAGTCATATTTGCAACTGCACCAGAGGCTGCCAATTATGCACCTATAATTGAAAAATTACCAATAATCCCCACATGAACAAGACCCATCCTCAAAATGGTGAAAGCGCTTCCGGTCACGCACAATAATCTTACGTTTATAAATATTTGAGATTAGTTTCATTGAAGAGTGACAGTCTTCACACACACGTAGGTTCTTGACTATCCGAAGTGGCGAATGAGGGCTTGTACTGATTAAGCCAAAGGCAACTGCAATCTTCTCGCTGTGATAGTGTAAGGCATTTTCTTTCTCTTCTTCATCCATGTTGAGTAAGACTTGTGCAGTGTTTGGTCTATAGCCTATCAACTTCAATTGGTTAGAAATTTCCTCCAACATGGCATGTATTTCTTTGGCTCTATGATGGGAGTCATCTTCTACCAGAAACTCATGAATTTCTCCATCAAGCTCAATCCAACTGCATCCAGGGTCTTTCTGTATGTCCATCTCCTTCATTGTCAACCTAACCTCAGCAACTGACTCCCACTTTCCAGAAGAGGCATAGATATTTGAGAGAGCCACATAGGATCCACTATCATTAGGAGCCATATCCATCAGCTTTTCTGCTACTCGTTTTCCCATCTCCATGTTTCCATACCTCTTACAAGCACCAAGCAAGGCCTTCCATATCACATCATCAGGCTTGATTGGCATGTTTAATATAAGCTTTTCAGCTTCTTCTAAAAGTCCAGCACGTCCGAATAGATCAACCATACACCCGTAATGATCAATTCTAGGTTCTAAACCAACTACCTTAACCATGTGGTTGAAAAAGTATTTTCCCTCGTCCACCAAGCCAGCATGGCTACATGCACTCAGCACCCCAATATAAGTAACATCACTAGGTGTCACTCCAACTCTGTCCATCCTTGAAAAATAATCAATCGCATCATTTGCTTTCCCATGCATTGCAAGCCCGCCGATCACTGCGCTCCAAGTGATTGCGTTCTTTTTCGGCAACCTCTCAAAAACTTGAAGCGCCTCCTCAATGCTCCCACACTTTGAATACATATCAACCAAAGCAGAACCAAGCACATCATCAATGTCAATCTCTTTCTTCTCTGCATACAAGTGAACCCATTTCCCCAGTTCAAGTGCTCCAAGACGTGAAATTGCGGGCAGAACACTAACCAATGTCACATAATTTGGGTATACATCTTCCATCTGCATCTCACGAAACATCTCTATTGCCTCCTTAAAAAACCCATTTTGTGCATAGCCAGATATCATCACATTCCAAGACACCACACTTCTTTGAGGCATTCCATCAAACAACTCCCTAGCAGCACCAAACATCCCAAGTCTCACATACCCATCAACCATAACATTCCACAAAACTACCATACCCTCATCCCTTCTCTTATTCGTCATAACTGCATCCCCTTTACCGAATTCAATCACATTCCTATGGAACAATACATGGGCATCCTCGATAATCCCGCACATTACATACAACCTAACAAGATTGCTTACCACAAACTCATCACTATCCAATCCATACTTCACAACCAGCCCATGAACTTGCTTCCCTTCTCTAATACTCGCCGTTCGAGCACAGGCTTTCAACACAGAAGGAAACGTAAACTGATTGGGTTGCACAAAACCATCACAAACCATTCGACAGAACAATAACAAGGCCCCCAATAGATTGTCATCATCATTGCTCTCAGAAAGACCTCTGATTATGGTGTTCCACGAAAAGCAATTGGGTTGGCGCATCTGGTCGAAAACCTTGCGTGCGTATTCGGAATTGCGGTCATTTGAAAGCGCACAGAATCTGAGGACTTCAGCGGCGGCCAGAGGGTCGTGGATTTGGGCGGTCTTGATCATGATGGCATGGACTTGCTTTAGGTCTCTGATGGTTTTGCAGAGTGTGATATGTGGGAACAATGAGGATGGGCGAAGAGGAGAAATTGTGGGCTTGCAGATTGTGGAATTCATGGGGGTGAGACTGAGACCCTGTGGGATTTAGAAGAACAGAGACTGAACTTTGTGGATTGGATTTTCTGTTGAACTCGAAGACGTAGGAGCTGAGATAACTGTGGCTGGCATTTCAATCGTCTAACGCCACGTCAACTTGGTGTGTTTCTTTTTAAAATTTTTTTTCATATATATTTTAGTATTTTTAAATTTTTTTTATAAAAAATAATGTTATTAAAAAATATTTGTCCCGAAATAAAATAATAATAATAATAAAAATTTCCAACCCTCCGACTGGAACTTTCAGTTATTGGACTGGCATTATTCTTTTACTTTTATTATATATATATTAAAAAAATATTTATTTATTTTATATCAAAGAATATCATCCTTAGTTCAATTTTTAAACTACAAGATTAATTGATTAAGGAAAATTTTATACATCATATTACCATCCTATTTATATCCCACTAAGTAAAATGTGGCACATTTACTAATATTGAATAATTATTTATTACATGTTTTTTTTATTATCAAATGGTGATAAATACGCCACATCATATATACTGGAATGCAAGTGAGATGATAATGTGGTGTATAGCATTATACATTGATTAATGTAGGAATTAAAGAGCCTGAAGTTTTGCTTCGGAAAATATGGGTAAAAGTAAAACGCCAAACATGCAAAAGCAATCACTTTTGAGGCTAGATGTTGAATTGAGCTGAGATAAGTTTAATTTTTTATGAATAATAGTAAGTTGAGATAGTGAAGTTATTTTCATGAAGTCCACTTAAGATGAATTTAAATGTATTTAGATATTAAGATGAACTTAAATTTGTTTATGAAAAATTGAAAAGAGTTGTGAGTCCCGTATATAAAGAGGTATTGAGTTGAAAAAAAGTTGTGGGTCTTATATATAAGAAGGTTTTGAATTGAGATAAGTTTAGTGATTTAAGAGTTGTGTATTTGGATGTTAGACTCAACTTAAAATTAGACTGAATTGAGTTAATCTCAGTGCACTCCAACAACCCAACAAGGCTTGAGTCTTTGAGATGAAGGCAAGATTTATTTTTATGTTCTCTCTCTAGGCTGTTTGCTTTAAAAGAAAAATCCAAACATCACACCTTCTCCATCTAGCTTCTGCCCCTCCCTCCCTCCTTCCCGTTTGGCTAGTTTAGAAACTGTTCAGTCTTTTTTTTTTTTTAATTTTTATTTTGTTTTCCGTCCATAGCAAGAAGAAGCGTCGATCTATTATTTTTTGACCCCTCACAATCGCCACACACCTCGCCATAGAACTCTCTATCAATCTTTCAGATAGCTGAAGCAGAATGTCAAATGGAGTGTATCACACGCGTTGCTCAAACCGCACGTGAGATCTACGCGCCGCTGCATCAAGGAGTGCTTGTTCCTGCCACGCGCGACACTTTCAGAGCCAGCGACCTCGGATCCTTCATATTTGACCAACCTCCACTCTTCTAGAGTGGCGCATGGACTCAATGTGTAGCCACAGTTCCTGACGGTCATCTGCTGATGATTCAACGCATTTCTTGTTTGCTAAATTTTTAGTTTTTCGCTTCTCCTACCCAATGACCGTGGGAAAAAAGGTAGTGGAAGTCTCTTACAGTCAGTCTGGACAAGCAAAACGTAGTGCAAATCACTTCACTTCGACTTCCATTTATAGTATTACAGTCTGTTTTTCAAATTATATCAAAACTACTCCAAGCGGCTTTACCCTGTGGGAAATGGGTGGGATAAGTCATTGGCCCCAGATCTTTCTTTTTATTATTTCTTGTATTGTATTTGCTGGTTTAGGTCCTTAAGTTGAATGTTGAGGCCTCCCATCCTGATTAACTATTATATCTTGCAAGTGTTAAATATATTTATAATATGTTTGCTTAGAAAAAGAAAATCACTTTGAGATGAAATGGTGTCTTAATAAGAGGATGTCTATTCTTAAGATCAAAATTTCCTATAATTTTCTATCTAAATTCTAGGGAAGAAATTCCCTCCAGCATTTATTTAGGTATCCGTGCATGATACAAAACATTTAACAAGACTGGTTCACTCTCTCTCTCTCAAAGTTGCATCATAGATTCATATAGTTTTAGGATCTCAATCTAACCTTCGAGATAACTTATTCTGTACATTATTATATTAGGCATTGGATGGCAAAATCCTCCAAACTCATCCTATCTCATCTCATTCCATCTCAATATCCAAACACCACAAACACAAACATCTTTCCAACGTTTTTCTGCTTTCTATATAACTTTCAAAGAAAAGTGAGAGGAATCCAATTGTTAGCTGTCGAAACAGTTTACCTTCTAATAACGAGTCAACGACTCCAGATCCGGGAGAAAGAGGATTAGCTTTTTATGCCACCACGTTATGAGCTTCAATGCACAATCCTAGGAATGGCATAGCAGCCTGCTGGTCAAGTTAGATGCAGCATTCCGAAACGCAAACGGGCAAAGGGACAAAGGATACTTTTAACGGATGACATATCGATATGTGCATGGCACTCTACACGCTAGACGCACGGAAAGTTTGGTGTAATGTCCCCATACAGCCACTTCAACGCAAAAGGAAGCTAACAAGGCGTCGTGTTAAAGGGAAGGCTTCCTCCAAGATTAGATATGGAGTAGAGGCAGGGCTCAACCAGAAGGAGAACTTGTAAACACTGCAAGTTCTATAAAGCAATGCAGAACTCTAGATGATTGGAGCAATGTAAAGGAGCATCTATTTACAACTTAATATACGACTCGAGCAATTTAAAGGAGCATCTTGTGTACATAAATATACTTGAATTCCCAGTTGAGCACAAAACAAAAAGAAATACTTTACTTTGTTGTTCTTCTTCTCAGTGCATAACCACAACTTTACATGCAAAAATGCCTGCGTAAATTGAATCATTGAGAGTCAGCTTAAAAGTCTTACTGGTGTTACTTGTACTTTTCCATTATTCTTCTCGCTTCTTCTAGGGTAGTGTCATCTGTAGAGGTGGTGCCTCCACCCCCTCTTGGCCCGTCATCTTTATTGAAGGCAATGAATATAAAATAAACAAGTCCCATGGTGGCCTGCAATCATATGGTGCTTTATTCCTTGCGTTTAAAATAAAATACTAAAAAAAACTTTAGAAAAATTGATATTGCATGATGCTATCGCTTTAAACTTCGAAAAATCCACCCCACCCCCTTTTCCCCTTTTGTTTCCTTCCTTCACATAAAAGTGAACCATTGAGCAAAGAGAAATAGACAGCATACCAGCACAAAGAAAGCTGTAGACAAGAAAGACGAGAGTACAAACAACGTAGCGGCAAGTGCAGCTACTGTGACAGAAATCCTTGCAATTGGTCTTGGTACAGAATCCTAGAACCAAAAAAATGTTGAAAAAATATGAGAATTTAGTGCTGCCACAATGAAGAATAACAGTAGGTCTAGATCATACACAAAACAGCCAGTAAGTTTGATAGGGTAGACTTGGAAAGGAAACAATATGAACTTACAGGCACCAGATTGGTTCCTGCCTCGATTCCATCCTTCCCAACCTTCCACACCGTTTGAAGAGCTATTTAACGGAACCAAAATGGAAGTTAGTACAATCCAAACATAAACTCAACAATCAATATTTTGTTTACTTCAAAGTGCAGGATATCATCAACTCATGAAATACAGAAAGCTAGCCCAATTGTCGACTCTGATTTAGAGTGACCCACAAGAAATTCAATACAGGCACCGAATCCTTTTAGTATAACTGAATGCATCACATTATATCTGAATAAATCAATGAAACATACAGTAAACAAACCAAGCCCAAGATCATAAGATGGGCTTTTTGGACGAAAGCATGTTATATCAAGTCAAAGTTAAACTGGCTCTTACCAAGATGTCAACCTTTCATGGTGTTATGCTAAAGCCCCATGATTCATGGAAGGAGAAGGGCCATTCAAGAAACCAGGGCTGACATCATGAGAGAAATATTATTCAAAATAGAGACTTTAAGTCCTTTTAATTCTATATTCTGGTCATATGGATGGATAGGGCTAAACATAATTAAGGGCTATGATTTTGGTTTTAGGGTTTAATCTCTTATAAGTAGAGGTTATGGCAGCTGTCCAAGGATATCTGACCTTTCACTGTCAGCAAAAATTCCCTCTAGCTTCTATATTCTTCTGAAAACTGCACCATTTCTATACTCATCAGGATGAAACCTAGTGGTCAAAGAGCAATCTTTGGATGAGCTGCTGACTCACAAGTCCTGGGTTGAGTTCACATTTGCAATTGTAGATGGTGATTTGTGACCTTGATACATGATTTTGGCAGGTGGATTTGAGTATCCGGATTTTACTCCCTGGGGATGGATTTGAGGGGCTTTGCTCTTGTGAGGTTCCATGTCATCCAAAAAATAAAAAATTCTTACCATTTACTTGATTAAGCACCCAAAAAGAGGTTTTTCCTTTATTCTCCTTCAAGAAACCTCAATTCCAAATAAATCTAATTACGACACTATTTCATCATGCTCCCAACTATGTCAGAACATTAGAGGGGAAGGGAAATCTATGCAATTGGTTATAAAACTGAAAAAAGGTCGCCCTCCATAATTCCATGGATTCTAGAAAGTCCAGAAACGAAGAGGGTAAGAAACAATAATAATAGATCCTTTACAAGAGAACCTAGAATGGATAAGAAACTTGGAAGCAAAACTCTGTCACAACATTCAGGTGGAACAAAATATTTTTTCATTGGTAATCACTGGAGCAAACAACAAATCCTACATGGCAATCTGCTTGTCATAAACAAGAGAAATTCCATCACTTGGGATATCTAATAGAATGACAATAAGAGCATCAAATGCAGGGGAGTATAATCATCTAATGTGAACGTACTTTTAATACTTGGTAGCATTTAAACTCTAGCATAAAGCTCTCCTGAGCACTATCTTATGTTATTCATATGAATGTTTTCAAAAGTACATAAGAAAAAAGACCAAAACGATCCTGATTAAGAGCATAGTTTCATAACAAGGGTGTAACTTAAAATGAAAACTATAAAACTAGCGATAATTAGTCATTTAGTCAATTTGTACAATTGAGGGTGTGCTTGAAGAGAGAGTTTGAATACAGCAATTGGCAAGAAGCTAAAGAAACCTAGAGTGCTTGCAGAAAAAAGAAAGAAGACAACTCTGATTTCAGCAGTATGCTGTTCCTTAGGGAATAGTAGGTTTTATTCAGAAATTGCAAGATATCATGCACCTCATTCAACCATTCAGGTTAAATTTCTCAAGGTAATCAAGTTGCCCCAAATTATTACAATGCTTCAACAATTCTATTACAGGGGTTTCTAACATTACCGTGTATCTTCGAAAGGTTGTGTAAGATTATTTGTGTATCATGAACATCCAAGGCGGTGTCCTTATTAATTTCTATATTAATTTTTAACCCCAAGGGGTTGTCCCAAGTGGTGATGGCCTTGATCTTTGGATATCACTCCCATCAAGGTCCAAGGTTCAACACCTCATGGGTGCAAACAATCCTTTGGGGCCACACCCTTTGCTAAAAAGCCAGCGATTTAATCAGTTAGGAAAACTTCTGAGGGTGCGGTGCACGGGACTGAGGTTTACTACACAGGAGTGGGCCAAAGGGCCCAACTTTGGAGAGTTCCCCAACATCAAAAAAAGAAAAGAAAAAGGAACTTAATGCAAAACCATTCATCAATAGGCAACCAGACTAGCAAGTCTCGTTTCCATTCCACCTTGCCTCACAAGCTAGGTAAACATCTTCTTTCAACGATTAAAACCTCATTTTAATAGCAAAAAACCATAAAATATAATGGCATTTTCTAGTTCCACACGTTATTATTTTTCTCCACTCCAGTAAAGATAGGAATCTCAATAAACAATGCCACAATCAAATCATAATTTTCTTTTGATATTAATTTGCGAAGTTACTCTTAATTGCCTCCAAAATTATCCCTACAAACCAGTCCACTGGTAATTTTTTTCCATTCTTTATAAAAAAACAGACAATTACATTCATAATTAACCAAAATACGCAAACACAGATAGGATCATACTCAGCCACGTTGGAGCAAATTCGAAAACCATTGTTAGCAAGCAAACAAAGAGAACCCAGTGAAGCTAACCTTTCAAGAAATTAGACTGCGCAGCGAAGACAGCGAATGATGAGCGAGATTTCTGGGTTCTAAGATGGATGCTTGAGAGCAAAGATTGTTTCTTTAAATTCAAAAAGGATTCGGAGGAAAGGAACTGAGACTGGGTGAGACGTAGGGCTTGATTTTTGTAACATTTTGGAGTGGGCGGTGAAATGAGGCACATACTACGGAAAATAGCTGAGGAAGCCATGTTTGCTGAACTGTACTTCAAACACGCTGCTACAAGACGTAAGGTGATTTGGAATTCAGACACCGTATCCGTTTCTCTGAACCTCACAAAGCTTTGAGGCTTTGGGACTGAAGGGCCCATAGTAGGATGGCCTCACCCAGCCCGAATTTTGGAAAAGGTTCTCTCAATTGGGCCAACAGCCTAGTATCTGTTTGCGTCTGTTTATATTTGCATCTCATTATTCTTCTATTCTTTTCTTTTTAGAAATGACGTTGTTATTTTTTAATTTTTTGTTTTCAGTCATATAAGTTTACATGTCAGGTTTTGCATGATATTTTATTTAATTGACTTAACCTATGTTATGTTGATTGATGTTGAAGGGGATAAAATATCCTAAGCCTAAGTAACAGTCAAACTTATCAAAAGGTCCCTACTAGAAGACAAAAGAAAAGAAAGAGAAGGAAGACAAGGAGAGGACAAGGGAAAAAAGAAGGTGCCAGGAGGAAGGAAATGTGTACATGGAAAGGAAAATGAGAAAATGGAGAAAAGAGAAATAGTCAGACACGTAAGGAAAAGGTGAACAATTCTCACCACTCCCTAAGGGCATGCGAAATGAGGGGTTAGATAAAAGGAAACAGCCAAACGACTCCTAGGGAGCTTATTCTTTAATCTGGACTTAGCTTTTCAAGGAGAAGAGATGAACTCTCACGAGGATCTCTCAATCAGAAGATAAATCTCTAATATCTATTGTATAGTGAGGATGAGAAACTATGAGAGACTGTAAATAAACTTATTATAGTGGATATTCTCTCCCCAAAACCCTTGTGAACGTAGGCTTTATGCTGAGCTATATAAATCTATGCATCTCATTCTCTTTTACATTTTTAGTATTTATTTTTCAATTACTGCCATGGACATAAGCACAGCCGCACTGGATCATCGCTAGGGGCTCTAGATCACACTACGAGGCCCAAATCTTCATAGTCCACTGAGAATAAATGTTTATCCCCTTCTAACCTCTTGTGTAATTTTTGGCATCAATAGTTGGCGTTGTCCATGAGATCGATTAATTTTCTACATCGGAGGTGGGAAAATGATGATTTTTTGGTGTACTAAATTTATTGAACGAGCATATGACGTTTTCATAGATAAGTATTCTCAATCTTTTGACTTTTATTTTTATGAAAAATACTATTACAATGAATGGGTGAGTAAATTTTCCCTTGCCAAGTCGGTTAAGTGCGTTGCACTTAAAATGTTTTTTATACACCTAATGTGTAAAGCAAGGAGCGCAAACTCCCCAGTCACTTGAGTTGTGAGTGTTTACTACTTCTAATTCTTTGAGTGTACTGTGCACTTAAGTGCACTGTACAAATATTGTGCACAAAAAGACATAGGGTCATGCATATATATAGCAGGCAAGTACCTACATTGTACACGTGCTAAACGCATTAGGCATGGCATTGTGCATGTCCAACCATGCATGGCACGTAAAGCGCCATGCATGAGAACACCATAGGGCACATCATGCCCCTGAGAGAGCCACAGCTCCGTTGTAGCACAACCAGGGGGCTATGCTGCAGTCATCGTACGAACAGTCGGCATCGTTTGACCCTTCAAAGACAATCTTTGACCATTCCCTTTGGTAGAGACCGAGCGACACCAGCCAAGTGCATGGGATTGCATATGGCCATGGTCTCATTGGCCCAATCCAAACGTGACGGTTGGCAAAAGAGGGCCATTGGCCACGCACGCAGTGTCCACTCTAGGCCAAGATAGGTCGTTGTGGGCCCCCTTCTCCTGTTGGCAGTCACTACCTGAACCGTTGGAGTGCCTACGCACACTATGGTGCACGACGGGCAACAGGTGCGCACAACATGCACCCAACGGGGCCTCCCTCGCGACCAACATGAGCAGGCAGGCATCACAGCCCCCGCCACCAAGGCTACCATCGACCTTTGTCGTTGGTAGATAACCCTCCCGGCCACCTCACATCCATTGCCACCCACTAGCGGGCAACTAACCCTCGCCCAAGCTGCTCCTGCTACCCATTAGGGGGAAACCACTCCTCTCCCAAACTACCCAACCAACACTATGGACCTCGTGTTGGGGACTTCGGTCAAGCCTCCAAATACTAAGGGTCCAATTCTCTCATTGTTGCTCCTCAAGTGACTAATATGACTCCTTTGCTTGGTGTAAATCACGTGCAGCCCAAAAGGAGCTAGGGAGAGATGAGGCTAGGGTTCAATGGTGGGAAGTATGGATGGTGTTTGGGTTAGGTGATCCCGGGTTGGGTGATGATGGTGCATGGCAAAGTGACCCTTGGGATGCTAGGCGCCACTTGTGTGCTAGGGTGGGATGATGGGCAATCTTGGCTAGAGTTTAATAATGAGTGATTGAGGCTAGGTTTGATGAAGGGTTCGACCAAGGATAGTGGGGTACACAGCTAGGGCAAAGGTGGCTTGTAGAGATCCTAAAAGTTAGGAATTGTGTAATTTCTAAAATGTAGGAATTGAGATCGAGATGGACTAAGGTTGGCCGAAAATGGATAGGATGGATAAGGGGCTGAATTGTTTTGGAGGGAAATGGAATTTGAGTGAGTCAATCAAGGGAAATTGACTAATCAAATTATAGATGGAAAAAAGAAGTGAGAATAATTAGGATTTAGGGTTTCGGCCAAGCCAAGGAGGCTATGGCCAAGTTCTTCAAGTGAGATCTAGGGTTTATGGGCTTGTTTGGTTATGGGAATATGGGGGTGGCGTCTAGGGCTTGATGTGGGGTTAGGGTTTTGTGGTTTATGGCAATTGAAGGTGGAGTGTAAGGCAAAGGATAGGCTGGTTGAAATATGTGTTTGGGAGATGGGAATCTTCAAGAAACTTCAAGGAAATTTTATGAATATGTGAGAAAACACATGAACATAAGAGATCTTACAATCCACCACACAAACCGAAATCTCAATGAAGGATTCGGCCTCTCCACTTCAATTCAATCAACGAAAAGATAAAATAAAAAACAAAAGAACCAAGCAATCTTTGATTCACGAATTGCACAAAGAATTGAAATGAAACCCCAAATATATTAAAGGATAAATCGAATCACACATATTCACGAATGGCAAGGTGTGATCATTCTCCTTGGGGATTCACGAATTGTACCCCAAAAGAGCCCAAGTGCAAGAGCACCGAAAATGACAAATCTCCAACCCTATGGTCGGCCACTCAATGTTCAAAATGACAAAAGATTCTAATGAAATGTCTAAGGGTTCTATTTATAGAGTTTATAAAGTGGAAACCCCCAAAAGGTTCCTAGGCAAATTAAAATAAATAAATAAAGAAAATGAAATAATAATTAACAAATAATTAAATAAAATAAATAAAAATAATAAAATAAATAATTTAGCCCATAATGGCTGTGGCATGCATGGCCTATGGTGGGCAATGGTGGTGCATGGTTCACGGCTGGGCTAGTCATGATCTAGTTTGCGGTTTACTGCATGGTATGGTATGGTGCCATGCGTTGGTCTGGTGGTGGGCACTACATAGCGTTGAGCGTGGCCTGCTAATGGTGGGCATGACATGGTGCCAAGCCTAAATCTGATGGTGGGTACAAGGTGATGCCGTGCTGCTGCTATGGTGCCCAGTCAAGTGGCTTGGACGGTGATCCTGCATGGCTTGGGCTGGTGGCCTGGGCGATGGGCATGCATGGCCCAAGCTGATGGTTTGGGCACTGGGGCTACAAGGCACGGGCTGGAGCTGTGCGTTGGATGGTGTGCCTGTGAGGGCACGCCACTAGCCTCGCTAAGTGGTGCTGGGGCATGCATGCATGTGCGAAGGTGCATGCTTAAGGGCATGCGCAAGCCTGCACACATGGTCTGCGTGTGGCCAGTAGCCTCCATGGTTGCCCGCTGCGTGTCATGGTCTAAGCCAAGACATGCAAGCAGGCTAGCCGTGTGATTGTCTTGACCCTCCAAGAGTCATGTCGAGGTGTGGTCCCGGGCAATTCTCCTAGAGGTTGTGACACCTCAGCCAAGCACGTTGCTTGCCACAAAGCATTTGAGACGTCTTCCTTGCCTAGGACAAACTCATTGACCACTAGCTCATCGGGAACTAAACTCCCTGGCCACTAATAAGCTTCACAACCTCTGGCTTCTCACCCCAGTCCAATACTCTTTGCCATGCATGCACGCCCCTACTAGAACTACTTGGCAAACACAACTTGTGCCATGAACTCTCGCTCCTTAGGTAGACTACTTGGTCAACTGAGCTCCCATCAGCCATGCACTCATCTCAGGCTCAACATGAGCATAATGAACCTCATGCAACATGATGCACCAACACCATGTATGACCACCACCAGATTGAACTGCCAGACCTAACGCGAGCCATCTCCAAGGTATGTTGCATGGCCCATGCAACGTGCTGCTCCTACTGCCCCACTTGCTCGGCTACCACATGCACGACCAAAGTCACCTTGCGTGTCACGTGCACGTACCCCGTTCACCTTGCATGTCGCATGCATGCACTTTGCATGTAGCATGCACATCTCGAACAACCACCTCCCTGCCACGAAAGCAACAACCTTCCCAGCGACTTGCATCCTGAACACCTTGCAAGTCATATGCATGCACTTGAACCACCTTGCATGTCACATGCACAACTTGGACAGCCACCGTCCCGGCCAAGTGCAAGAAGCAACCGAGACCAAATATAGACATTGTGCTCGGCCAACCTAACAAAGTATACCCATTGATTGGACTCATGCATCACGATGCCTGCCATCTCCTCAAACACAGTGCTACAATGAGTCTCTCTTGATTAAAAAGGGGGGGGGGGGGGGGGAAATAAGAGAAGAGGAAGAGAAAGAAAGAGAAGAAATAGCAACCAGTAGTGGCCAATTTTGGTCAATCAACAACTGGCTACAACGGCTAAAATGCACCTCCTACACAAGTGTCAAGAGGGAGGGAAGGGAAACATGGAAAGGACAAGGAGAAAATGGATAAAATAGAGGTAATTAGACATGCAAGAAAAAGGCTGCCAATCTTCACCACTCCCTAGAATCACATGAAAGGAGTCAAATAAAAGGAAACAGCCAGACAACCCCAGGGAGCCTTTTCTTTAATTTGGACTTTAGCTTTTCGAGGGGAAGAGATGAACTCCCACAACGATCTCACCATCATAAGATAAACCTTTGATATCCATTGTACAACGATGACAAGAGACTATGAAAGACTCTAAATAAGCTTATTATAGTGGATATTCACTCCCTAAAACTCCCATGGACGTAAGCTTTATGCCGAACTACGTAAATTTGTGTGTCTCCATCTTTTTTACATTCTCAGTATTTATTTTCCATTCACTTCTATAGACATACGCATTGCCACACCAGATCATCGCCCCAGGCTCTAGATCACACCTACGAGGTTCAGATCGTCATAGCGCGTCAGGAATGAATTTTTCTCCCATTATAGCCTATTTTGCTATTTTTGACATTAACATATATGATTAGAAATTATAAAATCTAAGAGGTAGAATGTCAAGTATGTTTCCTTAACAATTATTTTGAGAAATTTTTTAGAATTTTTCTTTGAAAGATTTTGAGATACATTTTTATTGGATTTGTGAAAGTATACAGAAAAATTCAAGTAAAAGCTTTTCGAAATATTTTTATATTAAAGTTTGTGAAGCTGTGTAGATAAAATTGAAAAGTTGTTTTAAATATAATTATTTTAAAGTAGTATTTTTTTAGATTTTGTAAAAACAGTTTTTATTTTTGTGTTTTTTTACATTGAAACATAAGAAAATGATCAAATGAAAAATTAGAGTGAAAGATATTCAAATTGAAATTTACTTCCACACCTCCAATTTGAAAGTTTCTTCCTAAAACCCTTAGATATCTACACATCAAATGTTTATAGTCCGTAGAATCTAAAACCACATTAGAATCTACAGAACCTCAAATCTTAAGTTTCATCAAACTCCTTAATATAGTCTGCAAAATCTTTAACCTGTCTCTGATACCAACTATAACGCTTTAGCCCCAGAGGTCCAGAGAGTTAGCTTCTATCATCTAAAACCATCCCCAATAACACAACTATATATAATCCATAAACTCCATAAAAATAAATTCATTTACTTAAACCAAATATATATGTTCCTCCATCATGACACCATAAAAATACCTCAATAAAATAAATTAAAATCTCTACAAACTCGGACATATCCATAACTCAAAACACCAAAATAACATTAAATAATAAGTCTACTAACTAAGACTCTCCAATAAATACTTGTACCATTTGACACTTTTTCCTTTACAATCATTAACCTTGCTAACATTCTCTACTCTTGACTTCCAGCTGAGACATCAAAATTATCTAAAAAATATTGTGGAGATAAGAAATGAGTTATCAACAATTCAGTAAGCAGATAACATATATTAGTATGTAAACATGAGCATTTAGAGAGTTAAGAATCCAGAACAAAATATTTTTATTTTCAAAATGCATAATTAGAACATGTTATAAAAAATATCAGAGCAAAAGTTCATAAATATTCTTATTCAAAATTCCTTTGGCATAGTATAACTGAAACATCATATCAGAAACATAATATCATGTTTAACCACTATGGTATGGTTGTGCAAATCACGGCAGCCAACTGAGTATAAACAGAATGTGAAATCTTTCTCTTATTTATTTTAGGAGCCCTCAGTGTGCACACAGGAAATACCACGTAGAAAACTACTATGGCTTCCAAAGTGGGTGTACTGAAAACAGAAAAGTTGGTACCAACCCGAACAAAGGCCACAATTTTACACCCATGGTAAGGTTAGAGCGGAACATAAATAGAATATCATGTCAGACGTTTTTGAAGGTCACATCATATCATATTCGAGTACAAAAAATATTAGAACACAACAAAATCAGATTATAGTCATATAATTATGCACAAATTTTTATATTCGCTCATTTTTATACATTTATAAATAGAATACAAAAAAAGGCTCATGTCTACACTAGTCATGACAAAAATACTTAATTCTTATAAAAAGTTTTATGAGTAATGCAGAACAAATAATTAAGATTTTTTTAAATTTCTTTTCATAACAAAACATGCATATTTTTTTTTCCAAAATCAACCTCAATTTATTTATTTTTATGCAAAATCTAGCATAGGAACTCCGTTTTTATGGGCTTTATAGCTTTTTAGAATTTTTTCACAACAATGCGAAACAAATATTACTTGTCACCTTTAAGATTGTCACATAATTTCCATAAATTTCCAATTAAACAAGTATTTCAATACTTAAACTTGAAATACTAAATAACCAATTTTTCTTAAAAATCTAAAAGTTCTTGTAACCCTAAAATATCATCATTTATCAAATTATTTTATATTCACTAATATAAGTAGTAGCAAAGCTTTGTTTAATAAAATAAGACTTAATCAAATTTAAAGTGTTCAAAATAAAACTATATGCTTACTATTTGCTTCTAAAATTCAATTTATTAAAAAATAATTTAATACCAAAATACAATTTACAAAATTATTTATTTTCTTTAGAAATTCTTGGATTTAAAACAAAGCCCACACAAAGTGGGTTTAATAACAAAAGAACAATTATGGCCAAGGTAGAACCAGCCTAATGATAAGCTTATTCTAGGAATTGACTAAAACATGTATGGGTTTTTTGGAAAGGGGCTGCAAATTTAAAAATAAAATTTCTAAAACTACAAAAAAAATAGAGAGGAGAGTTCCTTACCGAGAGAGAAGGAGGTGTGTGACAGAGCAGGGGTTGGGCAGCGGTTGAAAGTGGTCAGCGCGGCAGCACAACACTGAAAGAGAGAGAGAGAGAGAGAGAGAGAGAGAGAGAGAGAGAGAGAGAGAGAGAGAGAGAGAGAACGTTAGAGAGAGAGAGATAGAGAGAAACAGTGGAGAGAATTGGCATGGCTTACCGAGAGGAAACGAGGGATCTAGGGTGGCACATCTAGTGGTTTCTATGGCTCTTTTGGGTGGTTCACACTTGTTCTGTCATGGGCTTCGAGGCTAGGAAACTGAGAGGTAGCGGATGAGCTTGCTCTGTTTTCTGTGCTTGAAACAAAGGTTGGGTCTACGACACAAAGGTTGTCGTGCGGTACAAACCTTGGTGGACGAGACATGGAGAATCGAGGGTGGCTTAGGGTGGTTCCTACAACAGCGTGGCTCTCAATCCTCTTGTGGAACGATTGTGTAGTGGGTGCTCTGGTGCAGTAATGCCACGGGATGTGATGTAGAGTTGTGTCTCAGGTTGGGCTCGATCGTGGTGGTGGCTAGGGGTGTTGCGCGATGGGTGCTGGGTGTGGGCTTTGGTGACGTAGGTTAGTTACAAAGAGGTCGAGAGGTTGCTTGTGGGTCTGAGGTGGTTGTCACGAGAATCAGTGGCTATGGAAGGAGGCATGGAGAAGCCACTGAACGTGGGTTGCTGTGGCTTGTGGAGGTGCAGTAGACTAGCCTTTGGGCGATGTCTGGTGGCAGCTAGGTGGAGGAGGTGATTCGCTGAAAACTTAGGTTGCGACAACTTCTTTTTGCATGAGAGAAATGTGTATTCATAGGAGTGATCGGAAAAACCCTAAATGAGAACAAAAATGTGAGGGAACCGTGCTTGAGAGACGTGCATGGCATGAAAATGTGCCTGACGTGGAAACTAGTCTTTGGCTTTCATGGGCTTGGATTTTGGGTGTGTAAGGTTAGGTTTTTTTCTTGTGTTTTAGGGCCCGATTCAACCTCTAAAATAATCCAAATTTTTCACAAATTTTCTTAGTCCATAAAAAGATTTTATCTAATCTAAAAATATTTAATAATTATAATTAAAAAAAGAAGCCCAATAAAAATTCGATAACTGCTAAAATAAAAAATTTGGACTCGTATTCCAATCCAAAAAAATACTCATAAATCTCAAGTGGATTTTTTATCCGTCTAAACCTAAAATTTTTAAAAAGCGACTTGAAGCTGGACCTGGATGTTAAAAAAAATGATTTTCAAGAGCATGTTTTAAAAAGTCTTCTATCCACACATATTTGTTTTGGACTACCATTTTTTATAAAATTCAAGAAAAACCTATCTTTGAAATATTAGAAAATAAAAAAAAAATCTATCAAAATAAGGTCCGCACAAAATAAGTGAACAGTTGGGGGCAAAGAAGATTTTGGAGAAGAGATTTACTACACATAAGCCCACACACCACATATTATTTTTTTTTGTTTTTTTATTTTTTCAAAATTTTTTTGAGTTTATTTTTTAAAAATAATTAAATTTTTTTTATTCATTATCTATATATCAAATATTTGATAAAAGGAAAATATTAAAAAAAATTAAAAAAATATAATATGTGATGGGTAGGTTTACGTTCAAAATTTTTCTTTGAAGAAATATGGGGATTGATTTGGTCCTGCTAATTGTTATGATTTTTTTGGGAGGATTATAACATAAACAAAAAAAAAACAAAACGTGTTTAGATTCCAGAGTGGGAGGTTCCCAAAGTCATGCATTGGGCAGTGCCCTCAAATTTACTTACGTAGAGGCTAACATAAGAAGTCATATCATCACATTTATTCTTTCAATAAATAATGCCAATTGGGGGGTTGAAAGGTTCATCCGCCACATGCTTCAGCCTTGAAATTAGGAATATCTTTAAATTAATTAATTAATTAATTAGTTATGAATTTGTATTTGCTAAGCAAATCTTATCACTCTATATTTGGTAATTCATTAATTTATTTAATAAAATAAATTATACTTGACCAAATTAAACGCGCGCATTCTGTGATGCATTTGTCCAGAAGAAATTCAAGTTTTGATTTATTTAAGAAAAATACGTCGAACGTAACTCATTTCAAATTAATTATTGATAGGATTTATTATTTTTTTAATTTTTTTTATAAAAAAGTTAAATTCATCTTAACTTAAAAATGTTAAACACATCTCAATAAAATTTATAAAATATTACTATTTACAACTCAATTCAAATAAAATTAACTCATATGAATATCCAAATACAGCCTAAATGTTTATTTATGAGGAAAATGCAGGAAGAAAAAAAAAATTAGTGGCAGAGAATTAAGCGCAAAAATATGCTTTGCATTCTGTGATGCATTTGTCCCGAAGAGATCAAGATGATGCTTCTCTCTTGTTATCTGTGTCACATGAATTTTTATTTTGTTTTATATTATTTTTTCTGTGCCGAATGAATTGCTTTCTCTTATATAATAATTCTCTCCATGGTTGCCTGTTTGGGAAGTGGGAAATTGCAAGTGAGAAGCATGACACCCCAGAACCCCACTATAAAAGGAACAAAAAACAATAAATAAAATATATTAGGGAATCTCAAAATACATTAGGACTTAAGGATTTATTAATCACTCTCTGCAAAACTGGTATACTCCACAAAGCACAACTTGTGCCTAGAAAAGAAATAGAAAAGAAAGAAAAAACAATGATATTAAAATTGAAAGCATAGAAAATCCATTGCCCAAAAGTTCCACAGATGATAAGAAATGCTCCATGGGGAACAGCATTAAAATAAAATTTCAAACTTGCACACAGAGAAAAAGAAAGGAATTATGGTAATGTGAATGAGCTTCAAAGTTCGAAGGGTTGGCTCAGTTATCAAAACTGAAACAGCCCATATCACTCACTATGTCGAGGAAAACAATGCAATAACACATGAAACTATCTGCTAATTTGTATTCTAACAATGCGTATTCAATTCAGGGAGACTTAAAAAAATATATAAATTTATAGCAAGAACAGAACCCCGAGGCGAAAGTTTTGGTGGTGGTGTGGCTCCAAATCTTTCAATCTGTTTTCTCTTTCTTTATCTCTCCTTTTCTTGCTTGACTGCAAAGAAAGTATAATACTATTATAGTAATGGCAGTACTGGTGACATAGTAGAGTGAGTTGGAGATAAGAATCAGGCAAAAAAGAGAGAGACCCAATGAAAAACCAAGACTGGTTGGGGTTTTGAGGCAATTGACAATGCCGATGCCGAGGCAGCACAGCGCCTACAACCACCATCCAATGCCGAGGCAATCCTTGATCACCACCCTCCTTCACAACCACAGCTATCATCTCCTTCTCTTTGTCCTTGTACTTTTGTCATCCTTTCCTTCTTCTACAGGAAACAGTGAAGTTGTTACGCTATATTCATGGCTTCACAGTTCTCAGCTCACACCCAGTTCAGCTTTCTCCAGCTGGAACCCTTCAGACCCTGACCCTTGTAACTGGTCTTACATAACTTGTTCTTCTGAAAACTTTGTCACTGAGATCAGTATACAGTCTATTGAGCTAGCTCTTCCCTTTCCTTCCAACCTCTCCTCCCTTCACTTCCTCCGAAAGCTCATCGTTTCCGGTGCTAACCTCACCGGAACGATCTCTCCTGATGTTGGATATTGCACTTCACTTACAGTGATTGATGTTAGTTCAAACAGTCTGGTTGGAAGTATTCCTTCCAGCATTGGGAGGCTCCAAAATCTCCAGGACTTGATTTTGAACTCCAACCAGCTCACTGGACAAATTCCTGCAGAGCTCGGTGATTGCTTCCGCCTCAAGAATCTTGTTGTATTTGATAATTACTTAAGTGGGAAATTACCGGTGGAACTAGGCAAACTGTCAAACTTGGAAGTTATTCGTGCCGGAGGGAACAAAGACATTGCAGGAAATATTCCAGATGAGCTCGGAGACTGCCAGAATTTGAAGGTTCTGGGTCTTGCTGATACAAAACTTTCTGGTTCAATACCTGCTTCATTGGGTAAACTAAGCATGCTTCAGACACTCTCAGTTTATACTACGATGCTCTCTGGTGAGATTCCCCCAGATATAGGCAACTGTTCGGAGCTTGTCAACTTATTCCTGTACGAAAATGATCTCTCAGGTTCACTTCCAGCAGAGTTGGGTAAGCTTCGGAAGCTGGAAAAGATGTTACTGTGGCAGAACAATTTTGATGGGACCATTCCTGCGGAAATCGGGAATTGCAAAAGCTTGAAAACTATTGAGCTCTCATTGAATTCTTTCTCTGGAAGCATACCTCTTTCTTTTGGAAACCTCTCAAATCTTCAAGAGCTTATGCTTAGTGACAATAATATCTCCGGTTCAGTCCCATCAATGCTTTCAAACGCTTCAAGCCTCCTTCAGTTACAGCTTGATTCTAATCAGATATCAGGTCCGATTCCTGCTGAGCTTGGGATGTTGGCAGAGTTAACAGTCTTCTTAGCCTGGCAGAACAAACTAGAAGGAAGCATTCCACCAGAATTGGCCGGTTGCAGGAGTTTGGAAACCTTGGATTTGTCACACAATGCACTCACTGGTAGCTTACCTCCCGGACTATTTCATCTTCAAAATTTAACGATGCTGCTATTGATTTCAAATGACATTTCGGGTTCTATCCCTCCTGAGATTGGTAACTGTCGTTCTCTTATCCGGCTTCGGCTAGCTAATAATAGAATCAGCGGGGTGATTCCAAAAGAAATTGGGTTCCTCAATAAACTTTGTTTCCTTGACCTGTCTGAAAATCGCATTGCTGGATCAGTGCCGGATGAGATCGGCAATTGCGCTGAACTGGAAATGCTGAACCTAAGTAATAACACCCTTGGAGGCACTTTGCCTAGTCCTTTATCTGCTCTGACCAAGCTTCAGGTATTGGATGTTTCTGCAAATCAGTTTGTGGGTCAGATTCATGGGAGTTTTGGGAAACTCACTTCACTGAACAGACTCGTACTTAGTAGTAACTCCCTCTCTGGATCAATCCCCTCCTCACTTGGCCACTGTTCAAGTCTTCAGTTGCTTGATCTTAGCAGCAATGCACTTTCTGGCACAATCCCGGGTGAAATATTTGAAATTGAAGATCTTGACATTGCTCTAAATCTGAGTTTTAATGCACTATCTAGTGTCATCCCACCACAAATCTCAGCTCTCAACAAACTCTCCGTACTAGATCTGTCGCACAATAAGCTAGAAGGCGACTTGATGGCACTATCTGGGCTTGTAAATCTTGTTTCTCTGAACATTTCATACAATAATTTCACCGGTTATCTTCCGGACAACAAGCTATTTAGACAGTTATCAGCAACGGAGTTGGCAGGGAATCAAGGATTGTGTTCCAAGGGTCACGATGCATGTTTCCTAAGCAACTCTACAACAATGGGTATGCCAAACAACAGTGATTTCAAGGGGTCACAAAGAGTTAGATTAGCCATTGGGTTGCTAATTACCTTGACCGCGGCATTGGCAATTTTTGGGGCTGCCGCAGTTTTTCGAGCACGGAAAATTATCAGAGATGATAATGATTCTGAGATGGGAGGGGATTCATTGCGTTGGCAGTTCACTCCATTCCAAAAGTTGAACTTCTCAGTTGAACAGGTTTTGAAGTGTCTAGTTGAGTCCAATGTAATCGGAAAGGGATGTTCAGGAATTGTTTATCGTGCAGAAATGGAAAATGGGGAATTGATTGCCGTAAAGAAGCTCTGGCCAACAAAAATGGCTGCTGGATACAATTCCCAAAATGAAAGGTTAGGAATCAATAAAGGAATTCGTGATTCATTTTCAGCTGAAGTAAACACTCTTGGCTCCATCCGACACAAGAACATCGTAAGGTTCTTGGGTTGCTGTTGGAATCAAAACACAAGATTGCTAATGTATGATTACGTGTCCAATGGGAGCTTGGGAAGTATTCTTCATGAACGAAGCGGTAACTGCTTGGAATGGAACCTGAGATATCAGATTGTATTGGGGGCAGCTCAAGGTTTGGCTTATTTACACCATGACTGTGTTCCTCCTATTGTTCACAGGGACATTAAGGCCAACAACATCCTCATTGGTCTTGAATTTGAACCTTATATTGCTGATTTTGGGCTTGCCAAGCTTGTTGATGGTGGAAATTTTGCACGGTCTTCCAACACCGTCGCAGGTTCCTACGGCTACATTGCTCCTGGTAAGTAAAATATCCTATTTTGATTTGAGATTTTCAAGTATTGGTTCATAATTCTTAAATTAAACAGTCTATAAATCATGACTCTTGATTGCCAAGATTATTTTGTTATACTATATATGTAAATAGGTATTGGTCACTTTTTCATTCAAGCAAAGCTTGTATGATTTTCCATTACCAATATAGAAAAAAAGGAGACTTACAGTGGATGGACCATTTTGTTCAACCAAAACTTTGAAGATCAAATAATTGATCTAATACTGTTTTAAAGATTCTATTCATCACATATATAGTTCCATGACCGTTTTCATAATCTTCCAATTACCCAATTCCAGGAATAAAAGATCATTTGTACATAGCATGAATTACTCTCCATTTGAGAAATTTCACAATGATAATTCCCACGACACTCTACTTTTCCTGCCCTTTTGGTTTGCAGAGTACGGATACATGATGAATATAACAGAGAAGAGTGATGTATATAGCTATGGTGTTGTGGTTTTAGAAGTGTTGACCGGGAAACAACCGATTGATCCGACTATACCAGATGGGCTTCACATTGTAGATTGGGTGAGGCAAAAGAGATCATCAGGGGGAGTTGAAGTGCTGGATCCAAGCTTAAGTACTGCTCGGCCAGAATCTGAACTTGAGGAAATGTTGCAGACCCTAGGTGTGGCTTTGCTCTGTGTAAATCCTTCCCCGGAAGACAGGCCATCCATGAAAGATGTAGCAGCAATGCTCAATGAGATAAGGCAGGAGAGAGAGGATCAGTGCTTGAAAGCCGATATGCTTAATCGTCAGAGGTCTTTTGCAAATGGTGGAAAAGAAACCTGTAATCACAGTGGAGGTCAATCAGCAGGGATGGAACGCTCATACCTCCAAAGCAACAACACTAGCTTTTCTGCATCCTCATTGCTATACTCTTCTTCCTCCAATGCTGAAAAAACTTTCAAATAGTTGGTAGAAGGTCACTCTTGCTAAGCAGTAAAGAGTTCCTTAATTAAACTATGTTTCTACCCTGCATGCGGTTGAGTCTCATCAATGTGGTTTCTTTACGTTAGAAAGACGTTTCAATAAACAGAATCAGCCAAATTTCAACTTTGAGTCATATATATGTGATTCGTATTGCAACTGATAAGGGACATGTGCAATTAGGGAAGTCTGGTTGACCTTTTAGATCACACATTGGGTTAGAGTACTAATTATGTACTAGAAATAAATTAGGTAAGATGAGTTGAGAACATCTCTCATCTTACTTCAAAACTTCTCATAATTTTTTTTTTCAAATATTACTCAAACACAAAACATTTTGAATTTTAAATCTTTAACTTTATAATCTAATCATTACTTAATTTTTACAACTTTTACAGACTTTTAAACAGAAAAAAGACAATACAATTTTTTAAATTTCAAAACAAAAATAATATTAAAAAATTATATTCAAACAGTTTTTTTAATTTTATAATATTTTTATTCAACTTTTTCTCTCTTATTTTTTAAAATTCAATAAACTATCTTAACTCAAGCCATTTCACCACTATTCACAAACTATTTCAACAGTATTTATAAAATTCTCATCCAATCTCATTTCCCAAACATCCCTACTCTAAGTCTAGTTTGAGATGGAAACTTCGAGTAATATTTTATAGGTAGGGTAAAAATCATATCTAAACTTGAAAAAAAAAATAAAAAAAAGTGGACGATACCTAGGATTGAGCACTAACTAAGTTGGAGTCGATATGCAAAAAATCTGACTTAGACTTTGACTTTGACTTTGTCAAAGTTCGAATTTGAACTTCGACTTACATATATAGATTCCGATTTGACTCTGAATTATCAAGTCAAAGTCGGATTTGAGCTTTTTTTTTTTTTTTTTGAGCTTCATATTTAGCCTAGCTTTAAACAAGACTTTACATATAATAGATCATTTTTGTGGGTTTTCAAGTTTCAAGTTTACTAAACAAATTTAAAAAAAACACACATTTGTGATATGAAAAGACCAGAATTATAACTAAAAATATTTCATATGTTATGCAAACCTGAAAAATAGAAATTTAAAGAAATTATAAATATACAGTAAGCCCTTTAGGCTATTCTTGATATACTATCATTTATAACTTCATATTAGAGTCCCATGCTCCCAAATCAACTAAAAGTAATAAAATGATTGTTTAACCATCTAGCCAAGGCTCAAGCTAACACCTAAGGCCCCAAATAACAACTAACAAGTAAGAGCATTAACATTGGAATAGGCAAAGGCAAAGACAAAGTTAGGCTAAAATCACATGTTTTGCCGTTTGCCTATTCCATTCAAGAGAGATTTCTACATTAGATTATCCATCTATTAGCCAAAATAATGATAAAATATTATTAATTTAATAATAATATATATTTTTTCATATTTTGCAATTATACTAATCACATATTAATCAATAATTTAATAATTAAATTATGGTTTGCCAACTATCTATTTTTGCCAATCTAATCATCCAACAATCATATCTATAATTCTTGAATCCAACAAATACATTTTGCTAACATTTCTTCTACCTAATAATAACATCTACAATTCTTGAAACCAACAAACACATTTTGCCAACCCTTCTTCTTCTGCCAACTTTTTTTTGTTATAGCTAATATTCTCTGATTAAGACCTATAAATAGATCAACCTCTAACTACTTCCCACTCATCTTCTTCCAATTCTTCAAATTATCTTCCCTTAGTTTGTTATGGATCCCTAGAGTATTGATCATATTGTAAATGACGATTATTCTGATTATGAATTCGATATATATGATTGAAGTAATGGCAGTAGAACAAGAACCAAGGGCTACTGAGGGAGCATCTGCTTCACGTCGTCGTAATCCTCAACGCCGTACATTCATCAGACGCGATCCATTGGAAGGTTATCAACACTTTGAAATGATTACTTTGCTGAGCACCAATATATTTACCTAATGTTTTTAGGAGGAGGTTTCGAATGGGTCGTGATCTATTTGTATGCATCCATTATGCAGTTGAACCTCATGATGATTATTTTGTCTAAGAAAAAGATGCTAGTGGAAAACTCAGATTGTCTTCCCTTCGAAAGATGACTGCAGCAATTAGGGTGCTTACATATTGGGTAACAATAGATCTTATGGATAAGTATGTCAGAATCGAAGAAATCACCGTACGAGTGAGTATGAGAAAATTTGTTAAGGCGATTGTGTCAATTTTTTCTGATGAATAATTGAGGTCTCCAAACGGTAGTTTAATAGCAAGGTTACTAAATGTCGGACAAAGGCGTGGGTTTTCAAGAATGGTAGGTAGCATTAGTTCCATGCACTGGAAATGGAAGAATCATCGTAGTGCTTGGAAAGGTATGTATTATGGCCATGTAAATGAACCAACTATTATTTTGGAGGCTATTGTGTCTTTTGATCTTTGGATATGACATGTTTTTTTTTGTTTGCCAAGGTCTCATAATGGCATCGACGTACTTGATTGAAGGTCATGCTCCTCTGTGCAATTATTCAATCAATGACCATGAATATACAATATGATATTGTCTTGCTAATGGTATATATTTTTCTTGGGCAACATTAGGGAAAACTATTCATGCTCAATGGTATATCTTTCTTAGGCAACATTAGTGAAAACTATTCATGCTCCACAAGAAAAACAAAAGAAAAAAACATTTGCTGCTACCCAGGAGTCTGCAAGGAAAGACGTGGAGCTTGCATCTGGAATACTCCAAGATAGATTTGTAATTGTGCATGGACCTACTAGGTATTTTGACCGTGAAGTTTTAAATGATATTATGTATGCATACATTATATATCTTGCACAATATGATAGTTGAAGATGAGTATCATCTATATCTCAGTGCTGCCCAATTTATTTACAAACAAAATGGATGATAGTGTCCATGAAGCAATTTCACGCCATAATATACTTGAATTTATATAGTTTATTGTGCAACATCATCATATTAGAAGTAGAGGCACTCATTCTCAACTCTAAGGCGACATCATTGAGCATTTATGGAGTATGCATGACCACTCATAATTTATTAGCCAAGTATGCTTTGAAAATACTAGTATTTCGTTAATTTCACCATGTGCACTTTCATGACTTGCAAGCAATATATATTGTAATTGTTCATTCTTAACTTGTGTAAAATGCTAGCAAAGTCCATGTCACCAAAAATTAAAAGAGATGTGCTGGTGGAGGATTTTGATAAACTTAATACATAAGATCTATAAGTAGAAACCCATTAGCATTGTTCTTTGTCTCTCTTTCTTTTTTAGTCTTTTTGCGTGGAGGTTTCTCACCATCGACTGGCACATTTTCTTGCATAATGTTTTCCCCTAATTGTATTGAGTTTGGAATAATACTTGAACGTAACACAGTTTCTTTTCTTCTTATGGTTCCATGTGCACTTGCCATTTCAGTTGATACTTTACAAGATTCCAACAATGTTTCATGTTGAAGTTGGTTTTTTGCACGTCTCAATACAAAATTTTTACCTTTTCCATCTACAAAATAGTTGAAGAAGCGGTACGTAGTTCATTAGAAGGATTTAATAATTAGAACAATAATAATTAATAATGAAAAAACATTATACCTTATCTTGTTCATTCACACTGCTTGAATGCATTCCTTCAACTTGCACTACAAAACCACAAACTTTATTTATGCATCTTTTAATGCTTGATTATCAATTGATCAAAAAGAGTATAGATCGTTCCAAACTATTAGATTTTTTACGGGTATTGTAATAATCATAACTTCTACTCCACAATTGTGTGGATGTTTGGTTAGTCCCCTATATAGAGTCTATGCTAATGTTAAGCCAAGTTTAAACGAGGAAAATATCTTCCTCTGCAATGAATGACATACCCTATTAAGATTTTTTAATTGGTGCCATTACTTTTAGTTAGGGTTGCATCGCTTGGATCTCAACATTATCATGTGCACTATCCATATGGAGGTTGTTAATACCACCCTCACCACTTTGTAAGAGTGTGGTGAAAAATGGATCTTAATCAATTATTGTTCATCATTTAACAAAATATTAAAGGATAGAATGTTACTAAACAACAAAAATAGGCGGCAACATGTATAATAGAAAATATGTGCTACCTCATTATCAATTCTCCACATTTGTAAGCCACCAGCAAGTCAAAATAAGCCCATAGTCCCATTGTTTATACCACTGTATTACTCATAATCCCATTGTTTATACCACTATATTACACATAGTCTCATTTCCATTCAAGATGAAGCATACCAAAACCATTTGTTTATATGTTTCAGTATGCATATTTCCAAAGCAAAAAGTAATATTAATGCCAACTAACCTACATATTCACTAAAACAGTCATGCTAGGCTACTGCCCGACAATGACAGTTGGGCGTGCCGCCTAGCACAATTTGAAGTTTTTTTTGTTCTTTTTCTTTTCATATTTTTAATATATTTAAATATTTTTAAAAATAAAAAAATAAATCAATACAAAATCACTTTCTTAATCATTAAAAGTAAAAAAAAATAAATAAATAAAAGATAAATTGCTGAGAGGTACAATCTGGATGGCACATTATCATTTCTCTTCACTACAAATATGGCCCTAAAAATATTCTGTTATAACATAAACATTGTGTTATAGCAAAACATAATATTATTGCCAACTAGCCTATATATTCACTAAAAATATGACCTTATAGCAAAAAGTAATATTAATGCCAACTAGCATATATTAATGCCAATACTCATTGGAGGGTTATGCTTCAAACAAAAAGGTTATTCAAAACCAAAGGACAAAGTTGAAGCATAACCCTCTTGCTCTTACATGTTTGTAAAAACCAGAAGACCCATTACTCACTCTTGCTCTCTCCAAATTACAAAATGGTAAGTCTAAAATGAACCCATTAAAAACAGCAAATAAAACTTTAAAATCATCCCTAAAATTGTGAGAGCAAAGCTTCAAAAAACTAGAAAATAAAAACCCTAAAATCATCCCTAAAATCAACCCTGGATTAAGCAAAAGTTCAACAAAATCAATTTCATCATAAAATCATAGTATTAAAAATGATAGCAAAACAGAGAGAGAGAGAGAGAGCTTCATTTATCCTAAATTAGACATTGAAGAGCAACATTTGTGATGAACAGCTACGCTAATGAGTGAAGTGCAATGTGTGAATGTGAAGACGGAAAACCTAGAAATGAATATCATATGTTTTAGTGAATGGAGCAAGAAATAGGAAACAAAGACTCGGTCAGAGAGAGAGAGAGAATGAAGAAATTGTACTCGTTCTATAATTGGAAGCCAACAATGAGAGAAAATCTTACAGATTTCTATAAATGCAAATGAGTTTCCGTCGAGGGAGAACCATCATGAGAGAGTTGGGAGCCCTTGGGGTTTTGTCGAGAGTGAGAGCCATTGGGGTTTTGGAGAGAGAGAGAAGGGCTTTTGTCGAGAGAGAGAGTCAAGTGGGACAAGAGATAAATAATTCATAAAATATTCAATAGATGGGGAATGTTAACCATCCAAATATATAGATTTACTATACTTTATAAGCAAAAAAGTTGCATTTGCCTCTTCCAATGTAGACAATTTAGTGGGGTTGTTAGCTAAATCTTGGTTTGCATTTACATTTGGCTACAACAATGCTAATGATCTAAGAGCAATTATGCATGAGCCATCATAGTCCAACGACAATGTCCATCATTCAATTATTCACTGCTGAATAATTTACAAGTAAAAAACACAATCAAATAAAAGCCAAATAATGTATTATAATCTAGTTACTTACTACTATATTAGAATCTAGAAAATAAACTACTAATTGTACAATATATTACCCTAACATAGTAATATATATGATAGTGATACTATGATGTATAGTCTATTAATATTATTCTATAATAATTATCACATTGAGTATTAGTCTATTAATATTTTTGAATTTAACAATATAAATTCTAGACTTTTTAATGTGTGTATATAATAAATATATAAATAATACATATTTTTATTAAAGTCAGAGGTTAAAATCGAATTCAGAGTCAGAGGAGATCGAGTAGGTCAAATAGCAAATCCGACTCCGACTTTAAGTGCAAAAAAAAAAAAAAAAAAAAAAAAGTTCCGAATTTGACATTGTGAAATCAAGGTCAAAGTTTTGAATTTTTGTACCGTCCTAATCTTATCAATAACCTTTAACTTACGGATAAAGATATATAAAAGCCTCATGTTGTAATTCAAATGTTTAGCACATTATTACCAATTTATCTACATCAAAATCACATGTACTTCTTTTTATTTTAAAACAAGTATGTAACACCTCAATTTTCTTAATTATCCTCTATTGTGGCAAAGGAATTCTGTATACATTAGGGTAAAGCTGACCAAGATTACATGTACTCTGGATATAAATGAGATCTTGTTTTATTAAGTACTTTGACAATCTCTAATACTGTTGAGTATTCGTGAGTTTTGATTATGGCTGGTGTTCATGCGTTATTTAACTATTTATGATAATATAAAAGTTGTGTGGCCGGTAGACCTACCGGCTAAATTCTTATATCATATGACCAAATAAGTTTTATGAAATTTCTTATGCTTCTTGTAGTTAACGTGAAATTTAAGAGTGTAACTAGCCCGGTTCAGTCTGATTTTCTACATATTTTAGAACTAAATTGGTATATACCATTTTTAAAAATCTAAGAACCGATATCGGACCGATTGATTACCAAAACTTGAATCAAGTTTTAGTCTGGTCTGATCCCATTTTTTCGGTTTTACAGATTATTTATGTTAGTAATAATATGATATTTACATATACTAAAATATTAATCTATTTATATTATAGTATAAGTACATTATTTTATAATAATTAACACATACTAGTATAATATTGAATTTAAATATGGCTTATATAAGTTTTAGACTTTTTATATTTGTATATATGATCAAATGTGTAAAAAGTATTTACAAATATATATATATATTATAATTTCTTATATCAAAAATGAATTTATCATTAATATATATATATATATATATATCAAAAGTTAGTTTATATTAATAACTTAATATTTATATTTATGTTTAAGATTAAAATTTCTATGCTATATCAAATGTTATATTAAAAATTATAAAATTAATTTTATGCTATATCACATGTTATATTAATTTTATATTATAAAAATAATAGACTTGAATAATAATATTAGAATTTTATGTTATATTAATTAACAATTTAGCATATAATATATATAATATAATATAAAAAATTGTAAATATATATACCGGTCCAATTCGGTTTAAACCGGTTTTCAAAATATGAAAACCGGTACCGCACCGGTTTAGGACCGGTTTTGGTTCTTAAGAATTGATACCTCACCAGATTGCTTATAACAAATTGGACTAAACTTACCGGTTCAATCAAGTCTGATCCGATTCAATTGATTTTTTCCTTTTTTATTACACCTCTATTGACATATGACCATTTGAGTCACTTTAAAATATAAGTATTAGCTTGCATGCACATGCATATTATATATATATATATATATATATAAAGATAATATATATATAAGGTGGCTATCAAACGGATTTATGTTGTTTTAACATATTTTGTTGTTTTACTGTTAAAGTTAATACCATCCGTCATTCCTTCCATTATTGGTTGTTTTACATTTTGATTTATAATTTCAAAAGAATAATTTATTGCTATTTAAAGCTCAGTTTAAAATAATTGTCGATACAACTGCATATACATGAATCTAAAAATAATGTTACATTTCCAATTGACAATTATATTGCATTCTGTCAGCCGAAGATATCCCATTTATTTCTCCTTAAGTTTGTTTTCATCTTTGCATTGCAGTCCCCTCTATTTTCATCTTTGCATTCTGGTTGATCTTTCTGTTGTTGAGAGGTATTGAAATTTTTCTGCATTTAAGGTAATCATCCGTATCTTTATTAATCTGTTTTATGTTAACTATTAGAGAAAAAAATTTCCTGTTTTGCTTTCAAATTTGTATATAAATATGATAGAATAAAGAAAAAGATTTTTTTGGTACGAAGCAGCAATTCTTTCTGGTTATTCTGGTGGCCTCCAGAAGACAATTATTTGGTATGGTACAACAAAGAGAAGAAAAAAAGACAGAACTTATTATAGGATGCATATAAATTCTTGATAGAATAATAAGAATTAAGTTACTTTCTAACTTATTTTTCCCATTAGTGAGCAAAAGTATGATTCGCAACATCGAAATTCAAATACTATACAAAAAAAAAAAAAAAACTGATATGTAGCCAACACAAAATAATGAGTGCTAAATCATATTTGTAACTTCATCTTCCATGTTTGGTGTTTTCTTTTCAGGTTTTGGGTGGGGGACTTAGGAACTTAGCATTCCTTTCTTCCAAGTTTGTAAGTATATATTTTATTAAATATTCTGTTTCTTTGTTTTACTGTTGTTTCATGCCTTGATTTATTCATTTATGGTTTAATTGTTTTTTTTTGAAGGTGAAATTCCATCCATTCATGAAAGCGGACAATTACAACTTTTAACTTGTAAAATACAAGTTAAATAAAAACACTTCCTCGCACTCCAGTCCACAAATTTCTTTGCGACTGACAGGGCTTGTCCTAGGCCTCCAGACTAACCGTTTGAGAGACTAAACACTGCCTTAGACTACCGTCTAAGACAGACCACGCAACTCCCCCTCCCAAGGAGTGGAGTATAAACTCTACGGACCCAAGATCCTAGAGACTAAGAAACCTACAGCTAACCAAACAAACAAAAAGAACAGCAACAAAAGATCACACAAAAAGCAACAAGGGCCTAGCCCAAACAAAACACAACCCAACCCAACCAAGACGTTGGGTTTCAGCCCACCAAAACAAGCCCGGCCCGCGTACAAACCCAGTTAGGGTTTCATGACTAACAATTGCTTCTGCTCCCTCACCGAGCGGCGCCCCTCCCTCCAAACCTGTGTAGTGCAACACCAAGTACAGGGAAAGCACTCCTCCAAGCTCACGGCTCCAAGCATCATCCCGCCATCTGAAAAATAAGGGCTGCTCAAGGCTCCAAGTTCCTCCACAAAAACTTGAAAACACCGGATGCATGCCTCTCTCGCGGTTCTCCGCAGGCCATAGAAAAGCTCTGCTCTCCGGTATCTCGCCAGAGAAAAACAGCAGGGCATTCCTCTTCTAAACCAACTCCATGCATTTCTCCGGCGTTTTCACCTACATTCTGACCAGCATCGCCTTGAACGCCGTAGGCCACCTCGTCTTCAGCCTTCTCCACTATCTCGATCACCGTGGGCTACGTCTAGAACAGAGCAAGGCCCTCTCGAGACTGGACCTCTCGGGACCAATCAGACCAAGCCTCTAACCCTCGCTCTAAGGCCTCGGGAAACAGGCATCGCACCCTAAAAATAGGACCTGAACCCCCCAACGCCGAGCACCAAAACGCCATAGCCATGGAGACTAGAAACCGTCACCCACAACCCAAAGCACCAGAACAAGGGACTGGGCGGACAAAAAGAAAACAAAAAAAGAACTAAAGAAAACAGAGGAGCGGGAGGGAGGAAGGAGCCGAAGCTCCCGCCTCCCTCAGAGGAGATTTTGGTTTTTTTTTTCTTAGAGAGATGCGAGAGTTTCTCTCTCTAACGGAAAGTTTCTAGACAACTTTGTCAATTCATATACTTTCTCTTAGGTGTGTGTGTGTGTGTATTCATATATTTATGGTTTAATTGTTTATTCATACTAACCAAGACAATTATTTGTATTCTTTTGTTTAATGTCATTTTATGTCTTCCTTTATTCATTTATGGTTTAATTGTTTGAAATTTGTTTATGCATCTTATTCATCTATGTATATGGTAAAAAACAAAATACCAAATCAGATCAATTAAATAAAAAAAGATCAATAGAACAATGGCATGCATACCAAAAAAGTAAAACCCATAAATTTTTTTACCATGACAAGTCAATATAATTAGAAGAAGAACAATATAGTAGAAATAATTAAAAAATAACCACAAAAACTGAGCCAAAAAAAGGAAGCAAGTACCTGGAGAAGAATGTCATTATATAGTGATAGATTGTATCCACACAAAGCAACAAGTTTCAAAATAAAAAATGAGAAGAGAAATACATAAATGAAAGTAACTAGAAGTAAAGCAGATTAAAATTTCTAAGGGAAGGAATATGCACAAACAGTACGTAAAGCTTGAAACAAAGCAGATTAAATTCTTTGGTCCATATCTCCTCCTTTCCTATAGTTAAAAACAATAGTGATCAGTAAAATCATGAACGTAAATAGAACAATACCCTTCTATTTCTGGTGATCGAATACATTCTCTGCGTTGAAACTTAATTCTTATAAAGGCATATACAGAAAACAAAACTGCAAAAAGTAGAGTACAAAACAACAACAACTAGGGAAGCATGTCGTTACAAAACCATCTAGAAAATGATGTGCATCATGTTAAGAATAAAAAAACAAAACTGAGAGAGAAGTATTACAAATAGCTTATGATGTATAGAGAAGTAACAATCACATTAAAATATGCACAAAAACCAAACTAGAATCCAAAGTACTTGAAAAAAAAACCATCAAATTAGATCATTTAAATTGTTAGGACATGAAAAAAAAAATCTAACCATAGTCCAAAGTTCCTACAAAAAACACACCACCAAATCTGTTCAATTAAACAAAAAATGAAAAAGAGAATAAAATAATGACATGCAAACCAAAAAAATAAAACCCATAAATTTTTAATAAACACAAACTACAATCTGACTTGAGCATAAAAAGGTGTAGAGATGCTTCAGTTCATACAAAAATTATGATATGAAACATCAAACATATTTATGTAGAAATTCATAAAACTTATTAAAAAACCTATCACAAAATTTAATTCAGAAAACTCATTCGTGCTCTGTCTCTCTCAAATCAGGTGTGGCGAAGCAGTGCAATGGTGCAAAGGTTTGAAGGTACATTAAAAAGGTTAGTCTAACTGTCTTTTGTGTGTTTATAGTATATATATTTTATCTATGCATTATACATGCTTGTTTATATTTTTAAGAAATGAAGCAACTAATCTCATAAAACTTAAAGATCCATAGAACTTATTAAAAAACTTACAAAAAAACTCAAAAATAAATATGACACAATCCCTATAGTCAAACAATAATAATAAGAAGAAAAGTGTAGCAGAAATAATCAGAAACAGTGCTGTTTAATATTACAAAAGTTTAATGCTACAAAAGTTGAATATTACAAATTAGAAACAAATTATTCAAAAACCGAGCAAAAAATAAAGGAAGCAAGTTCCTGGATAAACCTAATACCCGAACAATTATTTTAGCCACCGAGTTCAGAAAAAGTATAGTTAAAACTAGAGGGTCTGCAGAAAATCGGTTCTGGACCAAATAGTAAGAAGAATACACAAAAAAAAAAAAGATATATAAACCAAAAAAATGTTTTTTTACCCCAAAACTTAAGGCTAAAAATCGGTCTAGATCTGCTGAAGTAGCAAAGAAAAAAAAACTTTCCACAACTTAAAGTTAAAAATCGTGGATCTAAAGAATACACAAGAAAAATAAGATCTGCGTAAGTGGTTTGGGTATGAGATTGAGATCGATAGACCAACAGAAAACACACGCCATCTGTAACAGCCCGCTAAAATTATCAGTTTTGGATTCTTTCCCGACAGCAATCACATCTCTCTCGTCTTAACCCTCTATCTTTAGTTATTTATGTTTAACATAGTTGATTTGGTTGGCTGTAGACTGTGTAGTTAGTGTTTGTGGAGTTCGCTGCGTAGTTGTGAAACGAAGTGTGGTTGTGAAGTGTTAGGCTTGATTTTGTAGTTTTGTGGACTGTGCTGTGAAGTATAGGCGTGAGATGGATGCCGTAGATGTGATACGGCGGGTTGTGTGAAGAGAATACGCGTGTAGCGTATTCTGTGTAATGCAGCGACGCGCCGCGCGACATGCGCTGTAGTGATGTGGGTCGTAGAAGGAAGGGAGTACGCATGTAGTGTACTCCGTGTGGTATGGCGATGCATCGTGTGATGTGCATCGTGTTGATGAGTGTTGTAGCGAAGGAAGTACGCGTAGCGCGTACTCCGTGTCGCGTAGCGATGCACCGTGAGACGTGTATCGCAGTGATGGGTTTTGTAGTGTGAATGGAAGAGAGTTCACGTTAGTGTACTCTGTACTAAGTCGTGATACACCGGATGGCGTGTCACGAAGGGTTGAATGGCGTAGCAGAGAAGTGTGGAGCGTATGGTGTAATGTTGGGAAACTGTATGACAGTGTCCCGAAGCAGTGATGATATGGATTATAGTCCGGGATGACTGGTGTCATCTTGTGGTTGACTATGGCTAAGAGTATATGGATTGAGAAATGAGTTGTTTGTTTGGTTGTTATTGATAATTTTAATGAACTTGTTTTAGTGCAAAGGCTTTCTGAAGTCAATTTATCTCTTCCGAGTATAGTGAAACCTCAAGTTGGCCGTGGTGTTGCAAGTGCTTACAATATGGCAATTGAGTTCAGAAGTGAAAATCTTAAGGACTTGAGTGTTCCTCTTCCAGCTGTTGTGCAGTTCCTCGTGTCTCGCGCTCTATTCTCATAGAACGCGACGATCGAGGTAAGTTAGCCTCTAACTTACTATCAGTTTATTGTGTATGTGTGATGGGTAAGAGAACTATAATTTATGTATGTATGTTCTCGTATATGCCATGTCATGCTATGTCATTACATGTTTATCTGCTATGTATGATTTAATCTCTCATGAATAATTATCTGTTACATAATCTTTTCTGTCATACAATGTTGTATGTTATAAGTATGCCATGTTAAGTATGCCATAAGATACATGTATGCCATTAAATGTTTATGATTAAATCATATTGTGCCATTTACAAGCATACGCCATGTTAGAAAAGTATATGATATTAAATAATATCTCATGCATTAAGAAAGATAAGACATGTTATGTTACGTATAATACGTGGGGCCACAACAACTGTGGAGTACGTATTATATTTTATGTTACGTATAATGCGTGGGGCCACAACAACTGTGGAGTACGTATTATATTTATGTTACTTATAATGCGTGGGGCCACAACAACTGTGGAGTACGTATTATATTTATGTTACTTATAATGCGTGGGGCCACAACAACTGTGGAGTACGTATTATATTTTATGTTACTTATAATGCGTGGGGCCACAACAACTGTGGAGTACGTATTATATTTTATGTTACTTATAATGCGTGGGGCCACAACAACTGTGGAGTACGTATTATATTTTATGTTACGTATAATGCGTGGGGCCACAACAACTGTGGAGTACGTATTATATTTATGTTACTTATAATGCGTGGGGCCACAACAACTGTGGAGTACGTATTATATTTTATGTTACTTATAATGCGTGGGGCCACAACAACTGTGGAGTACGTATTATATTTTATGTTACTTATAATGCGTGGGGCCACAACAACTGTGGAGTACGTATTATATTTTATGTTACTTATAATGCGTGGGGCCACAACAACTGTGGAGTACGTATTATATTTTATGTTACTTATAATGCGTGGGGCCACAACAACTGTGGAGTACGTATTATATTTTATGTTACTTATAATGCGTGGGGCCACAACAACTGTGGAGTACGTATTATATTTATGTTACTTATAATGCGTGGAGTACGTATTATATTTATGTTACTTATAATGCGTGGGGCCACAACAACTGTGGAGTACGTATTATATTTTATGTTACATGAAGTATGGGGCCACAACAACTGTGGAGCATACACTACATGAGACACAGCAATTGTGACATGTAGAATACGTGGGGCCACAACAACTGTGGAGTACGTATTATATTTTATGTTATGTGTATTCATGGGGCCACAACAACTGTGGAGCATGAAGTATGGGGCCACAACAACTGTGGAGCATACACTACATGAGACACAGCAATTGTGACATGTAGAATACGTGGGGCCACAACAACTGTGGAGTACGTATTATGTTTTATGTTACTTGAATACGTAGGGCCACAACAACTGTGGAGTACGTATTAACGCACGTTATTAATCAAGACAATTGAATAAGATTTCAAGTTTATGTTAAGTCCAGTTTCAGATCAAATACATGATAAGTCAAGTTTTAGATCAAGTCCATGTTATGTTATACTCACGTACATGTTATGTTCAAGTTTATGTTATTTTCAAGTTCTTATTTATGTTATGCAGGTTTACGTTCATGCTATATTTCAAGTCCATGTTATGTTTCATGTTCATGTTATGTTGTTTGTTCATGTTATGTTTTAAGCTTAAGTTCATGCCATGTTAAGTCAAGTTCAGTTCACGCTTAAGTTCTGGTTAAGTCATGCTATATGTCAAGTTATACTATGTTTATGTATGACTATAATTATGCATTTATGCTTTTACTGCCATGCATGCATTTTTAACCTGTGTGTGAGTTTTATGTTAACTTACTGAGATTTGTAATCAAATCTCACTGTGGTAGTCCCAACTACCATTCCCCCCGAATGGTAGATCTTGTTACAGGACCCAAAGGAGAATTGGAATCTGACCAACTGAATACGGTCGACTAGGCCACGGTGCGATGTTGATGATGGTATAGTATTTAACTTAGGTTAATACTTGTACTTTTGGAGTTGTATCTCAAGTATTCTTTTGATCACAACCATTTTAGACTAGTGTGGTGATCACGGCTTTTTAGTATGCCTTTATGTATGAAATATGTTTCAAGTATTTGGGATATTTTTGGTTTGGTGTATAGTTTTGCTAAAGAGAAAAATTATCCGCTGCGAATATTGCATAATGCTAGATGCATGTTAGGAACATTGCATCTTATCTGTCATGAACGAGGGCATGTAACCTTGTGTTGCATGTCTCGACGCTTCAAATGTCCGTTCAATCCCAAGCGAAATTTGGGGGCGTCACACCATCTAAGAAAAGAATAAGAAGAAAATATAAAACAAAATAAATCAAAGAAAAACAAGATATAAAACAAGAAAGAAACCACAGCAAACAAAACACTGAACAAATCTGAAATGAGGAAAATAAATTAATAACAAAATTACTAACAAAACACAAAAAAAAAAGAACTTGAAACTTCTCAGACTAACGTCTAGATCTGTTGAAGTTGTAAAGAACAAAAAAAATGTTTTCTTCTCGAAATTTAAAGCTAAAAATTGTAGATTTGAAGAAGACCAAAGAAAAGGAGACATACGAAGGGAAAAAAAATCGTTTCTCCTCAAAACTTAAACCTAAAAATTGTAGATTTGAGGAAAGGACAAGAAATATAAGATCTACATAAGTAGATCAACAGATAGAAGCTTTGAAGAGAGAGAGAGAGAGAGAGAGAGAGAGAGTGGAGAAATTCGTAAAGGTCAAGAAGACACTGAAATGAGATTTTTAGGGAGAGAGAGATAGAGAAATGAGGAAAATTAAACTGTCAGCACTGAGAGAAGAAGAAATAAAGGAGAGGTAGGATATGTTTCTTGCTTCTTAAACGCATCGTATAGAGGGAGAGGAAGGCAAGTATGAGAAAGAGAAAAAAACAACAATAAAAAAATATTATAATTTATCATTAGTTCAATAATAAATAATTATTAATAATTATCAATTTAATTAATAATTTAAAGAATAAAGTAATTATTATTTTATTATTTTTCTTTAAAAACAGTAGTAATTAATAATTAAACTATACAATAATTAATAAAAAAATTATTATTTTTTCTTCCAAATATTTAAGTTCTTTTAATTATTGGAGTATGTAATCATACTCGACTATATATGTATCTATATATATAAGTTTGTATATATGTATGTATGTATCTATATATATATAAAAGTTTGATTGTTTTTATTTAAAAACAGTAGTAATTAATAATTGAATTGTACAATAATTAATAAAAAATATTTGTTTTTCCTCCATCTTTTAATTATTGGAGTATGTAATCATACTCGACTATATATGTATCTATATATATATATATATATATATATATAAGTTTGTATATAATAAAAATTAAAAGATTACTTAAAATTATAAGTAGCAAAATAGACACTTGGTTGTTCAGTAGTTGAATTGATGGAACATGCTGGATAAGTATCTCTTAAATTTTTATTCAAAAGTTGAGTTTGGTTATAATGAGTTAATTAAAAAAAAGGGTTTTAATTAATTATGTAAAGCTATTCAAAATTTATTTTGTAGGAAAATTGACCATATGTTAAAAGCGTTGCGGAGAAATTATAAAAAAAAAAATTGGAAGATTCAAGTTTATGTAGATCCCGAGAAATTGAAAGAGAAAAAGTATAAGCTTTTAATGTCCTCTCTATTGAAGAAATGCAAGATAAGGAAAATGTTGGATCGTCAATATCCTAGAATCAAAATGATCTCAAACAGCTTTCATAAAACTATGGACGATGTTTATTTATAGAACCGTGCTATAGATTCTATTAATGCTATTCTTTTATAATATATCACAACTAGGGGTGAAAGTCGGCCGGTCCGGACCGGAAAAACTGACTGGACCGGGTCCGGTCCGGTCCGGTCTCGGTCCACAGTCCAGAGGTTTTTCACCCCGGACCGGACCGAATGAATTTTATTTATTTATAATTTCTATATATAATATATTGATTATATAATAATTGTATATAATTAATTATATAATTTTCATCTAACCTAATTCTATCACTAACTTGCCATTAAGTAATTATTAACTAATACTATTATTTAGAATTTTATACTAATACTAATATTTATAGTAAATTACTAATACTAATAGAGTAAATTAATATTAGAGTCTAGACACTAGACTCTAATATGGTATAAAAATAAAATAAATACTAATAGTCTAATATAGAGTACAGTTATATAACTTAAACTTATACTTATACTAATATGGACTATAGTTATAACATATACTAAAAACTAAGTGGGTAGTCTATAAATAATATTACTAATAGTCTAACATATATAAGTTTATAACTATACTATATTACTAATAGTCTAACCTATAACTATAATTTTCATCTAACCTAATTATATCACTAACTCCCCATTAAGTAATTACTAATATACTATACTAAATATAATATAGTAATGATAGTCTAATATTAGTATAACTATACTAATTATAATAACTAATCACTTAACTTAACTATACTATATTATATAGTTATTATATAACTATACTATATTACTGATAAGTAATCACTATAAGTCTGTAACTATATATATTTAGTATTAAAGTATTGTTATATTCTTTAATGTATTTACTATTAATTACTAATACTATTAAGTCTTAAGAGTTATGGTATAAATTACAATATATGTATAATTTTATACTAATACAAATATTTATACTAAATTACTAATACTAATAATCTAGACTCTAATATGGTATAAAAACAAAATAAATACTAATAGTTTAATATAGAGTATAGACTATAGTTATACAACTTATACTTATACTAATAATTAATATAGTTATAACTTATACTAAATCACTAATACTAAATTACTATATTATTTAATGTATAACTATTAACTATAATATATAATACTAGTATAACTGATCAAAAAAATATATAGTACTAGTATATATATTAATGTATTAACATATTATAAAAGTTATAATATAAATTATAATATATCATATATATGTAAATTTATAATAGTATTAGTATAGTTAGCTTAATATGTAATATGTTAGTATTAAATCACTATAACTACATAGAGTATTAGTAATAAGAGTTTTACTATTATTTAATATAGTATTACATATAATATTACTATCATTACATAGATTTATTAGTTATAGTACTATTAGTACTAGTATAGTTATTAGTACTAATAGACTAATAGTATTAGTTATTAATATTACATATAGTTACATATATTACTATTACTATTACTATTACATATAGTTACATATATAGATAATATAGTTATCACTATTACTATTATTACATATAGTTATTAGTTATAGTATTATTACTAATAGACTAATAGTAGTAGTGTATTACTAATATATATATAATAGTATACTATATGTATATATATTAAATATATCACAATATAATTAAATAAGTATTAAACAAAATGTCATTGAAAAAAAAAAAAGTCAAAGGGTGGACCGAACGGACCGGTTCTTAGGAAATTCGGTCTAGTCCAGGGTGGGAAAACCCTGAACCGAATAGGTCCGGTTTTTGGTTTTAAAAACCAAAATTTAACTCGTTTTTGGTTTTTGGTTCTTAGTAGTATTAGCTCGTTTTTTGTTTTAAAAATTTAACAGTTGGTTTTTGCTAGTTATTTATTTTATTTTAGCTCGACGTTGGGTTTAAAATATTTTAAATGATGTTTATTTATTTATTTGATGTGGTGTTTAATTTATTTTAGTCCTTTTATGTTTTATTATCGTTTTCGGCGGATCAGTTTCTGGATCTCGGAAGTGAAGTTTGGACTTCATTTCTTTTTCCTTCTTTTCTTTTCTTTTTCTCTTTTTCTTTTTCCTTCTTTTTCCTTCTTTTCCTTTTCTTTTCTTCTTTTCCTTCTTTCTTTCCTTTCTTTTCTTTCTTTCCCGTTTCTTCCGTGCGCCCGATTCTCTCTCTCCCTCCCTTCTCTCTTTTTCCTTCCGTCAACCCTCCTTTGACCGGCCGTATCTCGCCGTCCGGTGGAGGTGTAGTACACCACCCCCGCCATTCTCTTCCTCTCACGGCAGACTACAACCCCTCCAATTTTCAGAGCCATCGGACCCACCGTTAGCCGCCACGAGCCGCTCGAAGTCGCGGCACCAACCCAGTTTTTCCTCTGTTTTTCCTTTCCGCGCAGCCACCTTCGACCGCCCATATCTCCGCCGTCCGGTGGAGGTGTAGTACACCACCCCCGCCATTCTCTTCCCCTCACATCAGGCTACAACCCCTCCAATTTTCAGAGTCATCGGAGCCACCGTTAGCCGCCACGAGCCGCTCAAAGTAGCGGCACCAACCCAGAATTTTACACTGTAGCCGAAAATTTCCTCCGCCCAGAACCGCCACTTGCCGGCGGCGTGGCCTCCACCACCCACCCAGAAAACTTCCCCTCCCTCCGGTGTACCACCCCTCCGAAGATCTCCCCCAACCGGCCGGCCGTTTGGCCGGAAAAGCGCATCTAAGCCGCACGGTGTGTCACCGTTTCCGGCGCCGTCGCACCACCTCCGGCCACCATCTTTTCACCACTTCTTCCCCCACCTCTTGCCAACCTAACCCACCCATTTCCGGCCTAGATCGGCCACCGGAGCAGCTCCCACGAGCTCAACTCCGATTTGCTCGTTTTTCACTTCTACCGGCGTTTTCGCCGCCACCCACGGCCAAAACTCACTTCCACTAGCTTCATAAACATCCCTAGACCATTCCCTATCAATTTGGTGTCTTGGTTTGTCCCCGTTCAAAAGTGGGTATTTTGCGACCCACGGGAACAGTGCATTTGCACTGTTACGTTGCTTTCGCATCGCCGTTTGCTTCGCGCCGAACCTTCTAAAAATCCTATATAGCTCTGTAAGTATTTTCCAAACTCTACTTTTAGATTTAATTATATTTTACTCTTGCAATAATTTATTTGGTTGGTTTGCTGATTCCGGACTGAGTCCGAGGAGTTCGGGGGTCGGATGGATGGAGGACGGAGTTGCTTGTTTTATTGTGCTATGGTTGATTTTATTTGTCGAGCATTGAAATTTGCATTTACATGGCGTATGCATGTGTATTTTATTTAAATTGAGAAAATCCTATTTTATTGGCGTAAATGGATTTTTGGGAGTGTGCGTATCACGAGCCCAAGCCGGGATGGGTTATTATCTCGGTGGAGCTCCTCTGGTCACTCGGGAGTGGATAATACTGAGTGACATCCCCTGGGTTGTCGCTGGGCGACGACCGGATCGCACGATACGGTAACGCTGTCGTGTCGACTCCGTGGTTCCTAGAGTGGCGGGGACTAGAGGATGGCCTGGCCAGGTACGCGCGAGATGGAGGCGCGAGTCTGGGCATCACTCGTGTAGGTGTCACACGCGTAGACGTTACCTGCGGTGTGGCACAGAGCCAGAGTGTGCGGATGATCCCTAGGGGAGATCATGGTGCATGCATAATCGGTTGGTTTTTATGGTTTTCGGATACGGGCCATTTTCTGGGAAAATGGCGAAGGACTTGTGATCCATTTTCTGGGAAAATGGTGGTTTGGGCCATTATCTGGGATAATGGCGAGGCTTGGTTTTAAATGGTATGTATGGGCCGTTATCGGGGATAACGGCGAGGTTTGTTTAAAGGATATGTTTTTGAGCCAAATGGGTTTTTGGCGTGCGTGGAAAAATATGATTTGTGAGTTTTGTGCATTGGCATTTATTCATGCATATTGTTTGAGTTTAATATGTTTTTATCTAGTGGTGTTTGGATTTTACTTACCTGCGGCACCATTTTGGTACCGTAGATTTTGGTGCAGAGTTCGAGGAGGAGGCTGAGCCCGAGGATGCGGCTCCGCCGGAGTTCTGAGTTGAAGTTTATGTTTTGTAGCTGGCTTTGAAACAATATTTATGTCTTGTAATATTTTATTATGTACCTTTGAACCGCTTTGTATTTTATTTAAGAAAAAATTCTGGTACTTAATTTTATGACTTTGCTATCCGCTGCGTATTTCCTTGTACACATGTGCCGCTTGCACACACTTGACACTCGTCGATAGGATGGTGACCCGGGTTGTCACCATCCGGACGTCTCGAATTCCCCGTGTTGGTACTTGGGGATTTGGGGGCGTCACAGGTGGTATCAGAGCCGTTCAGCTCTGGGTAAAAACCACATGTCCCGTAGGTAGTACCAGAATGTTTTTTTAAGTTGTGCTTTAAAATTTATCTTAAAGTTTCTATTTGACGAGTTTTATTTGTTTTGAATTTATTTGAGCTTGTTTGCTTGTATTTATTTATTTAGTTATGTTATTGCATGTTGGTTTCTTTTTGTTTCTCGTTATGTGGTTTGGTTTATGTTTTTGGTTTTATTTGTTTTTCTTAAATGGGGTCAATGGCTGTGTTGGGGCAGAAGGCGGGATAATCGAGGATACTATTATTAGGCTTAAATACTTAGTGTAGTAGGGTTGAATTTTATGGAGGTGGGTTACTCTTATATATTGTGGCTAAAAGGAAACGACGTGGGTTAGGCGATCTTTTGGGAGTAGGAATGTAAGTTGCAACTAAGGAGGGGAGTTAGCTTTAAGTCGCTTAAGATAATTGAGGTCTTGGGTTTTGTAGAATTTAAGTAAAGAGATTATAGAATAGGAGAGTGTAGACTCAACGAACTTTAAGGATTGGTTTAAGAGAATTTTATCTAAGGTTTGAGGTCTTATAGATTTTAGGAAATAAGATTTGGGTAATTAAGGTGTTAGGTTCGACAAGATTTGGGGAAAATAATTAAATTTCAAGTTTTAAATTTCGATGATTCGGATGAGCAATTTGGTGGCAATCGGGGTTTTAAAATTTACAAGTTTTTAAGGTGAATGTTTTGGATTAGAGCCATCAATATTGAGGATTTCAGAAAATGATTTATCATCCATTAATGTATTAGATTTTAAAAGCTTTGGGAGTCGATTGTTCTATTATGGGGTGTAAGCTCGTTGGTCCTAAAAAAAAATATATATATATATATATATATATATATATATATATTCTCAAAGATTCTTATTTGATTTAAGGTTCTAGAATTGCAGAGTTGAAGGACCAATTTTTAATAAGAGTTGAGTTCTTAGTTTTACAGACTTGGAGTGCTAGCTTGATCTAACTCATATATTTCTTTGAGGATTGTAGGTATTGACTTGGTTCAGAAAATAATTATTGTTAACTCGAGGTTGTAGTAATAGATTTTAAGAAATGATTTTTATCGGTTTGGAAGAAATAGATCCATCAAGGTTTTGGGAACAATGGTTTAATTGTTGGTATTCAATTCGATTGAAGTTGAGACCTTATGTTTCGGAAACCTTTGAGAATGGATTATTAGCAGGTTTAAGGTCATTTTCAGTACTAAGCTTAAAATGGTGACTATTTGCTGATATTAAGGGTGTAAGTTAAGCAGATATAAGAATGACTCACGTTGATTGCGGATATAAATCCAAATGATGGAAATAGTAGTAATGGACTACTTGTATGTTGGAATGACTATTGGTTTCGGTTAAGGACGTGTGAGATCAACAGATTTCATGATTAGATTTTATGGAATTTCAACAAGGTTTTAAGGGTTCGCAGATTTTTGGAAACGATTGGTTATTATTTAAAATTTTAGATTTTGAGAGTTCGGGAGTCAATTGTTTTGTTGATGGATGTAAATTCATCGATCTAACGGATTTTGGAAAAGTTATTTTGTATAATTTAAGGTTATGAGAATTGAGAATTTGATGGACTGATTCATAATGAGATTGAAGTATTAGTTTCGAAAAATTAGTGTACTTGTATGGATTATTTTAGAAATTGATTAGGCTGCAATCATAAATGGAGTTGAATAAAGTGGAAGGATGGATATAGGAATTATTAAGGAGGATATTTCTTGGGGGAGTAAAGGTAATGATCTAACTTATATATTTTTAGGATTGAAGATGTCGATCTAGTTCATGTGGTTGTCTAAGGATTGAATGTATAAAAAAAAAAAAAAAAAATTGAATGTTATAGCTCGAGGTTATAGTGACAAGTTTTAGAATTGATTCATACTAAGTTGAGGATAATGGATGATGCAAGTTTTGGAAAATGAATTTTGTTTATTTTGAGGATAAGGTACAGATGTTGGAAATGGGAGCGATGGATCACTTATACGTGGAATAATTTTTGAGTATTAACTAAGGGTACATGAGATTCAGTTTCAGTTGTGGTGAGGGCGTATGGATTTCAGAGAGTATAAATTCTAGTCTCATTTTGACCTGAGAGAAGTAGCCATGGTGAGTATTGAGGTGGATTAGATGTGAGGGTATTAAATTCAAGAGATCTCAACTTCAAGTTCTTGGGGAGCTAATCGGAGTGTACAGACGAAGTGGGTTTCTAATTGGAGTGATGGGTGGGATTAATAAATGAAGCTAGCATTGTGTGTGGCATTAATTAGATAGAAAGTGTCACATAGAAATTCTCGGATACAAGTAGCAAGTGTGGCCGCCCACGTACGTGCTCGATCCCCAGATTGAGACGTTGCGAGTACTTCTCCATATCATGTGTAGATTAATAACTTGGGTCAAATATTATTGTCGGACACATTCACATAGATGGCTGAAATATTAGACATTGATCATTTACCAATATTATAGAAGAAAAAACACAAAAGAAACTTCCCAAAATTTAATAGCTTTTACGCCTTAATTAATAAAAGGAAAAACAGATGAAGGGAACAAAAATTGAGCAAGTTATGCACGATCCTCTCCTAGGGTTTCCTTTGTAGGGGTTTTTTTACTGCCCTGGTGCAGTTGGCTCGTCTCTTAGCCTGGCAAAAATGAATCTGGAAGTTGATCTTCCAGTGCTCTACACGAAGCTATCGTTAACGGAGAAGGAAAGTGAGGATGTGGTTATCGATTCAGAAAACTTGGAGGATATATTGCCTCGTGAGGGACGATGTTTGTTCATGAAGCTTTTTACGGAGAAATATTTCAATTAGGAAGCGTTTAAGGGTACGATGCGGAAAATATGGCGTATGGTATTGGGTGTTCGGTTCCGGGATCTTTCTGCAACATTGATTTTAGCCGAATTTGAATACATTAGAGACAAGGAGAAGGTATTGCGGGAGGGCCCATGGTCCTTTGATAAGCACCTGGTTTTGGTGTTAGAGGCGAACGGACGGCTCCAAGTGCAACAGATTAAATTGGAGACGGCATCTTTTTGGGTAAGACTTCATGATCTCCCTATTATGGCTCGCAATGTTCATGTAGGCCAGAAACTTGGTGAAAAAATTGGGTCTGTAGAAGAGGTGGATTTGGAGAAGGGTGAAGTGGAATGGGGCGAATACTTGTGAGTGAGGGTGAAGCTTAATGTGCATGATCCATTGTTACACGGAACTAAGCTATCTGTAGGAGGTGGTGATTCGGTTTGGATTCGATTCTCTTATGAGTGATTGCCAAACTTTTGCTACTGGTGCGGAAGGATGGGCCATCTTGATAAAGATTGCAAAAGTAGGGAGGTTAGCGCCGGAATGAAATCTCAAGAGGAAATACAACCGTATGGGTCGTGGTTACGGGCGGCAAGCTTTAGTGATCGAAAACTTCCAGTACGGGATCGTTATTCTGGGCCTCTGAAGGGGAATGTTGAAATAAGTTCTTCTACACCGTCTGTTTCGGTACAAGATTTCGGTCAAATGGCAGCGGAGACTCCAGCTACGGCAGAAGGTATGTCAGCGGATGGTGGCTCTGGTGATGGAGAGGCAGTTACGGTTACAGATTTACTGAAAGGGAGTGCTGCGGAAATGAGGGCTGATTTTCAGGAATTAAAGGTACCCATTAATAGAAACACAACGGATACGTTTTCACCGGGGAGAAAGGAGGTTGTTAATGGGGGAATGAAGGTAGCTGATGGAGACGCGGTAATACGGGCTGATTTTCAGGAGGCTCTTAATGGGGTAACGAAGGAAGTGGATGGGCCTGCTGGAGAGGCTGTAGAGGATGGGTTTTTTGAGGTCCCGGTTGCATCTGGGCTGAACCACATGAAGAGTGATGAATGGCCTAAACCCGACTCTTTCAATGGCCGTAAATGAAGTCGAAGGCTGTCGTTTAAGAAAGAAACGACCAGCCCTAATTTCTGTTATGATGCTTTAGCTCTGGAAGGAAATAAAAAGTGAAAACAGAGGAGTGGTAAACCAGAAACACTCCGGAAGGTGCGGACGAAGCATGAACCAGTTTCAGGAAGGATGGCTCTCAGTTCCAATGAGGCTAAGCAGGCAGCAACTTCAACATTATCGGCGGTGGCTGTTGAGCAGCACCGCCGGCAGCAATGAAACTCTTAGCCTGGAATGCCCGTGGGCTTGGGAACCCACGAGGCATTCGTACCCTCTGCGACTTGATGAAGAGGGAAACGCCCGATGTTCTGGTTCTTCAAGAAACCAGACTTTGTGTACGTTACGCCGAATACTGTAAGTTCAAACTTGGATTTTTGAATTGTTTAGCCGTGAGTGCTAATGGTAGAAAAGGGGGTATTTCTTTATATTGGGGAAGGGATGTAGCTATTTCTATTGTTAGTTACTCTTCTTTTCATATTGATGCTGCTGTGAGTGATGATTCTATAGTTAGGGGACAGTGGTTTTTAACTGCGATTTATGGCTTTCCTGAACCTAATCTGCGCTATAGAACTTGGGATCTTCTAAGGAGTTTAAAACGTGGAAATGGGGAGGCTTGGTTAGTTATGGGGGACTTAAATGAAATCATGTTTCAACATGAAAAACAAGGGGGGAATCCTAAACCAGAGAGTCAGATGGCAGCTTTTCGGGATGTTGTTGAGGAGTGTGAGTTAAGAGATTTGGGTTTTAATGGTTATAAATTTACATGGTCGAATAGAAGGGAAGGTGATTTATGTGTTAATGAGAGGCTTGATAGGTTCTTTGCTAACTCACTTTGGTGGAACTTTTATCCGAATGCAAAGGTTGTTCATGGGCTTGTGGCTTATTCTGATCACCTACCAATCTGGATAGATATAAAGGGTGAGGTCGAGATTTCTCATAAGAAGAAAAAACTTTTTCATTTTGAGGAAATGTGGGTGGGAAATTCTGATTGTGAGGCTATCATTCAAGAGCAAGGGCGTATGGGTAATGCTCAATCAAGAATGGAGGATGTTGAGGGGATGATTCGGGAAAGTGGTTTGAAGTTATAGCTATGGAATAGAAATAAATTTGGGAATGTTCAAAAGAAGTTTCAAGAAGCTAAATTGCAACTGAAACAGGTCTATGATGATGGTCGAGGGACTGATATTTCAGCTATAAATGAGGCTAGAAAGGAGGTGCAGATCTGGTTGGAGCGAGATGAAGTAATATGGAGGCAGCGATCTAAGGTTTTATGGCTAAGAGAAGGGGATAAAAATTCACGATATTTCCATATGAAAGCATCTCAAAGAAGGAAAAAAAATAGTTTGAGGAGAATTCAAGATGATCAAGGGCAGTGGCATGAGAGAAATAATATGGATAAAGTAATTCTGGATTATTTTCAAGATTTATTTTCTACTTCAAGTTCGAATGAGTCTCTTCTTTTTCTTAATGGTTTAAGGGGTAGAGTCACACCAAACATGAATGAGGCTCTAACCAGTTTATACACTGCAGAGGAGGTCAAGGTAGCGTTGCAACAGATGAATCCTTCTAAGGCCCCGGGTCCAGATGGAATGTCGCTAATTTTTTTCCAAAAATATTGGCATGTGGTGGGCAGCTCAGTGACAGCAGCAATTTTGAAGGCTCTCAACTCAGGTTCTTTCCCATCCTCTCTAAATCATACTTTTATTTCTTTGATTCCAAAGAAAAAGTTCCCTACTAGAATGTCGGACTATAGACCGATAAGCTTATGTAATGTGGCCTATAAATTGATTGCAAAAGTCATTGCTAATAGGCTGAAGTTGGTGTTAACAAGTATTATTGGGGAATGCCAAAGTGCTTTTGTGCCTGGGCGTTTAATAACCGACAATGTTCTTATAGCCTATGAATTAATACACTATCTGAGGCTGAAGAAAATAGGAAAGAATGGTTTTATGTTTTTGAAATTAGATATGAGTAAAGCGTATGATCGGGAAGTGGGGTTTCTTAAAATCTATTATGGAAGTGATGGGTTTGTAAAGCTGATAATGCAGTGTGTTAGCTCTGTTTCTTTTTCTGTGCTTATTAATGGTGACCCCAAGGGGCCTATTATCCCATCTAAAGGTCTTAGACAGGGGGATCCATTGTCCCCCTATCTATTTCTCTTATGTTCAGAGGGGTTAACCATTTTATTACAAGAAGCTGGCATTAGGAAGCAACTTTCTGGTGTCAAAATCTGTAGAGGGGCTCCTAATATCACCCATTTACTGTTTGCGGATGATAGTTTGATTTTTTGCAAGGCTGAGATAGAAGAAAATAGAAGGGTTCAAGCAATTTTGGAAAGATATGAGGTAGTTTCTGGACAGCGGATAAATCGTGAAAAAACAGCGATGGTGTTTAGTGGAAATGTGCCAACTAGAACCCGAGAAGGGATTAAAAGTTTATGGGGTAACTCTGACATACAACAGTATGAGAAGTATCTTGGATTACCACCCATAGTGGTTAGATCCAGAAATCGAGCTTTTCAGTCCATTAAACAAAGAGTATGGCAGAAATTGCAATCCTGGAAAGAAAAGTTGCTTTCTCAAGGGGGGAAGGAAATTTTGATAAAAGTAGTGGCACTCTCAATTCCATCTTATTCTATGAGTTGTTTTCTTCTTCCATCTAGCTTATGTGATGAACTGGAGGCTATGATGGCTTGGTTTTGGTGGGGACAAAAAGAGAATGAAAGGAAGATACACTGGTTGAGTTGGAATAAACTATGTGTTACGAAATCCTGGGAAGGTTTGGGCTTTAAGAAGTTGAGGATTCACAATTTGGCTATGTTAGCTAAACAAGGTTGGAGGTTGTTTCAAGATGAGAGTTCTCTTCTTCATAAATTGTTAAAGGCTAAGTATTTCCCATCTTTAAATTTCTTGGCAGCTGGTCTGGGCAAGATTCCTTCTTTTTCTTGGAGAGGGATTTGGGAGGCACGAAAATGGGCTGTGGAAGGATGTAGATGGAGGATTGGAGATGGAAATTCTGTGAATATTTGGCAAGACAAATGGGTTCCAGGCCATAATGCTTTAGTGAAGGAAGGGGTTGAGATCAGAGAGGGGACTGAACTAGATAGTGTGAATTCTCTTTTTTCTGAAAACTCAAGATCTTGGGATATGGATAAGCTTAGAGCTCTCTTTAATCCAAGTTTAGTTTGGGATATTCTGAAATTGCCTTTTGGGGCTGAGAATAGTGGAGATATAAGGGTATGGGATCATGAAGGAGTGGTTTATTTTCTGTTAGAAGCTGCTATCATTTAATTATGAATAAGCAAGGTCCTTATGAAGCCGAAACATCAAATGCTAGTAATCATAGACTGATCTGGAAAAATATTTGGAAGATGCCGGTTCCTAACAAAATCAAAATATTTGCATGGCGTGCGTGCAAGGATGGTTTGCCTACTAAGAAAAATCTGTTATTAAAGCATGTTCCTCTAAATGGTTTTTGTAGCTTTTGCAATGAACATGAAGAAGGCATCTTTCACGCTTTGGTGGGTTGCAAGTTTTTAGAGGAAACTTGGTCTAAAGTGTTACCAAGTCTGTCTACAGAGAGCTCCTCAAATATTCTTGATATGGCTTTTAAAATATGCAAAGATAAACACCGGGATACTCTATCTCTTTTCTTTACAGTGGCTTAGGGTTTTTGGTACAGGCGGAATAAATTGCTTCATGAAGATGTTGTTCTTTCGCCTCTTACTGCAGCTAAACATGCTTTGTCTTTGCTGAAAAATTATAAAGCTGTGTACAAGGAGCATAGAGGGCAAGGTCAGATTTTATACAAATGGCAGCTGCCCCAACCAGATTTTTTCAAGCTGAATGTGGACGGATCTTTGTGTATTGAAGCAGGAAGTGCTAGTACGGGTGCCATTTTGCGTGACAGTTCAGGTCGTATTCTGATGGCAGCATCTTCACCAGAAGCGGCAGTGGATGAGGTTGAGCATATTGAGTTATTAGCTATTTTCCGAGGGTTGCAGTTCTGTGTAGGAATGGGCATTCTTAATATTCAAGTGGAAAGTGATTGCTTAATCGTGATTGAGGCATTAAATCAAGATAGTATGTCCAACTCTATTTTTGGTGGGGTTTATTCTGAAATTAAGAAGTTGTCTTCTCTTTTTGGGGTTTGTTTGTTTACACTCTATTTTTGGTGGGGTTTATTCTGAAATTAAGAAGTTGTCTTCTCTTTTTGGGGTTTGTTTGTTTACACATGTTTATAGAGAAGCAAATAGGACTGCTCATTCTCTAGCCCAATTTGGTAGAAATATTGATAACATCACCATGTGGTGGGATTGTATTCCGGACTTTTTATCTCAAACCTTATGGTTTGATTTATGTCTGTAATCTTCTCCTTTGATTAATGAAAGTTTGAAGTTTGGTTATCAAAAAAATAAAAAATAAAAATAAAAGGAAAAACAGATGATCAAGAGAAAGGAAAAGGAGGGAGTACTCCTTCCTATGATTGGCTCAAAATGGAGAATTGAAGATCAGAACGTATCAAACCAACCTCTTTTTCATTTGTATTTGATGGCTTTGCATGATCTGTGATGGGGTTCTTGGTATGGTACATGATGCATCAAAGGGTTTTGAATCTATTTTTTCTTGAAAAATTCTAGTACTCATGACCATCATCTCTACACATGACCACATATTATACTTATTTTTTTTTCTTTTACTAAATATATGGTGTATAGATCATGATGAATAGAAGAATTGAATTAGTTTAAGAAAAATAAAACAAATTAATGTAATATGTGGTGTATGAAGATGATGAATAGCAAATTAACTCTTCTTTCTTAATTTGTTTTTATTAATTTCATCTTACTTTGAGGGATTGATATTCAAAGTCTATCTTACATCATCGGCTTGGGGAAGTCACGAGGAAAATAGCTAGGAAAAGAAAGTAATAATTAATAGAACTGCATTCCCAGTGTCCCCATTCTTCATGCAATATTAGTTTTGTACGTACGTACTTAGTAATTAAGCTTGAGCGATTTATCCTTTTCAGAAAATTCTGTCTGGCCTAATTAATAAAATTGTTGAATGTTGGCTTTAACAATTTCAATGTATCAACGTCAAACACTACAACAAAAAATATTTTTTGGGATGATTTTGCTTTGGGACGAATTGGAAATCGTCCCAAAAAGTGAGATTTTGGAATGAAATTCAAATTTCATTCCGAAAAAATGACGGAAAGGTCAGACCGTTCGAACACTATTTTTAAGAACAAAATTTTTTGTCCCAAATAAGTTAACCGTTCGACCGTTACTGATTAACCATTCGAACGTTTAGTTTTGATCGTTTGAACGTAATATTGGCGCGATAGGTAAAAAAATTTTGGAGGGAAATTGACAAACCGTTCGAACGGTAAATTATAACCGTTCGAATGATGCATATTCACCGTTCAACGTTATTTGAAGCGGTCGAACGGTTACAAGGGTTTTAATTTTTTAAGTTTTTTGGCAAATTATATTTAGATTAACTCGTAATTATAAAAAATTGGTTAATTAAATAATAAGAATAATCTAAATTAATAATTAGTTTAGAAAATATAAAACAATACTATTTCATACTTAAATACTGAATTTACAAAACACAAAATGTTGTCCATACAAAACACAGTAAATAAATAAATAAAATATATCATAAAGTAATGAAGACCCCAAGTCTTTGCACACTTCCTCGACTACAGCTATACGTTCCTCTATTTGTGTCAGTCGAGTACTGATGGTGACCTGAGTCACAGACATGGCAGCAAACTCTGTACGAAGCTCAGACACAGCAGAATGGATCTCCATACGCACTGCATCGATCACTGCTGATGTCTGCTCGCTGATCGCTGCATTCACTATCTCAGCCATCTCCTCACGAGTAACACTGTGGACTGATGCCTCGGCCCGTGTAGATGTCTCAGCAGCTGCAGCTGAGACTCCATGATCTCCCGACTGTGCATCTCTGTGAGGATCAACCGATTCTGGAACATGTGCATGAAAACGCAGTCTCGAGTGTCCCGTGCTGCGTGAGAGGGTGGTGTTGTTTATCGGTCCCATCGGCTCCCTTTTATGCTCGGCAATATCAGGCACAACACCAGCACATAGTAGATATCGGGTGATCAGGACTCCGAATGGTAGTATATCCATCGAAATGTACCGAGACTCTGATCGAATCCTATCGAATATATACCCCACCAAGTCGATAGGAATGCCACGAGCGACCCGTATCATAAATTTCGTCCGATCAATGCCAACTTCTATCTTGTGTTGCCGAGGGTCAATGTTATTGGCAATTATCAAATTTAATATCTTAAAGAAAGAAGATAAATCTGCCTGTTTGATGCTCTTCGTCCCATCATATGGTGGAGCATCTGGACCGACAACCAAGTCCCTCACCTCGTGATCAGCAAGGGTATCGACCTCATCAGTATAAACCGATGCCTCCTCCTCAGTTGTCTCCGCCTCAACTGAAGGATCAGACTCTCTAGGCACCACATACGGATATGCATCTGGCAGCCTAGGAATATCGAGATGCTCAGCAAGTCCATCCCGTGAAAATACAACGGGTACTCCTCGGACAGTGATCCTATAGGCCCCAGAATCATCTGCGCTAGTACTGCCGAGTTTTCTATAAAACTCAGCAACAATGTCAATGTAGGAGACTGGCTCCCATGCTTCCTCCCGCTCATCCAATATAGGTCCCCAACCACGATCACTGAATACTGAGGGCAATGAATGACCCTCCCAGAGAAGACTCTGGAAATCAGAAATTTTCACCGGTCGCTCCAGTGAAACTGTCCTCTCCTGAACTGGACCACTACTACTCTCTCCAAGATTGCGTCGCTTACGTCCCGGCCTAGAAGTAGACATTATAATCAACCTGAAATTTATAATTACAAATTAGATATATAACATTAACAAGAAAAATACAATAAAGAACTATTTACAGTAGTTTGAAACGAATAGCAATTTAATAACATTTGATATTATGAACAACATCATTTTTAATAAATATATCTCTCAATATCTATATTAATTTGATAAATATTAATAGAAATATAATATTAAAAAAAGAGTTGTGCTAATGGATTTATAATATTGATGTATTGGAACTATAATATTAATGTAATTATTTTCTAATTTAACGTTCGAACGCTTAACGTAACTGTCGAACGTCCATCCTAGCTGACCGTTCGACCGTATGAAAAACCGTTCGAATGATTCGTGTAACAGTCGAACGGTAACAGACCGATCGTTCGACCGGTATGTTCCAACGTTCGACCGGTTATTCAATAACGTTCGAACGCTCTTCATAGCGTTCGAATGATCTTCGAGACGATCGGGATTCCAGGCCGAGTCGACTCGGCCATTGAAATCCATGGAATCCTTTGATTACATGGATTTTACACCAAAATAAATGCAATAGAAACCTAAATAAACGTTCCTAACATGGATTTATGCAAATTTACCGATTATTTTGATGTATAAATCGGTTTATCCTAACTTAAACAAATAATCTATCAAAAACCTAAATCTAAACAGTAAAATGCTTTAAAAAAGAGAAATACCGTTAGTTAGAGGAAGAGGCTTTGAGTGGGCACTGTTGACGGCGGCGAAGACGGCGTTGAACGGCGGAAATGGACGGTTAACGGCTTAGAACGGAGGAAATGCTCACATACTTTATCCGTGAAAATGACGTGCGCGGTACCTTTTATATGCTTTACCGTTCAAACGTATTAACTGAAAAACATTTACATCCCTAATTAATTCAATTAAATATAATAAATGTTATTTAAATGTAATATTCGGTATTACAATAATATTATAATTAATTCAATTATAATATATTTTAATATTAAATATATTAAATGCAATATATTTAATGCATTTATATATTATTAAATACTATATATTATATTTATCATTTTTTATATATATAGTATATATAAAATTATATTTAATTAAAATATATTATACTATTGAATATTATATAGTATATAGTATGAGTTATATTATATAGTATAATATATACTAGACTACTATATACATGACACTATGTTCATAGTGTTATATAACATATATATGTGATATTAACTAATACATATATATATTTAATAGTATATGTATTACATGACTTGTTGTCTATATTTTTCATATTATATTGCAGTTATAGACTAATTAGATGACACTCTCTATTCTAGCACTATAAATTACACTATATATGCTCAATTTTAGCTTTTGTATCATTGTAATACACTCTAATTGCTAGTAGTATAGATGACACTATATATAATAGTAGATATCCTATTATTATATTATATTAATCTAATATTTATACACTATATATGCATGTGATACATATAACCCTATGCTATGATACCATATATATGTTATATATAGGTTAATATATGTACTTGACAATTATACTAGATGTAATATATATGATATTTTATACTATATATATATGTTACTAAACTATATAATATATGTTTGATTATATATTATATAGTTATATTACTATATCTCTAAACTATAGTATATTTATAGTTTAGAGAATTTAAAGGTATAGTGCAAAAAAAATACAATGAGCAACATTTTAATTTGACGTTCGAACGGTTTAAAATAACCGTTCAAACGTATAAGAAAACGTTCGAACGTAAATTTTCACGTTCGAACGTTACATTAGCAAGGGAAAATTTTCCCGCTAATCTATTTGACGTTCGAACGTTCATTAAATAACCGTTCGAACATCAATGTTCTACATTTACACGACAGAACCTCACAATCTCGCGCTCGTTCCAGTCGACTTCTATTCGCTCCCACACTCATTTTCTTCCAACCAACGCCATTATTCCTCAATCCAACCCTCAAATATTACTAACTTCTATCAATCTCTTATATTTTCGGATTAAAAGGTTGTTTTTACCGTTTGGTGAAGAGTATTTAAGTTTTGGGCATTAGGTACGGGTGGATTTTCCGGTTTATCTCTCTAAATCAAGTATTCTCCTTAAATATATTCTCATTTTAGTTTTTATATAAGTGTTTTCGTTTGCTATAATGAGTTCTTCATATAGTTTGCTGTGTTTTGATGTAATTTGGACTGTAAATGTTGAGGTTTTCGGAGGTTGAAGACAACTGTAATCTGGAATTAATCCGTTCGAACGGTATTCGTGTGCCGTTCGAATGTATGTCCTTAGATCGAACGGTGACTAATACCGTTTGAACGTTATGTTGGTCAGTGTTAAAATAATTAATCTTTTAATGCAGGAATTGAATTAAATATTTAAGTATTATAATCTACATTTAATAATACTTAAATACTTAAAAGTTAAAAGTAATCAAATGAGAATGAATTAAATTACAAATCATCTAAGATTTAATAATACTTAAATATTTAATAGTTGAATTATTCAACTATAAGTTAATACAAATAGTATTGTTTTAATAATACAAAAATACTTAATCTTTGAATTAAATGAATTTGAATTAAAATATAAATTCTGAATTATAATTAATAAAATGAATGTTAATTAAAATACAAATAGTTATAATTATTAACTGGAATGTTAATTACAATACAAATAGTTATAATTATTAACTAGAATGTTAATTAAAATACAAATAGTTAGAATTAATAAAATATTTTGAAAGATATAAAACAACTATCTAATTATTTAATAATATAAATACTTAATTAGCATATCTTGCATTGTTTGTTTGATACATGTTAAATATTGGCATATCTTATATTGCTTGTTCATCAAAATTAGCCTTAGACCCGTTCGAGAGTTATCAATCCGCCTGAGTTGACAGATTGATAACTCTTGAATTGTCCAGAGTGGACAGTTTGGAATTGTAAGATCATTCTCACAAACTATCGATCTATATCTGTTATACGTCCATCATTAAGATTTTGGCAGATTTATCCCTTGTTCTCCGGATATGCAGTTTCGGTGATGTTGTATCGACGATTAACACGTCGGTGCACACAACCAGATGAGCATATTTGGAGAACTATGGGGAGATGCTGCCGAAATTTTGTTGGACGTGACAGATTATAGAGATTAGGTTTGCGACTATGATCTTACAATTCCGAATGAGATAGGACCAATTACCTGGTGAAAGGTGGCATACTCATTGATTTTTACATGATTGTGGTTAATACATGTTTGTTTGTTGATGCACATGTGATTGTTTGTAATGAAGATAGTCGACATGGATAAGACTTGGATGGGAGTTATCGATCGTTTGGGTCAGAATTACAGCGTATATGCTGAAAGTGTTAAGAAATTTTTAGAGTTCGCATTGGGATCATCTGATAGTGATGGGCATATTAGATGCCCATGTAAAGAATGCAGGAATTTGTGTTCTCATAAGATAGACTTGGTGAGAGAACATCTGTTTATCAAAGGTATTGACAAGGGTTATACTGATTGGGTTTTACACGGTGAACCATATCCAACTCAATTCGAGGTTCCACCTGAAGAAGAGAACGATGAAGACGTAGAACCAGATGTTGGAGATGAATATGATGAGGATATGGAGGAAATGTTAGGTGACATCGGTGCGGGAATGTTTATGAATGAAGGTGACATAGACACATCAACTTCAAATGATGAAGGTCATAACACTTTTGCACGATTGTGGAATGATTCACAACGTGAGTTATATCCAGGATGCAGAAGACACAGTAAGTTGTCATTTACTGTAAGACTACTTCACATAAAATCAATGTGCCGATTATCAGTTAAGGCTGTCAATATGTTACTGGAGCTGTTTATGAAGGCACTGCCATCAGATAATACTTTACCTCGTAACTTCTATGAAGCAAAAAAACTGAAACGAGGACTTGGATTTGATTACAACGTAATACATGCATGTAAGAATGACTGCATATTATATTGGCAAGAGAATGAGCAGTTGAACGAGTGTCCCATATGCCTCTGAAGAGAAATGAAGTTCGCATCCCATCTTCACCTATTCCTAGCTCTCCTTCAGACTCACCATTAGAGATTGACTCTACAAAACAAGGTAAAATTCTAATACTCATAAAATTTATTAATTAAAGTTATAATAGAAAATTGATTACAATGTTATATATCATGATGACTTCACAGTACAATCTCGTCAAGGTCGAGGCACTACTAGAGGCGTGACGTTAAAAAAATATCGTAAGGTATGTAAAATCAAAGTTAACATTCTTGATGAACATACCGGAGGCGAAGGACAACCAGCAGCTTGGCTTGCATCGCATGTGGGTGCTCTTATACGAACTTATGCACCTTTGGCAACAAGTTCATGGAAGAAAGTCCCCCAAGATGTTAAGGACCTTATCAAGAAGTGTTGTTTGGTAATGTTTAAAACACGAAATTTAAGTGGTAAATTTTTTTATTTTACTTTAAAGTTAGAATATTATAAATGATAATATTTTTGTCTAAATTAATTTCTGTAAGGATGATTTCGAATTAAATTTTGGTCAGAGAGAAGAGCGTAAAACTGTGGAAGAGCTTATGAGTAATGCATTCTGCAAGTATAAGGCGAGGTGTCATGAGCATTATAATAAGTTTGAGAACAGTGAAGAAGCACGCCAACATCCTTTTCAAGATGTGCAACCTTTTGATTGGGAAAAACTTTGTGACATGTTTGAGGATCCATCATATAAGGTATAATTAATTTAATTATTTTAGTCGTCCTATTTTTAATTTCGCTTTCTAATATTTTCAATTCTTATGTAGTAGCGAAATTCTATAAACAAAACAAATAGATCAAAATTGAAGATTACTCATCATGCAGGTTCAAGATCTTTCCACCGTCTCTCTAAGAAATTGGTATTGCTATTCTTTTATTTGTATATAGTTAACTAAATATATGAATCATAATAACTTTATATCTTAACAAATCTTTATTATAGCAAGATTCAGATGCCAATTATGATCTGACAAAATTATATGCTGCATCACATACTAATCGTAATGGAGAGTGGAGTCATCCTGATGCCCGTGAAAATTATGTAAGTATTATAATTTGTTTTAAATAAATATATTCGAATATTTATGATGATATTAACTTTTTATCTTATGTATAGGATAAAATGGTTGCCCTGCGTGCTGAATCTGCGTCAGATTAAAATTCCTCAAATAATGATGTTGAGATTTTTACACAAGTTCTGGGTGAACGTTCAGGATATTTAAGGGGTTTGGGTCACTGTGTAAAACCTTCTCCCTCTTCCTCTTCTTCCGGGTCTGCCTCTATAGCGCAAGAGAATGCAAATCGCAGAATTGAAGAATTGGTTGCAAAACAACAAGAGTTAGAGGCTCAATTGGCGAGACAAAGAGACATGGAGATGCACCTCAAGCAACATGAAGAAGAACAAGCAGAGTTCAGGAGAGATATGCAACTCCAAATGCAACAGCTTATGCAACAGTACAGGCCTCCAACCAACTGATGGTTTTTTACGTCTAGTTTATGACATTATCTAATTATGTATGAACAATGTTAGTCTCATGGTTATTTATTTGTTCGCACTTATTATAAAACTTTTGTGAGTAATTAAACAGTTCCTAATTTATATTTTTCAAATATTATGGATGTCTATTTAGTTTTTTTATAATTATTGGTTTTAATAAAAATAATATCCGTTCGAACGACCGTGTAACATTCGAACATTAATGGGTAGGACGTTCAAACGATAATGTACCGTTCGAACATTAATGACCAAACCGTTCGAACGATACCAGATGCTCAAAAATACGTTCAAACGTAGGTCATTACCATAGCGTTCAAACATTGATCAGCACCATTCGATCTCTTCTACCGTTCGATCTGTTCATTTAACGTTTGAATGTAATTCTATTGATCATTTGAACGTATCTTGATAACCGTTCAAAAGATACATTAACGTTCGAACGGTAACTGAGAAGCATTCGAACGCCATTCTGGAACGAATTTTAACAGTGACAAAAAATGTCATCGTTCGAACGGTATCGAACGGTCAATTTCAAAATCGTTCCAAAAGATATTTTTTGGGACGAAATTGTGATTTTCGTCCCAAGATATCTTCTGGGACAGTGATGTTGGGACGACCTTGGGACGAAATTTTTTCGTCTCAAAAAATCTTTCGGAACGAAATCTATATATTTTGGGACGAAAATTTTAGTCCCAAAAAATGTTTTTTGTTGTAGTGAAAATTAATTAATTTTGAAAAAACATGATTCCCATCCAGGCAGAATATTGATTATATATATTATAATAAAAAAATATTATCTGTTGCTTTATTTTTAATATAAAGAGAAAAATAGGTTCTATGGTTTGCTTCGAAATCCAAGTTCACTTACTTTTTCTTTTTTTGAACTTTTTATTGTATGTGATTTTAATAAAGATCAAATAATAATAAGTAATGTTAGAGAGAAGCCCTAGGTGCACAATTCTTGTGCAAGTATTTTGTAAGAAAGTGACTTTCATTAAGAAAAAGTGAGTCTTTCACAACACATTCCATGGTGGGGTCCAATTTTTTATTTTTAATATAAAATATCTGTTGTACATTTTGAACAGTTTATCTCGTAGGGGCTGTTTGGATGTTGAAATGCACCGTCTCCAACGGTGTCATCATAGTTCGCACAGCTGTGCAAACTGTAAAAAACTAAAAAAAAAACTATCATTTAGATGGCGCTCTCTTTTGCAGGGTATGAATTGGGACCAAGTTTTTGGCCCTGAAACCCGATTTCCTTTTCACCTTAGCGCTGTGATTATTGTAATAAGGTTTTTGTTGGGAAACCTCATCCCCTAATTATGTATCTCATTTTCCGTTTCTTAATGAAATATTTGCTTGCTTAGGGAAAAAAATAGCATCCCCTTAATTTTAAAAAAGAAAAGACTATTAATAAGTAACATTTATATACAACTTTTATTGTATCTCTTTGTGGCTAAATTAGCATTTCTCCATTAATAATAGTTTCGAAACCAATATCAATATCTCAAATGATCTTGCTCTCTTAATTTGAAGGTGATAACTTGCACCATTTTCATATCCAATTGGGGAACGTCCTAAATAAACAACGTGAAACCACAATATAAATTAATGTCCATTATTTATCATTCTTGATGAAATACTAATTGGAGGGCCGAATAGTCCCTCTTAAAGAGTGGGCCAAGCCCACGACCATAAAGGTCCATGAATCAAAGGTCAAGGGTCCACAATCCAGTAATCAAAGAGCCAACAAGCCACAACGCGCCAATGCGGAATTTCAAATCCAGATGTCATTAATCACGAATTAATGACTTAACATGCAAATAATATCTAGCATGATATTCGCTCGTGGTACTTGTCAGAGAACTAATTCCCTCTGACATAATAGCTAATATGGAGCCCTAGGGGCCTGATTGAAAAGTTGATTGCTTTAAAGGGATTTAAAGTGTATAAATGCAACCTATGGGGGTAGATCTTCCTACTGCATAGCAATTGAGCAATTGTTTTTATTCGACCATGGAGCAATTATGGGGCCGGGATGCACTTAATACAAGTCTAAGGTAAGATCTCAAAATTGATCTTTTGATCAGTAAGGTAATATTTTCTTCTTTTAAATTGTTAGTTTTGAGGATTCTCAAGTAAACCAGTTCTAATATTTTGATGGGGTTTCACTGTTTTCATGATCAGCGGAAATACGGATGTACTGACTTAATGCAATAGATCAGGAGAGTTCATGATCATAGGGGTGATATGGCCATTCAAGCTGCTTGGGCAAGCGAGCTCATAACATCAATTTTCTGTGTTCGCCACCTTTGTTGATCAAAGGCAAATGCCCAAAGAAAAAACTGTCGATGAAAAGTCTCATCTAGTGATAGTAGAGTGTTCAAATCAAATATATAATAGTGATGACTAGATATGATGTAATTAATAGCTCAGCTTGTACAGATATCTGATTAGTATTTGTGCACCACCCAGTGATAGTTTATATATGAATTTTGTTGAATTGAATCAATTCAGAAATTGTTGAATTAAATAGAATGGTCTCTATTTAATTTTTGATGTATGGAAATGTAGATATGAAATGTCAATTAGGTACAATTGCATGAATGAGACCCATTATTCTTATTGGGTCTAAAAAGACCCAGTAAGAATAATGGGTTATAAAAATTTGATTTTTAGGTTTTTGCAGCGATTGAAAACTAGCCGTCAAAAAATTTAAAAAAACAAGAAATCTAAAGCAATGTGGTGCAATATTCCTTTAGTAGCGTCTTTTTTATCACTGCTAAATGAATTAACAACGGAACACAGACTGGCAGCGATTCAAATATCGTGGCCATAGGATATTCCAGCGAGTTCCTTATCGTTGGGAAAGAAATTTAAAAACAAAAATTCTTTTAGCAGCGATTAAGAACTCGCTGGCATATCCTATGGCCGTGATTTTTAAAACGTTGCAAAATATGTTTTAAAACAGAAAAACCATATGCCAGCGTTTTAGAAATCGCGGCCATAGGCTATACCAGCGAGTTCTTAATCACTACCAAAAGAATTTTTGTTTTTTAATTTCTGTACCAGCGATTAATAACTCGCTGGAATATCCTATGGTCGCGATTTATAAAACGTTGGGAAATATGTTTTAAAACAGAAAATTATATACTAGCGTTTTATAAATCGCGGCCATAGAATATCCCAGTGAGTTTTGAATCGCTGGGATAGAAATTTTAAAACCCAAATTCTTTTGCCAACGATTAAGTACTCGCTGGCATAGCTTATGGCCGCGATTTCTAAAACGCTGGCATATGGATGCACAAAACGAAAGATATTTCCCAGCGATTCTATAATTGCTGGTAAATGATTTGGCAGCGATTTAATTGTCGCTGCCAAATAATATTTAGTTTTTGAATTTCTATGCCAACAAATCCAAAATCTCTGCCAAATCTACGATTTTTTACGGTGATTTTTAATTTCTGCCGTAGTATATTAGAAATGGCTGAATAGTACCGGCGATTGTGTAGCGAGTTGTAAATCACTACTATATACATATGGCGGGGATTTTTGGGCATTTACTAGCGATTTATAATCGCTGGGAAAAGTCTAATTTGTTGTAGTGCCTAACAATCTACAATCCAACAAAAACTAGAGAATGTTAAGCTACATGCCTTCTCATCGCACACCCAACTCATGTAAAAAGAGTTCAAAGAATACGCCTAAAGTAACATATAAACTCCTTTGAAATTTGAAACTTTCCAAACGATATACTAATTTAGGCATCAGAAGTGTCCATCAGCAGTAATACAAAACACGTATGCAACCCTAATGATCATAATAACCAAGTATGAATAGTAAACATGATACAATTGTAGTTATATATAATATCAATATATATGAATTGATGTACACCCCATGCATGCAGCATATTATATATATATATAAATATATAACACCTAATTTTAAGCATTACATGATGAGTACTTAATATTAAATGGAGATGCTACACCTAATTAAAACCGAGTATAATTAAGCTAATTTAGCCTAACTGCTAATTTATAATCACGAGTAGCTAGGAATGTCCTGATCAACGTACGCACGCATTGAGTCCCCAGGCCAATCTCCTAATTAATTAATTAATACTCTCACTCGGTCGGCAGTTTGTGATAATTTGCATCTATATATATATATTAATTCTAAGGGCGCTCCTGACTGAAACGAAAATTATTAACCAATGACGGAGCTTCAGATCCAGAAGTACTGCATGCTAGGCCATCCATTTGTCCATTCGTCTTTTTTGCATGAAAGAGAAGTGTCATGCGCTGCTTTGCTAGCTCCACCTTTCTTCTCTCTCACTTTACTGTTTTTTGCGTGCTGTGGGCGAAGATGATATTGCATCCTCAGTACCAGCTGGAACAGTAGTGGTGGTTGAAGTTGCATGCTGGTTTTTCTGCGATTTTCCAGGCCTTTTGCTCTCGGATTTCGGCCCTGGTTGCCGTACCTTCACTCCTCGTATCATCTGCGAGGTTTAATTACTCAAAATATAATTTTAGGATCATAAGCAAAATTTTAGAAAATAGTAGTCAAAAATAAAATAAAAAGAAGCAAAAATTAATTAAAAGTACAACGATAGCAGGAAGAGAAAATGATCAGAGGGTGCATATATAACATACATATTTGCCACACTTGACGTCTGAGTAGATGACTATGAAGTCTCCTTCTTGGAGTCCATTGGCCCTCACAAAATCTCCTGAAATAATATTGATGACCAAAATAACTAAAATCAATAAAAAACTTAAATGAAACAGAAAGCTTTAGACGGCCACAATGCAATTACCCACCTGTGTTTTCAAGAAGATACATCCTGCTCTTATTGTTTGGCCAGTACCTGCAACTCCATGAGAAGGGAAAAAAAAAAAAAAAGGAAGGAAGACGACGTGATTATTTCGTTTGTATTAAAATGAAGATGAAATAAACGGGAAGGGAAATTAATAGGATCATTGATTAGTTAAAGTTTGGGATACCTATAGCGCATGTTCCATACACGGGAGGTCCCTATGTCTTCCATGGCAATAGAAATGCCATCTCTTGCCTCCAATTCTGGAAGATGGGTCTCTGCTTCCTTCTGATTAAATTTTCAAAAGAAATTTTATTGGCCCTTAAAAGCGTACATATCAGCAAAGATAGGCAAGAAAAAAAAATCTCTATTTAATGGAACAGTCTAGTATCAAAGAAAGAAATTAATGAAGACTACCTTAGGCAAAACAATTCTTCCAAGGTTACCCACATCACTCTGCTTCAGCACCTTTTGGAGAAGAAACCTCAAGTTCTTCTCAGGTTTCCAGCCCTATTCAATCAATTCCACACAAGCATGCATATTTAATTATTCGAAGCACTAAAATATCAAGCACTATTTCAATCGCTTCCCAAATATTCATTCCGCATTACAGGATTTAACATTAAGTCTGGGTGTGAAAATCAAAATCAAGACAAAGAGCCTAGCTACCTGTCTTCTATCCGATGCAACTCTCCCCGGGAAATTCTGTTCGTGCATGGCCGTCCGATCAGCCGGAATTCCCAGTGCAATCTCCGCAGGCATCACCGGCGAGCCCGAAACAACCCCACCTGTAGTAGAGGGCCAGTATACCCAGTTTCCTGGATTGGCCTGAGTTGCTGCGGCTGCGGTGCAATTGTCACCTCCAAGTCTTGCATGCTGATCTACAGTCTGGCTTTGTTGCTGATTTTGCTGGTTATGATGATTGTGATGATGCCTATGGTGTGATAAAAACCGCCTTTGCCTCGCCATCCTCTTCTTCCTTGCCTCTTTAGTAGCTGAAGAACCTAACCTCAACAGCCTCTCGCCGTGACCGTTAAAATACTGTTGGTAGGGGTATTGATTTCCATACCCTGCAAAAGGTTGTGGAGCCTGGTGAAGATTATTTTCTGGAAAGGCGTTGTAATGAGACGCCAGAGAAAACTGCGATGGAGACCATGAATGCGAGGAGTCCAGCATGTGATACTCTGTCGGAGCTGGGTAAGGACTGTGGCTATTGAGATTGGAAGCTCCATGTGTATAAGGATCACCCATGTACCCAACCATTGGAGGGTAATCCGCCGGGGGCCCCAGCACGGCAGTCGGTTCGGCAACATAAGGTGGTTGAGGGATCCATGATGACTGTGTAGCAAAACAAGGGTTTGGTTCAGGTGTCACGGACTCAGAATTAAGATCAGCGTTAGGGTTAGAGTTTTGGAAAGGGTCTTGGTATTGTTCAGGAAAATGGGTGGTTGCTTCTTTGTTGCGCCTTTTCTGAAGATGGTTCGTCTGAACCCATTCCAGTACAAGTTTCAACAACTGCTTCATGGCCTCCTTTCCTCCACCCAAACGCCTTGCAGCACTCTCGATAGTGGCCTTCTTGATCCTCACACTCCTCAGGTCTTCTGCAGAGACGGTCTCTTTGTTTGTTCTAAGCCACTCCAAAAACACCGTCGCCATGTCATCTGGATCCTTCTCTTCATGGCCGGTCTCTTTGTCGTTGTTACTCTGTAACATCAGCTGGTCATGTTCTCGATGTGCATGCTGCTGCATTGCATGTTCTTCTTGAGACATTTGTTCCTGTTGAAAATCCTCGAGGGGGTTTTCGCTCTGAAAGATACATGATGGATCGAAGAAATCGTTGCTTTCAATTAGATCCATATACCCCAAAGTCTCCATCACATCCATACAGTCCACATCTTCAAGGCCGTGGTCAGGTGGCTGAGGGATCTCAATGGGGGCGGTGGAAGACAAGGCTCCAGGCAGCGCATCCACTGGATCATGCAGGCCGTTGTGATGATGATTCTTCTTCTCCACATCTTCCTCTGCATCTGATTTCAGAAGCGCCCAAGAAGCTGCGGAAGAAGACGAAGAGGCCGAAGACGATGACGAGGAGCACGTGATAGCCTTGACTGGTGCTGGAATGGATGATGATGATGAAGATGATGACATGCAAGGGAAATCAGGGAGAGGAGGGAAGTCAGTGTAAAAGAGTGAAATATCATGGACATCTGCAAGCAGATGATCTTGTTCATTTGAAAGCCAGATCTGTCTCTCATCAACACTCAATGCCTCTTCCTCCTTCATGGCATCAAAGCCGGTAGGTTTTCGATAATTCCTAACCCCTGCTTGGAGATCTTCACTTTGCAGTTCCTCACCCTCCATCTTTCTATTCCCAGAAACGATAAAATCAACCAAAAAAAAAAAAAAGTTGAAACCGGAAACCCTTTTCTGAGTTTGTTGCCCACAGATAGAGCTTAGAGGGAGAAAGTATGAATGATGAGGAAAATGAAAGGAAGGAAATGGTGTTTTCTGTGTACGGATAAGTGCAAGAGAGATATTTTATTGTTTCTGATTAAGGAAGCAAGAGAGAGAAGGGCCCGCTTTTCCCATGATCAGATCCTCAAACAGAGTAGCAACATAAAGCATCTGGCTCTATCTCCACACAACAAAGATAACATAAACAATATTAATGATATCCAATTATAGCAACAGGGAAAGCGACCTCTCTTCTCTAACCCACAACTTTGTTAGTTTTTTAATTGCATCGTTTATGAGAGACATGATCAGTGATCAAAGAGTTGCATACGATACCGATCAATAAAACTAGATCACATGAGAGACACAAAATTAAATAAAGATGTTACTTTTTACATATATAGAATTATCGGAAATCAAGAGAAACGCAGGGACGACTAGGCTTCAAATCTGGCAAACCAATCAACACAGCGGCTTTCGGGACACCCCAACATGCCTAAACATTTCCAAAACTCGAACCTCACCCATGCGTGTTCTGGTTTCTTCTGGGAAGTTTCCCTGATTTTGCAGATAAGTTCAAAATACGTTTTTGTTTTTCTTTTTAAGGGGCCGGTTTCTCTTTACACAATAAATTCAGTGTCTGTAGAGAGAGAGAGATAAAAGAGAAAAGTTCTAGAGAGAGAGATTAAAGAAAACAAAAAAGGAAGAGAAAGAAGAAAACAAAACCTCGCGCCGCTAGTTTCTCAGCCTCACTCCGGTTTCTTTGCCACCCTCCATACGTTACCCACCTGAGTGGTGCGACCGACGGTGTATTAACCTTTATGAGCAACATGATGATCATAAGAGTTAATGGCGCATCTTAAAATTAAAAATTACAGTAAAACACTAAAACGTTGTACGATTGGTTAAGTTCTTCAAGCACTAAAACTGATGTAACTCCCTCTTCCATGTGAACAACCCAAAATTCATTCCCATTATATATGACAATTCCCAATTACTTCTAAAATCACAATAAATTTATAAATTTAAACATATTTACCCTAACAATAAAATCAATTAATTCCGAATTTTTATGCATGTCAAAATATAAATCCATGAGCAATAATAATATTGGTGTTATATTCAAATAATTCCGAATTTATCAATATTATTACAGATTAATTATAAGGTGATAAAGGTTTCAAAATCGTACTAAAAAACTCGTTTCTCAGTGCTCAAATATCAAAATTCCTAGACAAAAAATAAATAAATTTAGCTTCATTTTTTCCTTTTGTTTGGGTCCCGAGGACCCAATGAATTTTATCTCATAAATCCAGCCACGGCTTTGTTTATCTCATTATACACAGAGAGAGAGTAAAAGAGAGAAACTAGGTTTATGGTGGGAGTTGGGGGGGTTTGTATTGGTGTCAGTACGTAAGGTAGTTTGTATGGATTCGGGGGTCGAAGCGGCGGAGTGCGTAGTTTTGTGCTACGTGTCCCTTCCCATGCACTTCTTCCCTCATTGACGTAACCTATTTCAACCCTAGCCACCAATAACCGTGCTCTCTTCCGTTTCAATCCGCCTTTATCTCCACGCTGCAGAGCCGATACTTTCACATGCATTCATCAATATTTTTATCTCACAGACATATCAAGTCTTGCCACATCTGAAACCTGACGTCCTGCTTTTTTCTTTGATTGGGTGGCTCATCCTCATACCCCGCGCGGGGCTTTTAACTTCCGTACATTGAGTAGTTCTATTTATTATTTTAATTTTTATTATCTTTTTATTATCTTATTATTTATTATTAGATGATTGAAAATTATTTATTATATTTAATTTATAAATTTATCATTTAATGCTATTATTTATTATATTTAATTTATAAATTTATCATTTAATGTTATATTATAAAATGATGAAAGAATAATACAAATTAAAATGATAAAAGATTTTTTCCGTACATTACAGCAAACCTTTGGGATTTTTATCGTTTGATCTATATTTTTTTTCTCTCTCTTTCTCTTTACAGACGGTGGGCTCCCTCGCACGTGGGTCCAGCAATACACCACATAATTTTCATCTCTCTAAAAATTATATGTTAAAGTCATGAAAATTTATTCTATGCAGTGTTCTTACCAAATATGAAATATCCCGATTTCATATGTTCATATGCTTTTGCTTCTTGAGGTTTTAATTTTTATTATTTTTGTTATTGACTTTTATAGTTTTGTCAATCGAACCTCTCGATCTGTTAGAATTGTATTGATTAATTTTGTATATATTAATTGTGTTGTACAAGGTTGTCTATATATATGAAAGACTGTACAAGAGCATTACTAACCCATTTGAAACTTTGTAATGAGATACACTAACAGCCCCCCTTAAACTCACTGTGGATGAGAAAATACCTTGAGCTTGTCAACCAAATAACAAAACCGAGCCGTAGGATGAGACTTTGTGAAGATTTCGACAACCTAATTTTGAGAGGAGATCTAGACAAAGAGTAACTGAAGAGAACCCTATAGCAAAGATGACCACAAGATGACAATCAGTCTTGATGTACTTGAATGGCACTGCAATTGTCAAAGTAAAGAGGAGTGGTAGAGATGAGAGGTACACCTAAATCATGTAGTAGCTATTAGAGCTGCCAAAGGAGTTTAGTAGTGGTGTCTACCAGGGCACAATACTCAGCCTCAATGCTGGATCGAGAGAGAATAGTCTATTTCTTGTTACACCAAGAGATCAATGAGGAACCGAGAAGGAAGCATTAACTAGAGGTAAAAAAAGGATCAGTGCACTACAACAAATCGAGTCTATGCCGGCGACTATAACTCGCCGGTATAGCCCTTAAAATCCCTGCTATATCAATATACTAGCGATTATTAAATCGTCAGATGTTCGCCAGTACTATTCCTCCACTTCCTAAAAACCGCGGCGGAAATAAAAAATCGCTGTCAAATGTCTGCTATTTAGCAGCGATTTCCAGATCGCTGCCATCGAATTTGAAAACCGTAAAATAATATGGCAGCGATTCAAAACTCGCTGCCAAACAAATATAGCAGCGTTTATTTAATCGTTACTAAATGATTTTAAAGCCATTAAGTTCTATGGCCGCGATTAAATAAACGCTGCTATATCATTTCGCAGCAGTTTCCTGAATGCTGCCATACCACGTCATGGTTATAAAATCATATAGCAGCGATTCATAAATCGCTGCCAAATAAGTTAGCAGCGGATTTTGGAGCGCTGCCACATAACGTCATCGTTATGTAAGAATATAATCGCTGCTAAAGTATATAGCAGCGGTTTCTTAATCGCTGTTATATGACAAATGGTTTTAAAACTATATGGCCGCGATTAAATTCTCGCTGCTATATTCTTCAGCAGTGGTTACTTAATCGCTGGCATATAGCTAATGGTTAGAATATCATATGGCAGCGATTAAATAGTCGCCGCTATATTATTTGCCAACGGTTTCTTAAACGCTGCCAAATAAGGACATGGTCCTAAAATCAAATAGCAACGATTTTTTAATCGCCGTTATATAATTTTCCAGCATTTTCTTAATCGTTGGCAAATAGATCATGGTTTTGAAATTATATGGTAGCGATTACAAAATCGCTGCGATATTTTTTCCCAGCGCTTTCTCGAACGTTAGCAGAAGTTCCTGGTTTTAAAATTAAATGGCAGCGACTAAGAAATCGCTGCGATATGATATTCCAGCGTGTTCTTGATCGCTGCTATATGTTTATTAAATTTTAAATTAAATACCGGCGAGTAAAAAATCGCTGGGAAATATAAAAGGCAGCAATTTCATAATGATAGAAACGTTAGTATTCCGTGGTTTTGTTAAACTATTGACAGCGATTATTAAATCGCTGGATAAACCTGATAATTGAAATTTATTTAACCTAGTAACCCAGTATTCTTACGTGGGTTACTAGGTCTCATTTTGAGTTCTTCAATCCCTCCTAATGTACCTGATTGAGTCTATCAATCTATTTTTCCATACATTAAAAAAAATATCCTTAAGCATTCTATTCAATTCAATAAAACAGAGTTATGAGTCCATTCAACCAAAATCATATATCTTTTTACACTGGGTGGTGCATTAGACGAATCATATCAGTTACAAATTGAGCTACTAATTATATAATGTTATAATTAGTACTAGTATAAGTTATTTGAAGACTCTACACTCACTAAAACCAACAGTTACCAAGTAAAACATCTCATATTAGAGTGGAACTTTTCACCAATAGTTGCACCCACAGTTCTACATATCACTTTTATCAAGAAAGGTGGCGAACACTTTTGATAGCATAGTGACGTTGTTGCTATCAGCCCAAGCTATACCTGGCCATATCACCCCGCCAAAAAATATACTCTTCTGATCTTGTGCATTGAATCAGAACATCCGTGTAAAGTCCGATGCCTAATGTAAGATTGAAAATGAAACAACCATTACTAAAGCTAATTATTATTTTAGATTGGCATGAAATATATAGGTTCATTTTTTTTTTCCTTTTTAAGGCAAAACCACAAAGATGTGGGATTCATGGAAGCACACAACATGCATGTCGTTGATGGACTTGAAATGACCAGCCCGCCCTAATGGAAAAAACAGGGAACATTTACCTGAGGATTTGTCGGCGACTATGTAGATATGTCGAGCCACCCCTGATGCAAGTAAAAGCACATTAATAAGTTAAAATCCAATTTAGATGAGATCAACACACTCTAACAACAACACTCTTTTCGCTCAAAACCCTTGGATGTCTGCAGCAAAAAAAGCTGATTTATTCTTCAACCCAAAAAACATGTAACATCGCAATTCCCCCTTTGAATCTTAGGATATGCATTTGTCCAGTAGTATAATTGGACAAATTGTATTACCTAAAGGGATATAAAAGCATAAACTTGAGTTCAGTTATAACTTTAAATGACTCCAAGGTGTTTTATTTTAGAAAATGCCTGCATATGATAATGTTACAGGTTATATTAATTGAAGAAAGCCAAAATACAAGATCTGCTTCCCTTTTACTTTTCTTTTACTTCTTCCTCTGTGTTTCAAATGCCAAATATATTCTGAGTATAAGTGTAGAACTGTGTATTCTGGTGGCTTAGGATGTCATGCCTTTTATGCTTAATAAGTTTACTTGTGTTTTTGGTACTGGGGCCAAGAATCTGAACCCTAAACGTATTGGCTCTTAAGATACATGTTGGTGCAATATGTATCAGACTTTGGGTAGGCCAAGTGAAACATGTTAGAATGGCTTCATATTCTATAAGGATTAATAATATATTAGCTTGTTGGGTTGACTTTTACACCATTTCATCTGAGATTTTGAGGGACTGAGCCCTAGGTCTTCAAAGACCAGTATAGAAGCATTCTTGTTTTGATAGGCTGGTTTAACTTAATGAATGGTGTAGGACACGTCTTAGATGATTTCAATGAAAAACATCATTGAGGAGCAGCTTTGTTTTTTTCAACTTGCACCCTAAACTACCAACAATCTGAAAGTAGATTTCATAGATTATGCATTTGTCCAGTAGTTTAATTGGACATGTTGTATTACCTAAAACGATATAAAACCAGAGATACAAACCATACATAGGACTGCACGTCAAAATTTGATGCCGTACAAGACCAGGAATGCGAAAAGAAACATGGTTATTATCAAGTAACCTAATCCCCATATCAAACAAAGAAGGAAACTTAGCAGTAATGGCAACAGCACATGCAATACAGAAGACTCGAACCAGAGAAACATTAGAAAAGGCCACAAACCATGAAAGATATTGCGCATTACTCTTTGCAAATATCAAACATCGCTATTTCCTCGTACAATGATAGTAGTTTTGTAATTCAAGTATAAAAAGGTTGTGTATAAAACACAAGGTACACAACCTTTATGAAAGTAACACATGACCCCAGGTGCATGTTCCATAATCACTTTAATAAAAAGGCCACCAATCATCAGTCCCCCCGATGATTGTTTGGCTATCAACAAATCAGATACCTCAGCATTCCCATCTCCACCCACTGTAGTAATGTAGGTGCTGTAACTAAACACACATATCTTAATGGCAAGGAGCACAAGCAAAATTGGATAACTCATTCTCAGACAAGGAAAAAATTATGATCGTCTCCTATCCATGTGTTATACCATGTATAGTCATTTCGGGCCCTTGGGGTGCCAAATCTGAACTTCTTTCAAAAAGTTCAGATTTTATAAACATGTCAAAACAGTAAACAAGCATTGCACTATACCAACCAGCCATATAAATTCAAAATATTTACCAGCCCTATCTCTTGAATGTTGCACTACAAACCCAAGTAATTCTTCCAATATTTTAATCCCTTTCATAGTGCCACACCAACATATTTACCCACGCCCAGCACTGCTCTCCAAAACATTCACCATAAGGCACAAAACAACCCTTCATATTACAAGTCTCAAAAAACCCCCTAATATCAGAGATTTTTTCTGCTTCTTCAAGCATAATGTACTTAATCAGACAATAAAAAACCATTTAGTAATGGTGCACAGAAATGACAGCAAGGAGTTTACCTACTTTCAGCAGCTGATTAATCCTTACAAATTCCTTCAAGGTCTGATGAAATATGATTGCTGCAACCCTTCACCCTCAACCCTGCAGTAATTTTTCATAAACTATGTCATTCAATTGCATCTGGTTATAACACCACAAGAAATGAGAGCTGTAACATACCGCTATCAGCTGTTCACTATAAACCTTGTTTGTAGAAATGAGGAATCCAGCTTATCTGATTCCTTTCCTACTGGTCTACTCCAAAGAATATTCAGTTTTTTAAATTTCTGAAATGGATGATTGGAACCCTCCTGTGACGCCCCAAAATCCCCCACATACGGACACGGGGAAATCGAGACGTTCGGATGGTGACAACACGGGTCACCACCCGAACGACGAGTGCTAAGTGTGTGAAAGCGACAAATGTGCACGAAAAAACACGCAGCGAATAGCAAAGACATATAACTAAGTACCAGAATTTTTCCTAATTTAATACAAAGCGATTCAAAACATACATAATAAAATATTACAAATACAAATATTGTTTCAAAGCTAACTTCAAGCATACACTCCAACTCAGAACTCTGGCGAAGTCGCATCCTCGGGCTCAGCCTCCTCCTCCTCCTCCTCCTCGATCCTGCAACAAAATCTACGGTACCAAAAATGGTGCCGCAGGTAAGTAAAATCCAAACAACGCAAGATAAAAGCATATTACAACCAAAACAATATGCATGAAGTATGCCCAATGCACATGTCCAAAAAACAATATTTTTTCCACGTACGCCAAAATCCCATTTTGGCCCAAAAACATAACCGTCAACCATATTCTTTAAAACATCTCCTTTAAAACGTATCCTTCAAAACATTTTCCTTTAAATCAATCCTCACCATTATCCCAGATAATGGCCCAAATCTAGAAACCACCATTTTCCCAAAAAATGGATCACAAAGCCACATATCACAATCTCGCCATTATCCCAAATAATGGCCCATATCCAAATCATATCCAAATCAATTCCAAATCAATTCTATATTATGCATGCACCATGATCTCCCCTAGGGATCATCCGCACACTCTGGCTCTGTGCCACACCGCAGATAACGACTACACATGTGACACCTAAACGAGCGATGCCCAGACTCGTGCCCAACGCGTACCTGGCCAGGCCATCCTCTAGTCCCCGCCAGCCAAGAGACCACGGAGCCGGTGAGTAGAGCGATGCCCAGACTTGCGCCCAGCACGTACTTGACCAGGCCATCCTCTAGCCCCGCTCCTGTCGTCGCCCAGCGACAACTCAGGGGATGTCACTCAGTTTTATCCGCTCCCGAGTGACCAGAAGAGCTCCACCGAGATAATAACCCATCCCGGCTTGGGCTCGTGAGACACACGCACCCGAAAATCCATTTACACGTAAAATCCAATTTTAATTAAAATACACATGAATATGCATGCACAATGCCATGCAATTAAAATCACACAAATTAACCAACACAAACCAAACATCAATATCAACCAACAACAACTCCTTCTTCAAATCCAACCGACCCCCGACTCCTCGGACTCAGTCCGGAATAACCAACCAGATCACAAATAAATTATTGTAAAGGCAATAATACATTTAAATCTAAAACGAAGTTTGAAAAATACTTACAGCGCTATAAGGTATTTTTCGAAAGCTCGCGGCGTTGCAAACGGCGGAGGAAAAGCAACGTAACAGTGTAATTTACACTGTGGCCGTGGGTAATAAATTACCCACTTTCGAACGGGGACAAACCAAGGCACGAAATTGATAGGGAATGGCCTTGAGATATTTATGAAGCTAAAGGAAGTGAGCTTTGGCCGTGGGTGGCGGTGGAAATGGCGGTGGAAGGCCAAAAAGGGGCTGAACGGAGTTGAGCTCGTGGGAGCTGCTCCGGCAACGGATCGGGGCCGAAATTAGGTGGGTTAGGACGGCAAGAGGTAGGGGAAGAAGCTGTGAAGAGATGGTGGTCGGAGGTGGTGCGACGGCGCCGGAATCGGTGAAAAACCGTGTGGCTTGGAGGAGCTCGTGGTGGCTAACGGTGGCTCGGATGGAGGTGAAACTTGGTGGGGATGTTCACCGGTGAGAGGGGAAGAAAACTGGGTGGGTGGTGTAGGCCACGCCGCCGGCGAGCGGCGGTTCTGGGCGGAGAAAGAAATCGGCAACAGGGGAGAAAACAGGGCAGGGGCAGCAACTTCCAGGGGCTCGTGGCGGCTAACGGCTGGTCCGATGGCTCTGAAAATTGGTGGGGATGAACTCTGGTGGGGGTGGTGCACGACACCTCCACCGGACGGCGGAGAAACGGCTGGCCGAAGTAGGGGCGACGGGAGGGAGAAAAGGGAAGGGAAGAGCACGGGGAGAGAGAACCGGAGAGGAAAAAGAAGAAGAAAAAGAAAGAAAAGGAAAGAAAAGAAGAAAAGAAAAAGGAAAAGGGAAAAAGAAATGAGAAAAGAAAAGAAATGAGATCCAATCCTCACTTCCGAGATTCAAAAATTGTTCCGCCGAAAACGATATTAAAAACATTAAATGACTAAAATAAATTAAACACAACATCAAATAAATTAAAAACCAATTAAAATACATTAATTTAAAATAAATAAACCAATATATTAATTAAATTAAAAACACTCTTTCAGTGAAAATACACATAAAAGCGTGTCATCACATCCTCCCCCCCTTAAAAACAAATTTCGTCCTCGAAATTTGCAAGATCAAACACCAACTTGAAACAAGCCACATAATTTCACATAAAACCACCTGCAACCAAGATTAAGAAACGTACCGTCATTACTCAAACAAGTATGGGTACTGCTCTCTTATGTCCGCTACTCGCTCCTAAGAGAAGTCTTGAGCTAATGGATCTCCCCATGCCACCTTAACCAAAGGTATCGTCTTGGACCTCAACTGTTGTCCTTTCCAATCCATGATCTGCGACAGAACAGCCTCATAAGTAAGGTCCAGTTGCAACTAAATACTCTCTGGGTCGACAAAGCGCGGCTCTTGTTGTCCAAATCTCTTCTTCAAGGATGATACATGGAAGACACAATGAATATCCCCAAAATATCTGGCAAAGCAACTCTATAAGCGACGGACCCTACCTTCTCCAAAATCTGGAAAGGGCCGACATACCTCAGATCCAGTTTCCTCTTTTTAACAAACTGCTTAACTCCTTTCATGGGAGAGACCTTGAGATAAACCCAATCACCTTTTTTAAAAGATAACTCTCTCCTCCTGGTATCCGCGTAGCTTTTCTGACAACTCTGAGTTGCCGCCTTTTTATCCCTGATGATCCGAACTTGGCTTTGCATCTCTTGAATTATTTTAGGCCTAATAATTTTATTCTCCCCGACTTCATCCCAACAAATTCCATTAGTTATTATCTTCACACCATAGATTGCTAATATCAACGACGTCTCTACTTTACCTTTCGAATTTTCATCCTATTCCAACTTTGGTAACCTAATAGTCACTTCCAAAGTTAACCATCAATAAACCAAATTGCACGACCAAATGATTAATCTCCCATTAAAACTTCGAATCACCACTAAATCTTCAAAGTCGATACAAAATTTGAACTTCTAAGCATCTCCAAAAATTTCATGCTTTCGCGCGTACTCTGATAACTCATCAAAATTCTTAAAGGCTATATCCTCAAAAATTAATATCATGAAGTACAAGCTCAATCCACACCTAATCACAAGAAAACTTTTACCACACTTCCATAGAAAATCATATGCCTCAAAAAATCATAAATCTCCACTCATTCCTCAGTTGGCCATCGCTGCCCTATTTAGAAATCACATAACATCATCCCAAAAATACACCTATCTCTTCTAAAGATAAGGAACATCTCCAAAAGGCCCAAGTCCTTCCCGGCCAACCAACGAGAGCGCCTATAACTTCTATCCAATATCCCATACTTCAAGCTCATTACCTATATTTTGAATAACATCCAATCTTGCAATAACTAACTCACTATAAACTACCATTGACTTCACCTAGACATAATCGAAACGCTCATGGTAACTCACCCACCTACTTGTACTCTCAAAAACTCTAGTTTTAGTACAACTAATTCCTTCAATAACACTTCACAAATAAAACTCAAGACAGGCCATACTGTTTAAATCTTCAATCCATCAAAAACTATTAAACAACACTCATGGATCCTACTGCTTTATTACTTCATACACCACACATGGTGACCTAATGATCTCTTTTCAAGTTAAATAACCATATCTCCAATTCTCCCAACTGGATACTTGATCTCCAAAGAAAAGTATAGCCTCACCAATTTAAATTCCTATGACTTCAAGTCGCAATAAATTCTCAAGATAAACACAACAGTCGTTTCAAACCACCATCCCAAAGGGTAACCCGATTCGTCTGCACATTCCGTTCAACTTACCAAACAACTCAAAGCCACAAATCTCTTGAATTTAATATTACCACACAAGTTCCTCTTCAACTCCTACCAAGCCAAAAATAGATAAGACTAGGACCAGCACTCTCCGAAATCCATACATACGTACCATTACTACTCATTGATCCCATGCACTCTTAGCCAACACCAAAAATCATTCAAACGTACAAGTGATCCATAGCTACCATTTCCATCATCTAGACTTATATCCTCAAATCAACAAAAATAATTCCTGAATCTGCTCAACTTATATCCTTAAGTATGCCAAAATCCATTCCTAAAAGTCTACGGATCATATAGCCTCAAATTCAATCGTATTCAATACCAACACAAAATCTACTATTTCCAACACCCTGATGGACCTATATCTTTCGAATCGATAAAAATCATTTCCTAAAATCTGCTACTACAACCTCGAGTTAACAATAATTATTTTCTAAACTAGCTCGATATCTTCAATCCTCAAAGAAATACACGAACTAGATCATTACCTCCAATCCTCAAAGAAATCTACCCTAGAAAAATTTTCATATCTGTAATTCAACTCTAATCAACCCCATTTTAATGGTTACAAACTAATCACTCACTAGAGTAGATCAAGCTATAGCACTAAGTCTGTAAAACTAAGAACTCAATTCTTATTATAAATCAGTCCTTCAACTCTGCAAGTCTAAAACCTTAAATCAAATAAGATTCATCTTCCGGAACCTCTAAGATCAAAGAACTTACATCCCATAATAGAAAAATCGACTCCCAAATCTTTCAAATTCTAAAACATTAATAGATAATAAATCATTTCCTGAAATTCTCAAGATTGGTGGCTTTAATCCAAAACATTCACCTTAAAAGCTTGTAAAATCTAAAGTCCCAATTGCCACTAAATTACTCATCCGAATCGCGAAATCTAAAACTCAAAATTTAATTATTTTCCCCCAAAGCTTGTCGAATCTAACACCTTAATTACCATAAACTTATTTCCTAAAATCCATAAGGCCCCAAACTTTAAAACTTTGCTAAAACCTCATAAAATCTATCATTGAAATTTGTTCAACTTACAACCTACTACGTTATAGACCATTTCATAAACTCCACGGAACCAAAGAACTCAATTATTCTACTTCCCTAAAAGATCACCCCGACCATGCCATTCTCTCCAAGCCTCGATAATATACAATACAAATAAACCACACAAGGCATTCATCACGAAAGATTAGATTAGACCCATACCTGCCATGACTCCAGCATTCTGAGTCTCCGTAACCTCGCCTCCAAAGGTACCAAGAGTCACTGCGTACATTTGAGACCGAGCTAATTGCCTCTCCTCATAGCTACGTGAGTTCCCACCTTACAAAGATTATTTAAACCATGACATTCCCTTCAAACCTCAACATCATACAAGCAAACCACATCGCTAAAAATTCAAACCTATTACACTAAATGTTCATGCCTAATAATAGTATCCTCGATTATACCGCCTTCCTGCCACAACACAACCCTTGACCCCCTTTAAGAAAAACGAATAAAACCAACAACATAAAACCAAAACCAAAACCAAAACCGAAACCACATAACAAGAAAACAAAAAGAAACTAGCATGCAATAACATAACTAAATAAATAAAAACAAGCAAACAAGCTCAAATAAATTCAAAACAAATAAAACATGTCAAAAAGCAACGTTACTTAAAATAAATTTTAAAACACAACTTTAAAAACATTCTGGTACTACCTACGGGACATGTGGTTTTACCCAGAGCCGGACGGCTCTGATACCACCTGTGACGCCCCCAAATCCCCCACATACGAACACGGGAAAATCGAGACGTCCGGATGGTGACAACACGGGTCACCACCTTAACGACGAGTGCTAAGTGTGTGCAAGCGACAAATGTGCACGAAGAAACACGCAGCGGATAGCAAAGACATATAACTAAGTACCAGAATTTTTCTTAATTTAATACAAAGCGATTCAAAACATACATAATAAAATATTACAAATACAAATATTCTTTCAAAGCTAACTTCAAGCATACACTCCAACTCAGAACTCCAGCGGAGCCGTATCCTCGGGCTTAGCCTCCTCCTCCTCCTCGATCCTGCATCAAAATCTACGGTACCAAAAATGATGCCGCAGGTAAGTAAAATCTAAATAACGCAAGATAAAAACGTATTACAACCAAAATAATATGCATGAAGTATGCCCAATGCACATGTCCAAAAAACCATATTTTTTCCACGCACGCCAAAATCCCATTTTGGCCCAAAAACATAACTATCAATCATATCCTTTAAAACATCTCCTTTAAAACATATCCTTCAAAACATTTTCCTTTAAATCAATCATCACCATTATCCCAGATAATGGCCCAAATCCAAAAACCATCATTTTCCCAGAAAATGGATCACAAAGCCACATATCACAATCTCGCCATTATCCAAGATAATGGCCCATATCCAAATCAAATCCATATCAATTCCATATTATGCATGCACCATAATCTCCCCTAGGGATCATCCGCACAGTCTGGCTCTGTGCCACACCGCAGATGACGACTACGCATGTGATACCTAAATGAGCGATGCCCAAACTCGCGCCCAGCGCAAACCTGGCCAGGCCATCCTCTAGCCCCGCCAGCCAAGGGACCACGGAGCCGGTGAGTAGTGCGACGCCCAGACTCGCGCCCAGCGCATACCTGGCCAAGCCATCCTCTAGCCCCGCTCCTGTCGTCGCCCAGCGACAACTCAGGGGATGTCACTCAGTTTTATCCGCTCCCGAGTGATCAGAGGAGCTCAACCGAGATAATAACCCATCCCGACTTGGGCTCGTGAGACACACGCACCCGAAAATCCATTTACACGTAAAATCCAATTTTAATTAAAATACACATGAATATGCATGCACAATGCCATGCAATTAAAATCACACAAATTAACCAACACAAACCAAACATCAATATCAACCAACAACAACTCATTCCTCAAATCCAACTGACCCTCGACTTCTCGGACTTAGTCTGGAATAACCAACCAGATCACAAATAAATTATTGTAAAGGCAATAATACATTTAAATCTAAAACGAAGTTTGGAAAATACTTACAGCGCTATAAGGTATTTTTTGAAAGCTCGTGGCGTTGCAAACGGCGGAGGAAAACCAACGTAACAGTGTAATTTACACTGTGGCCGTGGGTAATAAATTACCCACTTTCGAACGGGGACAAACCAAGGCATGAAATTGATAGGTAATGGCCTTGAGATATTTATGAAGCTAAAGGAAGTGAGTTTTGGCCGTGGGTGGCGGTGGAAATGGCGGTCGAAGGCCAAAAAGGGGCTGAACAGAGTTGAGCTCGTGGGAGCTGCTCCGGCAATGGATCGGGGCCAAAATTAGGTGGGTTAGGACGGCAAGAGGTAGGGGAAGAAGCTGTGAAGAGATGGTGGTCGGAGGTGGTGCGACGGCGCCGGAATCGGTGAAAAACCGTGTGGCTTGGAGGAGCTCGTGGTGGCTAACGGTGGCTCGGATGGAGGTGAAACTTGGTGGGGATGTTCACCGGTGAGAGGGGAAGAAAACTGGGTGGGTGGTGTAGGCCACGCCGCCGGCGAGCGGCGGTTCTGGGCGGAGAAAGAAATCGGCAACAGGGGAGAAAACAGGGCAGGGGCAGCAACTTCCAGGGCTCGTGGCGGCTAACGGCTGGTCCGATGGCTCTGAAAATTGGTGGGGATGATCTCTGGTGGGAGGGGAAGAGAATGGCGGGGGTGGTGTACGACACCTCCACCGGACGGCGGAGAAACGGCCGGCCGAAGTAGGGGCGACGGGAGGGAGAAAAGGGAAGGGGAGAGCACGGGGAGAGAGAACCGAAAGGAAAAAGAAGAAGAAAAAGAAAGAAAAAGAAAGAAAAGAAGAAAAAGAAAAAGGAAAAGGGAAAAAGAAAAGAGTAAATAAAAGAAATGAGGTCCAATCCTCACTTCCGAGATCCAAAAACTGTTCTGCCGAAAACGATATTAAAAACATTAAACGACTAAAATAAATTAAATACAACATCAAATAAATTAAAAACCAATTAAAATACATTAATTTAAAATAAATAAACCAATATATTAATTAAATTAAAAACACTCCTTCAGTGAAAATACACGTAAAAGCGGGTCATCACACCTCCTCCTTGCTTTTCACCTCATCCTCTAAGAAGATAGAAAGGAGTCTCATTACAAAACCATTAAATAGAGGAACACGAAAAAATCATCTTATACTTTATTGCACAAGATCTTGGCGTCCATAAACAAATTCCCTACGTTATCGTTTTAAATGAAATTCAAACTTTCATGGTACACTTGGTTATTTTTGGCTTAAATATATTATGTATGTCTCTCCAAGTCCACTGTCACTATACAAAGAGTGGAAGTTGTAGTGCCACTACTAGTTCTAACCAAACTATTTAACTTTATTCAGCTTTTCTTGCAACATACTTATGTATGTCAGTTGTTCAATTCTAAGAATACACACAATCTGTAGTTTTCTGAAAAACTAGAAAATTCTGTAGTTTATTTGATTTTTTAACAAAGATACGTTGAAGCATGCAGTGAGTATTATCATGCAAACATTATAAGTCATACATAAACCTATCATAGGAGAGTGGATGCACACACAGAGACAAGCACAACCATGACATCAAATAACTAACTTTTGGTTTTCCCCCATTTGCACTGGATAAACATACAACCAAGCCATACTGGTGCACTGTCAAAACAGATTCATACACACCGGGAAGCTTTTCCAAACTGAAGAGGATGGTTTTCGTCATTTTGTTGGAATCATATGATGCAAAGGGTCAGCCTCTTAATATGCTTAGTCATGATGTCCCAATTTAGCCTGCCAAGGAAGGGACAACAAAACACTAGCACTTCAAAGCTCAAATTTCTGGACCCACAAACTTATAAAGTCACCAAAACAAAAATATAATTTCAGTGGACAGAAATCATACCATATCATCTCATTTCTGGCAATCCCTTGAACTTTACATCCAACAATGCCTTAACTTCGGCATTTTTCAACTCTACAGTTCGCCACTTCCAAGGAAAACAACTGTAATAGGGGACTAGTTAATTTTATGGGTTGTGAAGATATGCTCAAAATCTTTCCATCCAGGAGGCCACCCAAAACTACAAGCCATCTCCTAGGTCAAAAGATAATATATTTATATAGATATATCTATATATATATATAGCCCAGTTGTCATATTGGCTAACAAAAAACCACCCATATCTAATACAAAAAACATAGGACCCCTCCCCTTTATGGGTCAGGGGAATCGTTACATTGAGTCTGTCGATATGACTCAGTGAAAGAATGATGATCCTTAAAGAATTCCCTAAGCATTCTGTCAGTCTGAAACTGATGCTCCCTAAGAGCCTGCATCTCTGATTTCATTTCTTCCAGCTGACTCTTATACGCTTCAGCATCTTTCTTGTGTTGTTTAGAGTCTTTCTTGTGTCTTTCAATCTTAGACAGGTAGCACTGCATCTCAACTTGGTCACGTTGTCTACTTGACTCGGGGATGACCATCTCCGAGAGTCCTCGCGCATATCCAGGTCGATGGCCTAGGACCTCCCTAAAGACAGTCGCTGCTGCCTCATCATTACGTTGCTCTGGTTCTAGGCCATCCAACCTACCTGTCATCTCCTTCTGCACATCAACAAAAGAACAATTATTATCATTCAGTATATTTGCTATTTATACATTTATTATTAGACAAAAAGAAACATAGATTCAGATGGTTTGTATGTGTACTACTCACGTAAGTATCTTCTGTAGCATCTGTCACAAACTTATTCTTCTTCTTCGACCACCGTGTCTCTTTATAGAAGTCAACCAAATTTCCATTCTCAGCGCGCTACATGTGTAAGCAACACGTATACCAATATGGGAAATACAAGTCAGAAAAGTTCATTGTTGTTGACATTTTATTGTAATCTCAATATCATTGAAATCAACCACTACAAACCCAATTGTCTGGTTATAATACTGAATTGAAATGAAAAGATTGTGGGAGGCATTCTCATACCTTTTGCTCAAGTATTCGGATGAACGATTTACGTCCTGATGTGTGATTAATTGCTTACTTTTTTCGGTTCTCCCGGTTTTGAGTTGAAATTTTCTGCCATTCTCACCCATTGTTAGTTATGTTGAACCGCTAGATTTGCCTCTTTAGACAAATTATAATGAAATTAGATAAATGTATAAACAAATCATCGAGCATATATACCTTAAATGCATCACTCCCCATTTTCCACACAACTTGACCCATACAAGGGGGTCCACCAAGCTTGTCCCACCAGCTAGCGCCTCTTCATGGCTTTCAAAGGATTGGTAAATCTTATGCAAGTCATGATGGAAGGAGTGAAGCGCTTACGGAGTGCCTTTGTCACCGTCAATCGGTGGTTTTCCCGTTCCCAATCGAGCACGAAGTTAGCCTACAATTCAGAACAAACTATTATTAATGTGACTTATATTAATACTAAACCATTTAAAACTCACCAATCGAATAACCCAATAACTTACCCGAACACGGTCAATCGGCTCCTCTTTCATTGCTTGTGGGACATCAGTCCATCGCGCATAGCTCATGTCACAATATTGCTTAACTATCCATGATACTTGTGTCGTGAACATAGAAGCGTGTTCGCAACACGGGGCTGTCTCACCATCGTTTATCTTTAAAAGCACTTTCCCGTGCTTTCTCATCTTATCAAACTCGATGCATCTAGCAGGCCCCCGAAGTCATTTTCTCTGTTGCTGCGTTACTTCGGGCTCTGTGGGGGCATTCGCAACTGTATTTCAAAACTCAGTAGATTAGTGTTTGGAATTAAATTTAAACATTACAATTACAAACACATTTTAAAACTAGTAGTCAGCATTCAATAAATTGAGAGAAAACCCTCGGTTTACCAGTTTGTGGTATATTGGCTACTGAAAATATGGATGAAGACAATGTCCATGAAAACCCAACTAGTTTAGATGCTTGTGATGATCCTAATATAAATTCCAAGAGGCAGAAGCAATTTGCCATATCCTCAATTCAGTCAAGAGAAGTAAACCAGCTTCTCTAAATGGAGCAGATTAACTACAAGTTTTGGGCTGAAAGAGTTGTGCTGGTTGCTGCACTACAAAGAGTTGGTTTGGCTAAAGATCAGAGAGGAAGCCTGGAAGAAGTCAGAGCTCTAATAATCATGATGAGCAATATGCCTTTTCTCAATGTGGGCATATTGCTGAAGATGAATTCAACCATATTGAATCAGATCTTCCTGACGTCGGTACTGCTATACCTTCGGATACATTTGGAGATGAACTCCGTGTAAACATCTCTGTTGTTGAAATCAGAGATGATAGGGAACAATGTGCTGAACTACTCTGGTTCGAGTGGTACTGTCACTGTTTGGACTTGAGGAAAGTTTCAAATGATAGGGACTAGTTCACAACGACCACTTCACTCCACTCTCACTCCAGTGATTAAAACTGGATATTCTATTGTAATATCCTTGAGCAAAATCTGGTAGACATGAGCGTGGAGTGCATTTATTTAAATTTTTTATAATAAATCAAAAAATACATGATATATATATATATATATAAGTGTTCAAAGCTTCATTTGGTGTTATTGTTTTAGAAGTATATGTAACTGTCAATCCATGTCGCAACATCGAAGACAGAAAATCATAACATTTGGTCGATTGCAAGCATTCTAGCTTTATACATGGTAGTTGTTAAGGCAAAAAGATTTTGTATACTGGTATTTATAGTGCCAAAGTCCACTGGTTTTAAGCCTAGGATTTCAAAGAAAAAGTTAAAAGAGTTATCTTTGGCTCACAGCGTCTGTAGACATTACATCCAACAAAAATTTAATAAACCCAAAAACATCCTTAATCTCATTTTGAGCATGAGTCTATGAACCTAGCAAATAATTGCACATGTACAAATCTTCCGTATAGTTTCTCAAGCAATCAATCAGAAACTTGGTAACCTAAGTAGCCAATGTACAAAAGAAAGCCCACTAATCAATACTTTATTAATGAGTATGTAGGATTTTTCATGGTATTACCCATTTAAGCCAACAAAGTGCATGATCTCTAGTATATTTATAACATAGGCACATTGAAATAGATTGTAGAAACGTAAGAATCGAAAACAAATAGCCTATAACAAGTAATGGTATTGGCTTAAACTAAATTCTAAAGGGAATACAATGGCATGATAATCAAAGTAAGTGTTCAATATGTCAATTGAATCATTACACTCATTCGATATCATTCGTTACCTATCATGGCACATAAGGGATTACTTCAGTAAATCAGTAAAGTGTGACATTAAAGCAAACAAACAATCATGACATAAACCATTTAGAGGTAAGTAAAGAAAAAAGGCACTAAAAGTTTTCAAAGGAAAAAGCAACATACTTGGACAGCTGTTCACTAACAAAGTTGAATCCTCCAGGTCCAATAAAAGATCCAGCTAGCAGATATCCAGTGATAACTTGAGAACATTAAGCATGATATTAACAATAATATCAGATAATCAGTTCAATATAACACTTGAACAGATTCTAACATTGCACTCTGTCATGTAAAAAACATAGATGAAATATCAGACCGGCTGTCCAGCACAAGCAAAGGCAATGCCACCACAAGTTGCTGAGACAATAACAACTACCAAATCGGATATCAATCTACAAAGAAATAAGTAGCCAAGCTCAGAGAAACTCACAAAGTACATGCAGAAACATAAGTTTACAAAACTATAGCAAACTCTCAAGTTTACCTCAAGTCCAGCTGCAGAACTGGATGTTTTGATTTAAAATTAGTTATAATAAAGACATTGTCCTGAAAACAAAGCACAGAGATTATTCATCTAAACTAAAATGATAACTACGACCAAGGAATTTTTTTAACTACATACCAAAAGACCATATTATCCTATGAAGAAATCTACCTTTCTGTGATGACCCGTTTTTACGTGTATTTTCAATGAAGGAATAATTTAATTTAATTAATATTATAGTGCTTTTATTTTAAATTATCGGATTTTAATTGGATTTTATTGGCTGTTGAATTTAAATTTCCGTTTAATTGATTTTAGCTCGTTTTTGGTTTTAAAAATTTAACAGTTGGTTTTTGCTAGTTATTTATTTTATTTTAGCTTAACGATGTGTTTAAAATATTTTCTTGGTGTTTATTTATTTATTTGATGAAGTGTTTAATTTATTTTAGTCGTTTTATGTTTTTAATATCGTTTTCGGCGGATCAGTTTCTGGATCCCAGAAGTGAAGTTTGGACTTCATTTCTTTTCCCTTCTTTTCTTTTTCTCTTTTTTCTTTTTCCTTCTTTTCCTTTTCTTTTCTTCTTTTCCTTCTTTCTTCCCTTTCTTTTCTTTTTCCGGTTTCCCTCCCGTGCGTGCGTCGTTCTCTCTCTCTCTCCCCTGCACTTTTTCATTCCGTGCAGCCACCTTTGGCCAGCCGTATCTCCGCCGTCCGGTGGAGGTGTCGCACCCGAAAATCCATTTACGCCAATAAAACAGGATTTTCTCAATTAAAATAAAATACACGTGCATGCACCATGAAAATGCAAATATCAATGCACGACAAATACAACCAGCCATAAAACAACAATTCAAGCAACTCCGTCCTCCATCCATCCGACCCCCGAACTCCTCGGACTCAGTCCGGAATCAGCAAACCAACCAAATAAATTATTGCAAGAGCAAAATATATTTAAATCTAAAAGTAGAGTTTGGAAAATACTTACAGAGCTATATAGGATTTTTAGAAGGTTCGGCGCGCGGCAAACGATGGGCGGAAAGCAACGTAACAGTGCAAATGCACTGTAGCCGTGGGTCGCAAAATACCCACTTTTGACGGGAGACAAACCAAGACACCAAATTGATAGGGAATGGTCTAGGGATGTTTATGAAGTTAGTGGAAGTGAGTTTTGGCCGTGGGTGGCGGCGAAAACGCCGGTAGAAGAGAAAAACGAGCAAATCGGAGTTGAGCTCGTGGGAGCTGCTCCGGTGGCCGATCTAGGCCGGAAATGGGTGGGTTAGGTCGGCAAGAGGTAGGGGAAGAAGTGGTGAAAAGATGGTGGCCGGAGGTGGTGCGACGGCGCCGGAAACGGTGACACACCGTGCGGCTTAGATGCGCTTTTCCGGCCAAACGGCCGGCCGGTTGGGGGAGATCTTCGGAGGGGTGGTACACCGGAGGGAGGGGAAGTTTTCTGGGTGGGTGGTGGAGGCCACGCCGCCGGCAAGTGGCGGTTCTGGGCGGAGGAAATTTTCAGCTACAGTGTAAAATTCTGGGTTGGTGCCGCTACTTTGAGCGGCTCGTGGCGGCTAACGGTGGCTCCGATGACTCTAAAAATTGGAGGGGTTGTAGCTTGATGTGAGAGGAAGAGAATGGGGGGGTGGTGTACTACACCTCCACCGGACGGCGGAGATATGGGCGGTCGAAGGTGGCTGCGCGGAAAGGAAAAACAGAGGAAAAACTGGGTTGGTGCCGCAACTTCGAGGGGCTCGTGGCGGCTAACGGTGGGTCCGATGGCTCTGAAAATTGGAGGGGTTGTAGTCTGCCGTGAGAGGAAGAGAATGGCGGGGGTGGTGTACGACACCTCCACCGGACGGCGGAGA
>QGSO01000365.1:566771-746769 GCA_011037825.1 Carya cathayensis
GTGCGTATCACGAGCCCAAGCCGGGATGGGTTATTATCTCGGTGGAGCTCCTCTGGTCACTCGGGAGTGGATAATACTGAGTGACATCCCCTGGGTTGTCGCTGGGCGACGACCGGATCGCACGATACGGTAACGCTGTCGTGTCGACTCCGTGGTCCCTAGAGTGGCGGGGACTAGAGGATGGCCTGGCCAGGTACGCGCGAGGCGGAGGCGCGAGTCTAGGCATCACTCGTGTAGGTGTCACACGCGTAGACGTTACCTGCGGTGTGGCACAGAGCCAGAGTATGCGGATGATCCCTAGGGGAGATCATGGTGCATGCATAATTGGATTGGTTTTTATGGTTTTCGGATACGGGCCATTTTCTGGGAAAATGGCGAGGTTGTGTTGAGGACTTGTGATCCATTTTCTGGGAAAATGGTGGTTTGGGCCATTATCTGGGATAATGGCGAGGCTTGGTTTTAAACGGTATGTGTGGGCCGTTATCAGGGATAACGGCGAGGTATGTTTTAAAGGATATGTTTTTTAGCCAAATGGGTGTTTGGCGTTCGTGGAGAAAATATGGTTTGTGAGTTTTGTGCATTGGCATTTATTCATGCATATTGTTTGAGTTTAATATGCTTTTATCTAGTGGTGTTTAGATTTTACTTACCTGCGGCACCATTTTTGGTACCGTAGATTTTGGTGCAGAGTTCGAGGAGGAGGAGGAGGCTGAGCCCGATGATGCGGCTCCGCCGGAGTTCTGAGTTGAAGTTTATGTTTTATAGTTGGCTTTGAAACAATATTTATGTCTTCTAATATTTTATTATGTACCTTTGAACCGCTTTGTATTTTATTTAAGAAAAAAAATTCTGGTACTTAATTTTATGACTTTGTTATCCGCTGCGTATTTCCTTGTGCACATTTGTCGCTTGCACACACTTGGCACTAGTCGATAGGATGGTGACCCGGGTTGTCACCATCCGGACGTCTCGAATTCCCCGTGTTGGTACGTGGGGATTTGGGGGCATCACACTTTCGATCTATTAATGTTGGTGAATCTTATTCAGCTCTATTATCAGTATCCAGAAATCAGAACATCGCTGCAATTTAAATGACCTTTTCAGTTAAAATCAATAGTGGAGGGTGAGAAAAGCACGAACTAATGTTTTATGATAAATGATGAATATATCGTGTAATATCAGCATAGAGCACGCTCAGCTTCTATTGATGATTGTATTTTTATTCTACTTGAGAAAGAAGAAAATTATAGGGGGCTTCTAGCAGCCCTAATTTAGAAGCTACTTAAATTGGTCATATCCTTCATATTCCATCACATACCTATTTATGTGAGAAAAATAACAGAATAAATTATTCAAAAGCTAATTAGTGTTTGAAAGCTAGCAAAAATGATCACAACATGACCAACAACAACAAGACCAGCACCACCAGCGGCAGCAGAAACAAACCAATAATTTTCAAAATCATCAATGCAACAATAAATTATAAACCATACATAGGAACATAAGAGAACTCAGAAATGTCAGGACCAAATCCTGGCAACTGATACATACCAACGTACCTAAGGTAAAGCAACAATTAAAACCCAACAATCACTGAAAAATGAGGAAGCTTTATTCTTAATGGAAAAAAGTCCTCCAAATCAGATGAATACAATAAAACAGAGAACACAGATTTCTAATAAAAACCCTAGAAACTCGTTGCATAGGTTATAAACTTGGAAATTGGATTAATTAATGGAACATAATGATAAAATCAGATAATAAAAGCCAAACATCAGGCCAGCAGCATAAAACAAAGAAACACTAAAGCCATTATATCTAATTTGGCAGGTCGGGGTCCATACGTTATTGAGCTCCAATTGATGGTTTCAGAATGGAAAGTGACCATCGCAATTTACATAACAGTTCCCATTTTAAAACTTATAAAGTTCAAGCTCGATTTCCATTCAATGCACAATACTGGGACTGAATGGTGGTGCATCAGATTTATAACTTCAAGTGAACGTGGGTGTGTCCGTGAGAAGCAGGGAAGGAGAAGGGCCTTACCAGTGGTCGGCAACTCAGAGCTCCAACAACTCCCACAACAAGCGCAGCACCAAACCCACTGTGAAATCTATGGTGGAGAGAGAGAGAGGGTCTATTGTGAAGGCCATAGGGTTCCAAGTTAGAGGGTAGAGAGAGAGAGAGAGAGAGAGAGAGAGAGAGAGGGATACGAAGCCGAGAGAGGAAGAGGGTTGCGGATGGTGTCTGGTTCAACTTCCGTGGGGGGAAAATGGGGTGGTGGTGGTGGGGCGAAAATGGAGATGTTCAACTGAAATGGGTGGATAAAGGGAGACGGTGCTCTTTCGGAGTAGGGAGGAACGTAGCTTGGAGTGGAGAACGGAGAGAGGACGCCGTAGGGATTCGAGGGGTGGGTTTTTGGTTTGGGGGGTGGGGGGCGCGGGACGAGGGGAAATTAGACTTCGCACCCAAACAAACGTTGAAGTGACTTAGTTTAGGTGCTTCGAAAAGGATTTTGACTTATAGTGGCAATGTTATAGTCGTTGCAATATGTTTTACAATCGACCTGGCAAATACATGGACGTATCAGATTATTAATTTTGCGGGGATTTTTACATCGCCGGAAAAATATATTTTTGCCAACGATATTCTTTCTGGCGATTTAATAATCGCCGGCATAGACTCGATTTCTTGTAGTGGTGGAACAAGGATCAGTGGGATCACCTGCCCAATGAGCTTAAGAGTATGCTTGAAAAGCTAGTGGAGACTGAGCAGAGAAGTGTAGACCATGGAAGAGGGTGCCCTCAAGATACTAAAGAATGTATAGGACAGTAGTATAGTGGACTGTTAGAGGGGTAGACATGAACTGGGTCACCTAATGCACTACATAAGAAGTGTTTGGATGAGTGATTGTAAGGTAAACCAGGCTGTTAACTAGCTATTGATAAAGTGTGAAGCAAGACAATAATTCCCCACATGATGGGTGTATCAGCAAACTTGCTATAAGTATGGCTACCTCAAGAAAAAAGATCAGAGACATACTTGGCTTGGGTGAAGTATAATCTATATGCAGAGGAAGTGATCTCCAAACCAAGACAATAATGGAGGTGACCAAGATCTTTCATCACAAATTGTTGATTGAGGAAGTCCTTAAGTTCTTGAATGCCACTAAGGTCATCACCAGTAATAATCATGTCATCCATATTTAGTAATATCAAAATGAGACCATTGTCGAAATGACGAATGAAGAGGGCCGAGTCATAAGAATTAAGGGAGTAGCCCAAGCAAAAAGCCATAGAGGTGAATAGATGAAGGACACAAGCTTAGTTGAGATAACGTGGCAAGGCAATAAATGTGGCAACACATTTGAATTTTTTCTAGAAGACCGTTGAAGATGAAAGAAGCTAGGATAGGCATTGACAAAGTTATACCTTGAATCTCATAAATTGCCATTTACATGTTGATTTTTCTACAGATTTTTGTTAGATAGCGACTTGATTTATTTCCTTCCTATTTTGTCATTACTTTCCAATTTAAAAGGAATCTCTTTACTCTCTTGGGCCCCTATATATATATATAGACCTTCATCGTAGGAGTGAAGGATCATTGATGATATTATAATAAAAGTGTGTTGCCTTTAGGAAGCTGTTTATCTCTAGAAGACACAACTCTTCCTCTATTTTCTTCTTTTAGCTTCCGCTACGTTAATTGGCATCAGAGCAGGTTGCACCTGGCCTAATGGCAAGGATGAGGTTAAAAGCAATCACTTTAGTGATGCAGAACGTGGAGTCTCATCCCTATGGGTAGCTGTATGTTCACAAAGCCAACAAAACCAACAATGTTTCGAAGGTATTGAGCGCATGCTACAGGAGATACAACGGACCATTGTAGATGTTTAGGTTGATGGTAATAGAATTTGCAATGATGGAGGTCGGGACCGTTTGGATGGAGGTTGAGATCGACTGGGTGGAGGTGATGGTTACTTACCATGACAAAGGCACCAAGCAGTCAATGACTTTTCTAGCAATGAAGAAATCAAAATCCCTGCTAGGGGAGACCAAGGCAATAGGAGAGCCCCTGATAATGAGTAATTACCATATAAAAATCAATCAGCCATGTTTCAATGGTCATCTCCACAAGGAAAACTTCCTTGACTACTACCAGAAGTAGAGAATTTCTTTGACTACATGCATATTAATTCCTAAGGCATAACAAGTGAAGTTAGTGGCATATAAATTAAAAAGTGGTGCATTAGCTTGGTGGGAACACGTGCAAAATAACCGAAGGCATCAAGGCAAACAACCAGTTCGTGCAAGGCCAAAAATGAAGTGTTTATGAGAGCAAGATTTCTTCCACAAGATTATGAGAAAATTTTGAACCAACAATATCAAAATTTTCGACAAGGAACTAGAACTATCAATAAGTATACTAAGGAATTTTTACTATCAATAAGGATACTAAGGAATTTTATCGACTGAACTCACGAATCAATTTATCTTAAACTGAAGGGCAACAAGTTGCAAGCTATATTGGGGGTTACTAGTAGCTATTCAAGACAAAGTGACATTGCACACTGCATGGACTTTTTCGGAGGCTGTCAATTTAGCCATGAAGATTGAGACGCAACTAGCTCGCCCAGCACTGTGAACACCAAGCTTTGTGCCATCAACCAAAGTTGTAGACCAACAACTCAACAACCCACAAATGCCATCAACCAATAGGCCCCAAAGGAGCATCAGTAGTAAACAAGCATAGATGACCTCTATTGTGCCACCCATACAGAGAGGAAACTCCAACAATAATCCATACACCAAACCCATGACAGGCAAGTGTTTTCTTTGTAACCAACTTGGGCATTGCTCCAATGAGTGCCCTACACATTGACTAGTCAATAGGATTGAAGGAGAAGAAAGTGACTCGAATGAAGAAGTGAGTAACGAGGAAGAGAAAGGTGAGTTGGTGGAGGGAGATGAGGGTGAGATGGTAAATTGTGTGATCCAACGAATCTTATTGGCACCAAAACATGAAGAGAAGACCTGAAGACATGAGATCGTCAAAAAACACTGCTTTATTAACAACAAGGTGTGTAACTTAATAATTGATAGTGGTGGCTGCGAAAACATAGTGTCGAAGGCCCTTGTAACAGCGCTACAAATGAAAATAGAGAAGCACCCTCACCCTTACAAAATTAGTTGGATTCGAAAAAAGGTAAAAGCATGACTGACCATTATATGTCACATTCCTTTCTCCATTGAGAAGTTTTACAAGGATGAGGCCACTTGTGATGCCATTGAGTTAGATGTTTGCCATATGTTGCTCGGGCGACAGTGGCAATTTGATACATATGCCACTTGTATGGGGTGTGAAACGTGTAGTCATTATGGTGGCATGATAGAAAAGTAGTGTTGGTACCCATGACAGTCAAGGGCTCTGATCCTATAGCTATGGGGCAAAAGAAATCTTTCCTAACAGTGGTTGAAGACCAATTCATGATAGGTGTTAAAGAAGCTAGAGAAGTATGGTCCTAAATTGTGAAGGGAGAGCAAAAAATCGAGAAGGTTCATCCTTAAGTGCAACATCTGTTGGATGAATTTAAGGGACTCGCTCCACAAGAATTACCCAAGGGCCTTCCCCCCATGTGGGAGATCCAACACCATATAGACTTGGTTCCAGTAGCATGTCTGCCAAATCTCCCACATTATTGTATGAGCCCTAATGAAAACCAGATATTGCAAGGTCAAGTTGAAGACCTTATCCACAAATGTTTCATTTGATAGAGCATGAACCCATGCGCTGTACCAACATTACTCACACCAAAGAAAGATGAGAGTTGGAGGATGTGCATGGATAGCCATGTTATTAACAAAATTAAAGTGAAATATAGGTTTCTCATTCCTAGGCTAAATGACATGTTGGATATGTTTGCATGTTCCAAAATTTTCTCCAAAATCAACTTGCAAAGCGGATATCATCAAATTAGAATTCGGCTTGACAATGAATGGAAAATGACATTCAAAACCAAGGAAGGACTATATGAATGGCTAGTAATGCCATTTGACCTCTCCAACACTCCCAACACCTTCATGTGTGTCATGCATCAAGTCCTCAAACATTTTATCGGAAAGTTCGTCGTTGTTTATTTTGACGACATCCTCCTTTATAGCCAAGATGAATGACAACATATAGGTCACTTGTGGGAGGTATTATTAGTCTTACATGGTAATAAACTGTATGTCAATCTAAAAAAGTGCACTTTTGTCATTTTAAAAAGTGCACTTTTGTCACCAACAAGTTGTTATTTTTTGGTTTTGTGGTAAGTACTAAGGGCATCCATGTAGATTAAGAAAAGGTTCGTGCCATTCGAGAATGGCCACATCCCACCACCTTTACTAAAGTTTGAAGCTTTCACAGGTTCGCAACCTTCTACTGATGTTTCACCCAAAACTTCAGCACTATTGTTGCATCCCTCACATAATGTATGAACAAAGGGAAGTTTCAATGGGGAGAAGACTAGGAAATCAGCCTCAAAGTCTTAAAAGAAAAATTGTCCATTGTACTAATACTAGTCTTACCCAATTTTGAAAACTTATTTGAAGTAGAGTGCAATGCTTTTGTTATTGGCATTGGAGCTATTCTCTCTCAAGAAGGAAGGCTCGTTGATTTTTTTAGTGAAAAGTTAAATGAAGCAAAAAGAAAATGTACTACCTATGAGTTGGAATTTTATGCCCTCACCTGGTTTCTAAAGCATTGGGAGCATTACTTAATTCAACGTGAGTTTATGTTGTATAGTGACCACCAAGCTTTGAAATTCATCAATACCTAGGGCCATTTAAATCGAATGCATGCTCATTGGATAACTTTTATATAGAAATTCACCATGGCGATGGAACACAATGTCTGGCAAGCAAAATAGAGTAGCCGATGCACTAAGCTGCCATATAACATTACTCGTAACTTTACAAGCAAAAGTTACTAGCTTTGAGCAATGGGACGTTGCCCTTCCACAAGTGGAGTTTGCTTTCAATAATATGTGCAATCATTCCACTGGGAAAACACTTTTTGAGATCGTGTATACCCAGCCACCGAAGCATACTCTGGACCTTGTTCCCCTTCCCAAACTCCCTGTCTTAAGTGTGGCAATTGAGCACATGGCTGAGCACATCCAACAAGTGCATTTAGAAGTTCGTAACAATCTGGAAAAAGCTAATGAACAATATAAAACCATAGTTGACAAATACAAGCGTGCCAAATTTTTTCAAGAAGACGACTTAGTGATGGTCCACGTACTCAAGTCTCGATTCATTGCAAGCACTTACAGGAAGTTGAAGAACAAGAAATATGGACCTTTCTAGATTTAAAAAAAAATAAAGCTAATGTGTCATTGCGTATGTGATTGAGCTTCCTAAAGACATGTCCATTTCCTTCACTTTTAATGTGGCAGGCCTCTTTGAGTATTACCCACTAGAGAAACTTTTATATGTCGATAATAACTCAAGGTTGAATTATGTTTTAAGTTGGGGAGAACTGATGAAAGATACGAGCTAAGTTGAAATAACATTGCAAGGCAATAAGGAAATAAACATGGCAACACATTTGAATTTCTTCTAGAAGATCATTGAAGATGAAAGATGCTAGGCTAAGCATTGACAAAGTTATACCTTGAATCTCGCAAATTGTCATTTACATGTTGATTTTTCTACAAACTTTCTTTAGACAAAAAATATCATTATTTCCTTCTTATTTTGTCGTTACTTTCCAAATTAAGAGGAATCTCTTTACTGTCATGGGCCCATATATATTGACCTCCATTGTAGGAGTGATGGATCATTGATGATATTATACTAAATGTATGTTGCCTTAAACAAGTTGTTTACCTTTGGAAGACACAGTTCTTCCTCTGTCTTTTTTTTTTTCTTTTAGCTTCCACTACACCTTGAGTTTTGCAAATTAGGCATGAGGAGCTTACTTAAGGCTATAGAGAACACAGCAAAGGCGGCAGACCTTGGCTAGTGGATGAAAGAGACCAGTCAGAGGCTGCTTATAAAGCTCTTCACACAAATCACTATTCAAGAAGGTATTTTTTACATCTATCTGAAAGAGCTTCCACTAATGAAAGGCTACAATAGCCAAGAGAGTGAAAATAGAGGAGAGACAAGTAATTGGGGCAAAAGTCTCCTCATAGTCAATGCCATATTCCTATGTGAAATCTTTGGTTACAAGTCGAGCTTTATACTTCTCAGTAGAACCATCTGAGCAAGTCTTGATCTTATAGATCCACTTACAACCAATCACAGACTTTATGGGAGGCAAATCAACCAAATTCTATATATGGTTCTTAGATAAAGCATTAAATTCCTCAATCATTGCATCCTACCATAATGGATTAGTGGATCAAGGTAGGAGTGAGGCTCATGCAAAGTAGCAAGGGCAGCGCAACAATAAAAATCATGCAAATGAGTAGGAATAGATCTTACATGAGAAGAACGACGAAGGAAAAGTTCGATTGTGTGATCCACAATCAGGGCAAGTTCAGGGACTGCAGTCGGAGAGTGAGGCAATTCAAGAGACAAAGATCCTAGCCTATGAGTGTCCAAAGAGTGAGTAGGTGGAATGCATAGAACATCATATATGGACATAAGCGGAGAATGATTGGATTGCTCATATGGAAAAAGCTCTAAGGTATGGAATTGAGAAATAGAGGGACTAAAAGTAGATACCTCCGTAAACAGATGATCTTCCCAGAACACAACATGATGAGAAATGTGGAGGCGATGAGCAATAAGATCATAACATCGATAGCCCTTCTGAGTCTCACCATAGCCAAGAAAGCAACAAAGTGAGAAGATGGCTTCAACTTTATACGTTCATGACGCTGAAGAAGGGCAAAACAGGCAGAACCAAATAAACGAAGGTGTTGATAGTCAGAGGGAGATCCAAACAAACACTTATATGGAGACTGATTTGAGATTACTAGCCTTGGAAGGTGGTTAATGGTATGAACTGTAATAAGGGTAGCTTTACCCCAGAATGGGGTAGGGACTTTAGCTGAGAGGAAAGGAGTTCGAACTATGTCAAGGATATGACGAAGTCTCAGTTCAACTCCTCCATTATGCTAAGAGGTGTCTGGATAGGAGGTTTGATGGATAGTGCTATATTTTTGCAAAGTTACAATAAATATGTAATAGTTCAGAACGAGAGTGCATGAAATAGACCCAATTGTAAAGAGTGAAATCATCAATAAATGTAATAAGGTAATGAGATCCATCAATACTAGTTACAGGTGCAGGTCCCTAAACATCAGAGTGTATTAAATCAAAAATACTAGTAGACATTGACTTAATACTGTGAAAAGCAAAGCAGGTTGTGTTCCTAACTGATAAGAAATATAATCAAAGGTATCTTGAGACACAGAACCTAACAGACCTCGAGAAACTAACTATTGTATTCGGAAAGAGGATGTATGACCAAGTCGAGAGTGCAAGAGGGCAAATGAAGGAGAAACGAATATGACAACAGAAACACTAGCAGATGGACCAAGAGGAACTGAGGGAAGATGCAAAGTGCTCATTGGAAACATATGCTCCACTCTATGGCCTGCCCGAACTGCCTGTCCCGTTCGTAGATCCTACACAGTACAACCAAAGTAGCAAAAAATCACACGATAGCCAAGTTGAGCCAATTGCCCCACGGAAATCAAGTTATAAGAGAGGTTAAAAATATGAAGCACTTCAGAAATAAAGCCTATACTAGGATATACAGCCTATACAAGGAGCAAGCATAATGATCCATTGGTAGTGTGTATAGCAAGTGGTGGATGTGTAGAATGCATTTTAGAGAACAAAGACGATGGTAGTGTAATATGATTGTGATAGGCAGAATCCATAAGCCAAAAGAGAGACTTACCAAGCAGACCCAAAAGAGCAAAGGAGGATGATGCATTCCTAGACCAGATCAGGACCTGATCGAGGAGGTTCTCTAAGTCAACTGTAGACAGAGTGACAGTAGATCCAGAAGACTAAGGCACATCTCTAAAGGATTTAGAGGCTTGAGGAGTATTTGAACTAGCAACAATAGCAGTAGGAGTTCCTTTCTTGTTATGATGGTAACAGATCTTGATGAATGACCAGGACAGTTACAATAATGACAAAAAAACTTATTGGAGTGGCAGTTGCTAGGACCATGCTTTTCAGAACTACATTGGTAAGTTTGGTCAGAGAAGGCAATGATGGAGTGGTAGCCATGACACCAAGCTTGTTCTGAGTCTGTAACGTCTGCAGACAAGTTTCTTCCTAAATCAGCTCATTGACATCAATGTTTAGGGAAGGAGTCAGAGTGTGATTAAGCAGTTGACCATGAATCAGCTCAAATGCATCCTGTAAGGCCATGAGTAGAGACGATGCTAATCACGATGAATGGTATACAAGTTAGCATCAATGGGATCCTTCCAGAGTGGGTTAGAGAAATCAATCTGATTCCAATTTTGACAAAGACGATCAAAGAAGTCATTGATGGATTGACCAAGCTTTTGTTTGAGCTGATATAACTTGACTATAAGTTTGTACTCTCTGGATCCATGGGGAGTAGCATAACATCAGACTAACATGATCCAAGCAGATAGAGCATTATCATAGCTACCAAGTAGATTGGAGATAGTCGGAATGGATGTGTTGCGAATCCAAGTAAGAATCTGGTGATTATGGTTATCCCATTCGAGAAGGCACTGTAGAAATTGTTCTGCTCGTTCATCTCCTTTTTGCATTGTCTTTGTCCAATCACTCGTGCAATAGAACTAAATTTCACGACCTTTAAGAAAGCAGTGAAAAGACTAAGACCACATCAACTAGTTTCTACCCTCTAATATAACATGAATAGGAGATGAAGAATTTCATTGTTTTGAGCCATTATGAGATCATATATGCAATAATAGACTGCAAAAATGAGATAAGCACATGAAAATATGTAGAAAACAACTGGATAGGAAAAGTCAACCAGCTGTCAAAGTCAATGATCAATAATGTTGATGTGGAAGACTACTTACGTGGCACATGGAGGCTAACGTAGCAGGATGATGTGATTGCTGACAAGCCTAGGGCTGACGTCAGCGATGTGAGGCGTGTGGAAGTGGAGCTGCAGAGAGCATGAGGGTGCGTTCAAGCTTCAATCTTTCTAATTTAGCTGATGTTGAGTCGGTCTTGATGAGATCTTTCCAATAGTATGCCGCATGATCAAACCAGAGCTCCAGGCACGATGATTATAAAATTTTGTAGTAATCCTCACAGAAATTGCAACTATGTGATGACAGGGAGTAACACTTGAATGGCTTAGCTGTAGAACATAAAGGCAGCGGAAGAATGTTGAGATGGATGAAAACTCATTATATATAAAGGATCAAAGTAGTGGCTCTAATACCATGTTAGAATTATATTGATCAATTCTGTATATATTAATTATGCGGTACAAGGTGGCCTATATATAGGAGGCCCAAGACTATATAAGAGCATTATGAAACCAATGTAAGAGCATTCACAATTGCCTATCTATTGCAAAGTCCAAAGTTTAGCTAAAATCCCACTTTTTGACTATAACATCAACTTTTAACAAGATAAGTCCACATTAGACTGGTCATCTTAAAGGTAAAATAATAATATAACATTATACATTTTAATAATATTTTTAATATTTTACAAATACACTTCATATATTAATTAATAATTTTATTAGAAAATAAAATCTGATAATTTATTTCAATGTAATACTTATATCATTTATTTTAACGTAGTAATTTATTTTAATGTGGTAAAGAGAGAGTGGGAGGTTGATAAAAAGAATAAAATAATTGAATGGATGGTGAACAGTAACTCTCCAACAATGGAAGGCCCCCTTAATTTACTGTAGCTCAAGTGTTAAGATTTAAACTTTTGGCTAGTCCAATGTAGAGGCTTTTTCTCATATTTAGCTAAAGTTTAGACTTACATTGGCATTTGGCTAGGCCATTGCCAAGTCTATAATTTAGTTATAATGTTAACTTTTAGCTATAACATGTACTTCTAGATAGATTAATTCACATTGGATTACCTATCTTAAAGTTCAAATAATAATAAAATATTATATCTTTCAATAATATTTGATTTTTTTTTAATATTTTACAAATACACTTCACATATTAGTTAATAACTTTATTAAATAAATTATTATTTAACTATTTAACTACAAATTATTATTTTTCAACTATTTTGTCTCTCAACCTAATTATTCAATAAATATATTTTGCCAACCATTCACCCAACAATCACATATACAAACATACCAACATTTGTTTTACCCAATTTTTATATTTAGAATTGTGGTTGAAGCTAACAAACATGCCAACAACTTTTTATAACAACCAATCACCATCTACAATTCTTGAATGAACTAATTTTTGCCAACCCTTCTTCTTTTGCCAACTTTTTTAGTTGTAACTAATGGTTGAGTATCAAACCCTATAAATAGACCCATCCTCTACTCATCAAAAGACAAACTTTCTTCCTCCAATTCTTTTATTTTTCTTCCCTGAACTTGCTATGGATCCCTCTTCAAATTTTGATGATCATTATTCTAATCATGAGTTGGATATGATGCAAGCAATTGCAATGATATCTAAGGGAACATCTTCTACACCTCGTCGTACTCCTCAACGTCGTAGGTTCATCAGACGTGATTTATTCAAAGGTCATCAACATATTTGGAATGATTACTTTGTTAAAACACCAATATATCTGCCCCATCTTTTTAAGAGAAGGTTTCGAATGAGTTGTGATCTTTTTTTATGCATACATGCTGCAATAGTCTCTCACGATGATTATTTTGTCCAAAAGAGAGATGCTAGTGGGAGGCTTGGATTGTCTTCCTTTCAAAAGATGATTACAGCGATTAGGATGCTAGCATATGGGGTCACCACAGATCTAATGGACGAGTACATCAGAATCGGAGAAAGTACTGCACGACAAAGCATGAAAAAATTTGTTTAGGCAATTATCTCAATTTTTGGCAATGAGTATTTGAGATCTCCAAATAGCAGTGATATAGTGAGGTTACTAGATGCTGGACAAAGACATGGATTCCCAGGTATGTTGGGTAACATTGATTGTATGCACTGGAAATGGAAGAATTGTCCTACAGCATGGAAATGTATGTATTCTGGTCATGTGAATGAACCAACTATTATTTTGGAAGTTGTTGCATTTTATGATCTTTGGATATGGCATGCTTTTTTTTATTTGCCTGAGTCGCATAACGATATCAACGTACTTCATCGATCTTTTGTTTTTGCTGCGTTGACCGAAGGTCATGCTCCTCCGTGCAATTATACAATCACTGGTGACAAATATACAATGGGATATTATCTTGCAAATGGTATATATCTTTGGTGAGCAACATTAGTGAAAATAATTCTATGTCCTTAGAGAAATAAGAAAAAACACTTTGCTGCTTGCTAGGAGTCTGCAAGGAAAGATATGGAATGTGCATTCGGAGTACTCCAAAGTAGATTTGCAATTGTGCATGGATTTGCGAGGTTTTTTCATCCTAAAGTACTAAAAGACAATATGTACGCATGCATTATCTTACATAATATGATTATTGAAGATGAGCATCATGTATATCTCAGCCTGGACAATTCATTTATGAACAAACGGAAGAGACTCTAGATGAGCCAATTTCCCACGATAATATACCTGAATTCATAGAATTCATTGCAGAACGTCATCGAATTAGAGATAGAGGCACTTATAGTCAACTCCAGGCTGACTTTTGATCATTTATGGAATATTCATGGCCATACCTAGTTTGGATTTCTAATTCTAATTTGTAATTTAGATTTGGAGTTCATGTAATTTGTAATTCAAAATTCAACCTGAAGTAAAGCTTTGACATTGAATTTCTTTCTAGTTCATGGAATATCCAGGTTTATGTAGTTATTTTTCTCTAGTTTATATCCAAGGTTATTCTAAGTGCTTTTCTTTTTCAGGTGAATACGAATTTAGAGGGCAACTGATGTCATGTTGTAAAAAATACTTGACATTTTCACAATAAATATAGCCCTACTATGTTAGAAAATTGTAAAAAAAATTACAAAGATATCTAAAAAATATTACAAATAGTTAGAAATCTCTACTATGTTTCTAAATAACACTAACATCCATAATACTCTATTTTCATATTTTCAATATAGTCCACAAATGTACAAACCAACAGTTCACAAAAAACCCCACTACAGTCCACTAATGTACTCCAAAACATTCCACTAATTACCAAAACAGTCTACTAATTACTAAAACAATCTATTAATCAGTCCATTAATTTAGTTGCTACCCAGCCACATGTTTATCCAGTCACTAATATTTCAAAAAAAAATCTTAATAACCAACATTAGACGTTAGACACCACCATAAGGTGTCGAAGGAGATGTAGATGTACCCCTAGTATCATTCTTCCATTCCTCAAAAATTTTGAGTTGAATATGACCAAAACATTCTTGCTGCATGGCATTCAGGCCACTTAGATCTAGCAGCATCATATTTGTCTTGAACTTCTTCTTTTTTAGTTCAAATGCTGCTTATCTTTCTAGGTCTACCTTCAGCTTGGCATTTCTACACTCTTCCATGGTCGTCACTCTATCCTCGATCATTTTAGCTAAGATCACAAATTGCATGAAAAAAGGTTTTAGGGTACATACCTTGTCTTGATCCATTGCACCACTCGGGTGTAATGACTCTACTTGTGCTACATATGCACAAAACTTATTTGTCCATTTTTGAATCGTGGACCACCGATTCATCAAAGAGTCGTTGAGCCAAATTGAGACAAGGAGGTTATCCTCTTCAACAGTGAAAGATCCACCTCTTTGACCCTTTTTTGAAGGATGTTTCTTTTCACTATTATTAGGAGTTGCTTGGACAACAACATTAAAATGTTGCATTGGGGTGCTATTACAACATTCTCCTCCACTTTGCAATAGAGTGGTGAAGAATGGGTGGTCATCAAAATGTGTGTCCATCCTTGAAAAATATTAAATTTTCAAGAAGTCAGAGAAGTTTTCCAATATTCAAGTCCAATATTAAATTCTCATCAGCATATTGCTGAGAATTATAAAGTATTTGAACAGTCCATATTTTTTAGTCTCAGTCCATATTACATTATCTCAACATCATATTGTAGTATTTCAGTCCATATTCATTATCTCAACATCATATTGCATAAACAAAGGAAAATTGATTAATGAAAACCAAAGGAATAATGAAAACAACAAACATCCATTCAGGCAAAGTGTGGCATGGCATAATTGAAATAAGCAAATAAATTAGCAAGGTCAGCACCATTAAAAAGCCACAATTTTAGCAAGGTCTACACTATTCTTTCATCAATGTTCAGCTATTCAACAGGTGTAGAGTCTATGCCACAATTACATTTTGCTTTTGGGTTTTAAATCTAATGCAAGTAGACAATTTTATTTTATCATTTACCAAATACCATTTTTTTTTTACAGTCTTTTGTTAAGGCAAGAGATCATTCCTTCAGTAATGGTGAATACGTGAAAGCTGGGCTGGCTGAATTGGAACATTGGTGTGATATATCAAATGCTCTGATATTGTGATATATCTCTAATAATTAACCAAAGTAGAAAAAATAAAAAAAATAAAAAAATCAGTATGCAGGTTCTTCTTGGGATGAGGTCAAGCATGATAAACAGGCTATTGGGTTTCTGGTATCCTTCTTCTATTCTTGGTTATTTCCCATTTCTACCAAATTTAATATGCTAATGGTGGAGCAACTAGTTGTCTTATGAAATATCCAATTTTCTAATTCATGTCATACATCAAAAACCAAAGAAAACACTAATGAAATCAGCCATGATCTTTGCCTAGTGAGTAATGCATTAGAGGCAACTTCCAATACTTCATTATACTTTGTCGTTACTAGCCAAAAATTAGCAATTCAATTTCACCTCTTCCCAGGATCTCAGTGAACCTAATTTTGTAATTTTCAAGTCTTCACAGCAGCTATATCAGATCAGTACAATGTACTAGGATGACAAGTATGGCACGCATACCATTTTTTAAGTTTTTGGGTACAATGAGAGAGAAACAATCAGAAAAAGAACTTTAAATAGACACTCAAAAACCAAAACCAAGCCCAAAAACTAAAACTAAAACTAAAACTAAAACTGAAAAGGGGGGGGGGGGAGGTGCAATAGAATTAAAATAAATTTGAAACAAACCCATTATCCCCAACACAAGAAAGAAAAAGAGAAAAGCCAGTCATGAGAAAGAAGTAAACAAAGGGAGTGGCAAATAAAGAGAATAAAAAATTAGAAAAGCAATAAGGAAGGGAGTGGCATTAAGTCTTACATAATATGATTTGGTTGAGAAGGATGAAACTTTTTGGAGTTCTATAGTCAGTTGTTATCAACATAATGTGTATGATTTAGAGGCTTTACAACTTTGAAAAGAGATGCTATAGATGTGGGCAAACAGTCTCATGCTTTCATTATTAAGTGTGGTTTTCATAAAGATGTCTATGTTGGGAGCTCGATCTTAGATATGTATGCTAAATGTGGAGACCATGAGGAATCTAGAAAACTTTTTAAAGAAGAGCAAAGGTCAAATGAAGTAACATATAATGCCATGGAAAAGCAAACTGAAAAGAGAAAAGGCAATAGAGACAGTGATTGCTGCAGACAACAATCATATTCATCATGCAGCATTCATGCTTAAAAAGTTGCACATCATGATGTAAACATCAAGCTACTATATGCCTATGTCTATTGTTTTGAACCATCAAGCTAGCAGTAAATAAGGGGTCATCATGGAAAAAAAATATATATGCCAAAATCAACAGTCCACAATAGACAAACAATATGCTAAAACAGAGATGGTAGAGAATCAATACCCAATATCAAATGCAATACACTATACCATTTTAGAGGAAAAAATGCAATACACCATACACCATACCCAATAGAAATATGCCAAAACAAAGAATCGTCTTTAATATCAATAATTGCCCAAAAAAATATCAAAAAAATATGTGGAAAATTTAATACACGATATCAACATAACATTTAATCCTAAAAAAAAAAAGAGTAAAGTATTTACCCAAATAGATGCTAACGGTAGTGGCAGATTTGTGGAGGAAGAAGACCCTTCTAGATGATTCGTAGAGCAAGCCGATGCTGAGCAATTAATTTGACTTTACAATGCAAAAGAGGAGGTGATTTAATCAAGCTATTGAAGATAAAGTCAGAATCGGAGAAGAGGGAGAGAAGAGCGAGGAAGAGAGACTTACTTTAGAGAGCACGAAGACGACGGCAACCACTGGAGAGAAGGGGACTCTTGCGGGCTGATTATCTTGCGACGGGTTGAAGAAGAAAAGAGCTTGCGGGGTCTAATATCTAATGCGAGAGAGAGAAAGGGATGAAGACATAGAAGGGAGTTTCGGGAGAAAGAAAGAAAAGAATGAGAAATTGAGGGTTTTGGGATGAAGACAACGAAAAACCGATGGAAAAAGAGAGCAGCAGGTAGTGGAGAAATGATAAAATATTATTTGCTCCTTGTACAGTCCCTCACCAGACATGAAGAGCTGCTAAGAAATACTGTAGCGGTTATAACAAACTTCTCAACTTTAGCTAGGCCATTGCAGATGATTTCTCTCAGATTTGTTTTTATTTTGGACTTGCATTGGGCAATGGCGAGGCCATTGTCAATGTTCTAAGACTTGTAAAGATATACACTAACACGATCGATTAAACTTCTAATGTGGTAAAAATCTCATAACTATAGTTGAAAATAAATGAGACTACTTGTTAAGTCACTCGAGAACCTTTTGGTCGAATTGAGCCATTGAGGTCTAGTTTGATTTATTTATCAAACAAATTATTTGTTAACAAAAATACTATGATAAGTTATTAAACAATATAATTTATATTAAACATGGGTTGACTCGTATAAGTTCGTATATATAAAGTCGAATAATTTTAGATTTATTATTTTTATAGTATTATTTTCATCTTTATAATGGTAATAACTTAATTACTTCAAAAGATAAGAGAAAATTATGGTTTTCATATTATACATGCCAATCCTCATGAATACAATCAAATAATATATGTAAATATAATATATATATATATATATATATAAACTATATATACAAATATATTTACAAAAGCTTCTCTTAGAATGTGTAAATAAGGTTATAAGATTATACTTGTTATGATTAAGTAGTTCGTGAACAATCTAGAAGTTGTTCAAATAATAAATTGTTTGTTACTGTAAAATACAATTAGTTAACAAGTTTAAGCTTGAGTACTTATATTTTAATAAAAATTAAAAAAAGATTTTATTTGCAACTCATCATAGAAAACTCACTTACATTTATTATATCACTAATGTGACATAATTTGATTGATAAGATGAATTTAAAATTTTGAATCTTATAAATCAAATTTTTCTGTTTTGAACTATATGGATGGTATAATGATGATTGTATGGATGGCCGATGGTGATCGATGGCTTTGTTGGAATATACAAAGCCATATAGAGAGATTGGAGTTAAAATTCCGAGAAGCTAGACAAAGGGTTTCACCTATAACTAGTTGACAATTAAGTTAGTAAAAGAATGAGATGAATAGATGCAAATTACTGGCCAGGTGGCAGCTATTGTATAGTCTTTATGTGTATAAATACAGCGACTGTATATTCTATTGAGATACGAATTTTCTTATCATAATGAGAATTACTCAGTTTTCTCTTCTAAATTCTCAGTTTACAATTTGTAGCTTTTAACAATTTTACAGTTTTACGTTGGTTTCTAGTTCACAAAGTCTGTTTAGGATTTGAAATTGCAGTATGTGTCTAAAAATCTTGAATCTCATAAGATTGAAGTCCTCTTATACCAAAAACCAGAACTAAAGGTCATGTCAGAGAACTGCCTTCCTTTTTCTTGGGCTTCACATTTTGTATACTCTGATCTGGCAATAATCTGGTCATGGGCCATGATAGAACAAATTAGTTTTATTTTAGCTCTGAATGTAACTTAAGACTTACGAGAATAAAAATGATGTGAATTAATACAAAATTTTGAGAACTGCAATGACATTAGAAGTCAAGAAAAGTTTTACACATTTGCAAAAACGTCAATTGGATTTCAAAACTTGATCTCCTATCACACTCTTGGAACACGATGTTTTTCACGGCTTCACTCAATGTGGCCAATTGCACCATTTTAAAAAAAAATTATATATATATATATATATATTATCTTGATCCAAACTTTCTCCTAATTAATTGAAACTAAATTAGACTAAACTTTTTCATCAAATATGGCAATACAATAATTTTCTCATTTACATCCAACTCCCATTTATATTTTATAACGACACAAGAATGATGTGATTAAAAATAAACACATAGATCATCAATCAAAAGTCGTCAAGTAATGTCTTATTATATACCAATCATAAAAAGAAAAAGATTAAAAAAGTCTAAGAATTAAAATATAATGATCTAACTACTGCTTGTCAATTATTGAACCCTCTTCACTACAAGAAAAATGGGTTTTTGTGGTCAATTTATTACAGCAAAAATAGCATTTGCAACCAATTTCACTATTTTCGCTATAATAAATTGGCCACAAAAGCCCGTTTTTCTTGTAGTGAGCTTGATCTCTATCTAAAATCACTCTTTATAGCTTCACACGCACATTCTTTAATTATATTAATCTTAAAGTCCTATGGATTCCATAACGTTAAGAGTACAAATATAAGTTACATAACGCAAACATTAATCTTAAACTGGTAAACATGAATATTATAACCAAAACTGGGTTAAACACAAATCATCTTAGTCATGCCACGAAAACTGGACACATGCTTTCTAAAATATCTATGTTGTTCAGGACCCACATGATATATATGCATGCCAAGTACTAATTTACATAGATCAATGGGAACATGTGATTTATCTTATAGTACTAAATACTAGCCACTACATAGCAAGACATGCAAGATGTCAAAACTTGCATTTCACAATCTATGACTGAAGGACATGCAGAATACTTAGAACAAAAGTATCTATATTAATATTACTAGGAAATATCACAGGAACGATGGCACAAACAGTATGCCAAATGGAAATGTCAATGCGCGCAGATGTGGAAATTAATGAGGCAAGACCTCCAAATTATAATCCAAATAGACCGAGTGAAAACTCTAAATATAGGATTACAAGATGCCATATTTATCTATATATGCAAAGTTCGAACAAATTAAGTAAAACAATTGATCATTCAAAACAAATAAAAAAATATGTCAACTCCGTAATGCCTTGCAGATTTTCCTCTTTGTAAAGCACTTATTTCGCTGATAAATATCTTTAGAGACACCAAGTGTTAATGCTGAAAATATTAGATCGAGTAAGTACTTAATTAAAAAGAGTTCTGCTACTGTGCCGCTTCCATAAGACGGCTCGCTCCAAGTGAGCGCCTGACATGGCTGCATGCTACATGGCATGCCACATTACCTATTAGAAAATTAAATATAAGATAAAAAGAAAAGGGCTGAATCAAATCGAGCGGAACCATGAAAAGAAAATACGTTCAAATCCTGCATATGGATTTTCAGATGAATCAGAACCGCCGCCTTCTGGTCACCATCCGGTTGCTGTCTTGTCATTGTCTCATCATCGTCCCATCTCCGAACACCATTACACCATCAAGAGTGCCTTCCGTCGCCGAACATCGACTCCCTCCTCCACAAAAAATGTCTACAATCCTATGAAGCTACATAAGCAAAGTCAGGAACATGTTTTGGGTTCTCAGAGGCAACACAAACAGAACCGAAACCATGTTGCCAGTTCTGAACGGAATCGCGACCACTCCCTAGAAGTCTCTTGGTCTCAGAACAACACTAGGTTCTCATTTTGCCCAACAAATGCGCCTCTGGTCTACCTACGACCATCACTGCACCTCTGTAGTACTGGTCATTGTGTCTCAATGACTTTGAATCCCATGCTTGAACATCGTGTCTCACTGGTTTATAGGATGTGGATTTTGAAATTTGAAGGTTTCTGATTTCTGATTTAGGTGGGATATTGTTCAAAGGAATATTAGCACTATCGGGTAGTGGATTAATGTGAAGACATGGGCTGAGAATGATAGGTCCCAACACAGAAATTGTAAGTGCAAAAAAATATTTGTTCTCTTCGTGTGAGAAACGTACCGCAGATTTTGAATGCAAAAATACTTGATTGATTTTTAAAGACAAACGATGGCTGCTTAAATAAGCAAAGCCAAGCACCATGAACCGAAACATAAGGTAAACTGCAACTAATAAATGTAAAACAGAATGTAAATAACAGAGCCGTAAAACAGAATGCAATAACAGAGCACAATTAACAGAATGAAAATGACGTAAAACTCGCAACACTTCGTTCCACTTCTGCATGTTGAGCTCTGACCCAGTCCTGCATGCAGCTTATGTCCCCAAATATTTCGGATTCTGTTTACGCCCCCTCTCAGAACGTCGTGGCTTAACAAAGAAGATGCAAGAATAGGTGGCGATGTGGTTTCATCTTTCCTTTCGGTTAAATTTAATTTCCTTCAAAGTTTGGTATAAACTTCCTCGAGTCTTATTGACGTGATGACTTCTGTAGAACGTGTAAGAAAGGGGCACTCATAGTGGGTACCTCTTCATGTTTTCTTGGGGGTTATGAAGTGGCTTAAAAGCCACTTCATGAGCTTTGATGGCTGGCCCTTAATAGCCAGCCGGGGGTTACACTTAGAAGGGCTATGTATAGCCCCTTCCCCAAATTGGATGAGACACTTGAATCAACAAGTTATATCTCTCTCAAATAGTTCTCTCTAGTCCCGACATCTAGGCTATAGAATATGTGGGTATTGCTTTGGTATATTATCACGTAGCACATTCTACCATCGACGAAATAATTTCGAACGATTAACGATGCTAGGAAATCCATGGAACAACTATACTAAATCCAAGATATTTCCAACGAGCTAATATCGCTTCCGCTGTATATTCTGATATAGTTTTTCTAACATTGATATTAGAGACAAATCGGTTGTTCCCGATCTAAATTTTGGTCACATTGTTTGTTTGATCAAATTTGTTTGAAATACACTATATGTTGAGAATATTTTTCCCGAGTGCATGAAGTGATTCTGACGATACGAACGTGAGAGGTGGTTCGAGCTGACTCATGGTGCGATGTGCACCCATGTCCAACTGACTATTGTCCTATGAGCACCAGCCCAACACAGTGCTGCACTGGTTGCTAGGTGATGAGAAGCACCATGAATGGCGCTGCATTGGCGAGTGTTGCCATGGCGCGGTGCCCACCCGGAGGTGCACCGTGGTGGAACGGCGCTGGGAAGCAGCAGAGCTGCCAGGATGGGTTACTCTGCCCTCACCAACTCCAGCGCTGCAAGTGGTGTAAGGTTGCACTTTGAAGGTGCAATGTTGCAAGAAGCTCTGCGCAGCACCGGCTGAGTGCAGTGCACTACCCATGGTGCTGCACATATGCAGTGCCGGAGTAGAAAACAGATCTGCACCAGGCTAGAGAGTGACGGAAATCAGCCTGCACGGTAGAGGAGCAAGGCGTACCATGGTGCAAGTTGCTGCGCGCACCAGTGAGCGACGGAGGTGCTGCGTGCACCAGCCGCCATAGTCGTGCTGCAGCCTCTGCAACGTGTATTGCTGCAGGTAGTACCTTGGATGAAGTGCACCGAATGGGTGTAGTCTGCAGCACAGAGGTGGATGAGCAGCGCCGCATGCTTTGCCACGTGTGGAAATGCTGCTACAGCGAGATGCTTCTTCTAGGAGCTGAAGCTTTGCCATTAATGACAGCCACGCTGCAATAGGCAGCGGTTACAATTTAGCTGCTGCCAAGTTACTTTTTCGGTTACATGTGAAATTTATTTTTTGTCTGTGTTTATGAACAATAACTTCATGCAGGCTACGATTGTAGAAGATGAACAATAGTTTTTTTTTGTGATTAACTTTGGTCTGTTTTTTTTAAAAGGAGTTGGGCCTATTTTTTTTAAAATAATGTTTGGGCCAAGAGTTTAAAAAATAAAAAAACAATTCGGCCTACATTGTTTTAAAGAAAACTCCAGCTCAATAAAAAGGGTTATTGGGTGATTTGGGCCGTTAGCCCAGAAGGCACAGCAGCTGGGCGCCCATGTGGGTGGGACCCATTGGCTGCCCAAAATTCAGTGACATAAGTTTTCTTTCGTGCAAAATGTTTGGGTGGTGATTTGAAGCCAAGACCTCATACACAAGGAGAATGGGCTCAACCATTGGGCTAGAGCTTAGTAAGTTTGCTGACTTTATATATTTATTCAGCATGTTATTGTGGCATAGAATATTTATCTGAAATATTTTTGCATGTTATTATGATTATTGAATATATACATGCCATGATATTATGAAGTGTTTTTCGTCACGTTTGTTAGGCATTTTATTTTACGTTATAAATTGCCTAGATTATTATTTTTTGTGAATAATAATTATTTGGATGAAATGTGATGAATTTCTTGTACATGTATTGTGTTTACATGTAATTGCATGAGCTTGTTTTATCACATGTATTGTTGGACTAATCTTAAGAGTTAGCATTTTTTTAATGTGATAATATGGGGGATTAAGTAACCTGAGTTTTATTAGTACATGCTTATGATTGGCTTAAACTCATTTCTTTGATTTAGGAAGAAATTATTTTTTGCATGTGACTAACTCGATAGATTGCTTATCCTAGTGGGAGTATGGTTGAGATTGATTTGGAATTTTAATCTCCTATACGATATGTGGCGCCCCCAAAATCCCCACGTACGGAAAACGGGGAATTCGAGGCGCCCGGATGGTGACATCACGGGTCACCACCCTATCGAAGAGTGCCAAGTGTGTGCAAGCGACAAATGTGCACAAGAAGATACGCAGCGGATAGCAAAGTCAAATACTAAGTACCAGAATTTTTTCTTAAATAAAATACAAACGGTTCAAAGGCACATAATAAAATATTACATGATATAAATATTGTTTTAAAACTAAGTACAAAGCATAACTTCAAATCAGAACTCCGGCGGAGCCGTATCCTCGGGCTCAGCCTCCTCCTCCTCCTCGAACGCTGCATCAAAATCTACGGTACCAAAAATGGTGCCGCAGGTAAGTAAAATCCAAACACCACTAGATAAAAGCATATTAAACTCAAACAACAAGTATGAATGAATGTCAATGCTCCAAAACTCATAAATCATATTTTCCACGCACGCCAAAAACCCAACTGGCTTAAAAACATAACCTTTAAAACCAAGCCTCGCCATTATCCCAGATAATGGCCCAAACCACCATTTTCCCCGAAAATGGATCACAAGACCATGAAAACCAACCAATTATGCATGCACCATGATCTCCCCTAGGGATCATCCGCACACTCTGGCTCTGTGCCACACCGCAGGTAACGTCTACGCGTGTGACACCTACACGAGCGATGCCCAGACTCGCGCCTCCAACTCGCGCGTACCTGGCTAGGCCATCCTCTAGTCCCCGCCACTAAAAGGACCACGGAGTCGACACGACAGCGTTACCGTATCGTGCGATCCGGTCGTCGCCCGGCGACAACCCAGGGGATGTCACTCAGTATTATCCACTCCCGAGTGACCAGAGGAGCTCCACCGAGATAATAACCCATCCCGGCTTGGGCTCGTGATACGCACACTCCCAAAAATCATTTACGCCAATAAAACATGATTTTTCCAATAAAATAAAATACAAGTGCATGCATCATGTAAATGCCAATTTCAATGCTCGACAAATAAATTCAACCATAGCACAACAAAACAAGCAACTCCGTCCTCCATCCATCCGACCCCCGAACTCCTCGGACTCAGTCCGGAATCAGCGAACCAACCAAATAATTTATTGAAAGAGTAAAATACATTTAAATCTAAAAGTAGCGTTTGGAAAATACTTACAGCGCTATATAGGATTTTTAGAAGGTTCGGCGCGAAGCGAACGGCGATGCGAAAGCAACGTAACAGTGCAAATGCACTGTTCCCGTGGGTCGCAAAATACCCACTTTTGACCGGGGACAAACCAAGACACCAAATTGATAGGGAAAGGTCTAGAGATGTTTATGAAGCTAGTGGAAGTGAGTTTTGGCCGTGGGTGGCGGCGAAAACGCCGGTAGGGGCGGAAAAAGGGCAAATCGGAGTTGAGCTCGTGGGAGCCGCTCCGGTGACCGTTTGAGGCCGGGGATGGGTGGGTTAGGTCGGCAAGGAGTAGGGGAAGAAGTGGTGAAGAGGTGGTGGCCGGAGGTGGAGCGACGGCGGCGGATCGAGCCACAAACCGTGCGGCTTGAGGAGCTTTTTCCGGCCAAACGGCCGGCCGGTTGGGGCTGGGAACGGGAGGGGATGGTCACCGGCCGGAGGGGAAGCGACCGGTGGGGGCGGTGAGGGACACGGCGCCGGCGAACGGCGGGGCTGGGCGGTTGATGCCTCACGGCGTGGGTGAGGAGAGAGAGAGAGAAAGAGAGACGCGGGGAGAGAGAGAGAAACCGAACGGGAAAAAGAAGAAAAAAAGAAAAAGAAAAAGAAAAAAGAGAAAAAGAAAAAGAAGAGGAAAAGAAAAGATGAAGGAAAATTAATGAGGTCCAGTCCTCACGTCGGAAGTCCAAAAACTGATCAGCCGAAAACGGTAAAAACATAAAACGATTAAAATAAATTAACACTACATCAAATAAATAAATAAACACCAATAAAATATTTTAAACACATCAATAAGCTAAAATAAAATAAATAACTAGTAAAACCAATTATTTAAATTTTTAAAACCAAAAACAAGCCAAAATAAATTAAATCACAATTTAAATCCGACAGTCTAAAAAAAATCCATTTAAAACTCGATAATTTAAAATAAAAGCACCATAAAATATTTAATTAAATTAAAATATTCCTTCAGTGAAAATACACATAAAAGCGGGTCATCACACGATAAAAATTTGCGCAAAAATTAAGTTAGAAATTACTAATTAGACATTGAAGCGCAAGAGATGATTAGGAAGCATAGCAATTTTTCGATCTTGCGACGTGTATTAATTATTTTTGTTCTGATTTAGATTAACGCGGCAAATTTCTTAAATATGTGTGCAATTAGATGCGCATAGGTTAGTAACTTTGAGATAACGAGAAGAAAGCTCGAGATTATGTATGTGACTTAAGTGTCTCATTAATCTCCTCCATGAGCAATAGTGGAAACAAATAAGATTATTAACAGGGATAAATAATATTAGATAATCATTATAGTAAAAACCTCTGAAAGGTCTAGAGTAAAATTGGAAGTATGCGTGGGACACATGTACTACAATTTTTTTATAGAAGTTGATGGGATCAACTGTCATATAGAGTTAAACCACTATTTTGCCTTTGAGAATCTTGTGGGTAATAATAGAAGTTGCGCATTATTTAGATAACGCAAAAATTAATTGCTCATATATTTGAGGTTGAGCATTATAATCTTGAAATTAACTCATAGATAAGAACATACTCTCTAAAACTTGCTAGTATGTCTAGCGAGTAAGAACATTAAAATTTGAGTGTGCAAGAGTGTTGAGGACATTCTTGATCGGCACATTCATTTTAAAAGTTTTATCAGTACACTTCCATGTGGTATTAGCACTGGTAATATTGCTCAAATTTTGTTTTTCTCTAGTGAGAACAAGTAGGTTCTTGCATAAATATGAACTTAAGAGCACCTATTGAGAGTAATACCAAGCACCTTGGAAGTTTGCATGGTAATTGTAGCAGTCTGAATAATTAAGTATGACTTAATGCGATATTAGAGAAGTCTATACCTAATTTGATTTGAGACTTGTTAAAAGTAGTGGTGTTAGTAAGAATTCCTAGAGGTTTAGAAGTTGGATAGTCACTCATTGACTCAGTGATATTATTTCTCATGTGGGGAAATGATATACTAAAATATGCTGTGGAGGCATACGATGATGGGTGTGAAGCTTGAGAAATTTTAAGATTTTCTCGCTAATGAGAACCTTCTCCTTTAGTTAGAAGAGTCAAACAGAAAAGGCAAATATGAACTTTTTCTATATAGAAGTTCCTATAGATGTACAATAAGGACATAGAATAAAAATATTGTTTCATCATATAAATACGATTCAAATTTTTTTTTTAAGGAAAATATATTTTTCGGTTAAAATATTTTTTCAAAATCGAAATCGTATAAGTTATATGATGGGAACAATTATCTCGCAGTTTAATAACTTGCTGAGAATGAAATTCTAAATGAATTATGACGCAAAAGCAGTTGTAGCCTTAATTTTTAACTTGTTGTCCTTAAATCAAGTTCATTCACCATTAAGCTGGCTTGAGTGACTACTTTGTGCAAACGTGAATTCTATCTAGAGGATCTAAGTTTGATCATTTTTGGTTGAGTCGAGAAAATTACTCATATTTTCGGCAAGGGTAGGGTATTGTGTTTTTTTAAAAAAACACTTGTTTTTTGGAAAGAACGTTTCATTATGTTCCATTCCACATTACCTAGTACCTTAAATTTTTTTTTTTTTAAAAAAAAAAGATTGCCGAAAATAGTGGAAGTAATTCAACAACTAGTGGGAGTATACTTTTGAGTTAAGGTGTACCATTAGTGATAGTGACTCCTAAAATTCATAGAATATAACGATCCTCATAAACAGAGTGGAAGCAATATATCAATATTATCTCGTCGTTTAGAGACTAAAAGAGAATATTTGTAATATGGTTCCACTAAAGTTATAGAATTCACATGTAGGAACATCAACATAGAATCTGAGATTCACTTCACTTATATGATCCAACCCGGGGTTGTTGATCGGTTTGACACAGAAAAAATGGAGTTGATAGAAGTATAGATCCATCTCTTGGCACTAATCGAGTTGCCTTTAGATAACCATTGATCAAACATTTATTGGAGTTTTTCTTGAAATAGTCAAATAGCTGATTCTCGTAAGAGAATTAGATGGTTAAGTTTTTTGTGATGTTTAGGTGCAAGTACTGTGAGCGCATGATTGTTGCTTGTACTATTTTAGTACAAAAAGCAAATGAATGCCACTAGTATTGTTTACATGAGGCCTAAACGAACCATCTACTCAAAGATACCCAATATACCTAGTCGTTTTTATTAACAACCTATTGAATAAAGTGAGGTTCTTTGAAAGCTGTTGACGATCTTAGAAAAATGTCTCTATTGAGAGAGATGATGATCTAGTTGTCTTAAATTATTAATTGTCGCCTAATGAGAGGTTTTCCATACTACAAGGTGATGGATGTGGGTTTGTAAAAAGTAGCTAAGACTTTACGTCTTGTGAGACTGTGTATGAGAAAAACAGTTTCTAGGAGCTTTTGTTCAAAATCCATAGACAATTAATGAGATGGAAAATACTAAAGAATCTAGTTTTGCCTTGTATATAATTTGGTGTTTCCATTGTGGTTTGCTCATGGGAGTTAGAGGTTGAGATCTTGTTAGAGGGTAAATATGACTTACTTGATTAAGTGAGTTTGTGATGTGATTGTCGTCAAAAGTAATGACTAGACTATTGTGATTGTCTTTATGGGCAAAGGCCCTAATCGCTTTACCCTTAAAAGAAAAATAAATGATGGCTATCTCACATGTTTTTTTGTTGAGTACAAGAGATTCATATGAAACCTTGAAATCGCAAATTTAGTTTGCTGAATAATATTTGAGGTCACATTGAAGATTCTAAAAAGTCACATGTAGGACTTGATGAATAGAATATAATATTTAAAATTGTGAGTTTGACCTCAATGAGATTCACGATGAGTCTTCGCTGACTTCATGGTTGTGCTAATGACTTTTATATATAAAAGTAGAGTCTCTTGGAAGGTGCATGTTTTGGAAAGTTACTATACATGAGAATACGCACGGAGAGAAATGGTCCTAAAACTTCACTTGAGAGTTGTGATTTGATTATTTTTAGTTGACCATGTGATTTCCCTCCGTCATGGTATTGCTCGTCATGCATGTGACCCTGATGTGTTTTAAGATCATGTGGCGTGGTTGGAAGCATTTTTGGTAAGCACGCACATTCATAATTTTGGTAATTATGGTGAAAAAGGTATATCGACAGGCTTAGATTGGCTCACTCACACAAGCGATCGCATTTGGCGCTAGAAAGGGGTAGCGAGCAAAGATGAGACAATGTGTCATTTGGAACTTGTTCAGAGAATGATGAGTTGTAAGACACATAAAATTTGTCGCCTTAGTAGGAGCTAAGATGAGGTCTAAGGACCGTACATAATTACCCACAATCCATGTAGCCTATGGTTTAGCCAGATTCGAGATCCTCTTTGGCGCTTTGGATAGCGAGCAAATGGAGGGATTTGGATTAGGCGTTGAGATAGCGACTACACTAAGATCTATACGGTGTATAGAGATAAGATATACGCTCTTCATTTGGAAAGATAATTCCACCTTAACATGTATTTCATATTACATGTGCTTTAGTGACCAACAGTAGAGGTGAGTGAATGGATCCCTATTTCCTCACCGTGTGAGTCCTGAAGTCATAATTGATGACCTTAATTTATTTATGCCCTTGGAGACCTTTGACTATGTCACAAGGTTGATGTTTTAGTGTCAGCTACTTTGGCATGTTATCTATGGCCATGAATGATGCGGTCTAAAGAGACATTGTGGGAAAGGACTGAACTGAAACTGAATGACATGAGAGCGAAGGGAAGACTATTTGGTAACACATCGATAATGGTGTGCACTCACTGCCGGCAAGTTATGTTGCTTCTTGGGAGTTGCGATGTAGCTGTGAGTACATTATGTTTTATGGAGATTGAGCATTGCTCTGAGTTATTTGTACTCTAGAGGGATTAGGGATGCTTAGTCTGATGTGACCAAATGAGTCGGGGCATAACGAGACACTTTAAGGGATGTTGCTATGCCGGTCTTCTTTTGGAGAGATTTGGTATAGTGCTCCCATTTTTTCTTTTACAGCTGTGCTCAATGGTCGCATGGCCTATTTGCCAGTATGAACTAGATTGAGAACATATTGAGAGATGCAGACCTGGGGTCTTGCCCACTATGTGCGAGTGGGAGATGTAAGAAAGGGGCACCCATAGTGGGTACCTCTTCATGTTCTCTTGGGGGTTATGAAGTGGCTTAAAAGCTACTTCATGAGCTTTGATGGTTGGCCCTTAATGGCCAGCTGGGGGTTACACTTAGAAGGGCTATGTGTAGCCCCTTCCCCAAATTGGATGAGACACTTGAATCAACAAGCTATCTCTCCCTCAAATAGTTCTCTCTAGTCCTGGCATCTAGGCTGTGGAATATGTGGGTGTTGCTCTGGTATATTATCACGTAGCACATTCCACCATTGATGAGATGATTTCGAATGATTAGCGATGCTAGAAAATCCGTGAAACAACTACACTAAATCCAAGATATTTTCGACGAGGTAATATCGATTCCGCTGTATATTCTGATATAGTTTTTCTAACAGAATGGTTAAATTTAATTGCCTTCAAGGTTGACGTGCTCATGGACTAGCAATGATTATTTATTTTCAATCTAATTTTGTTTTTATCATTTTTTTTTTCTTTTTGTTAATCTTCTACCTTTTTTTGTTTCCAAGTAATTGTGGGATTTCACTATAGTTCTATGTGCCTTATGTTGATGATGTTCGCAGAGTCAGTGGAAAATATATTGCGTGAAGGTGGTTGCTGGACTGTTTGTTTGTTTGTTTGTTTTTTGGTAGGTGTTGGACTTTGGAAAATGTAAGTGACATTGAATTTTATTTTCTTGAGCTTGGAGATGCTTTTGTTCATGCTTTACTTGGAAGTTCTTATGAAAAATGTCTTATTTGGAAGTAGATGGGAGGAACATGAGAACTATATTAAAATTGGGTTGGCAGTAAATCAATGGCTATATTTGCAGGTACAGGTTCTATTAGGTGGTATTAGAGCTCTGTACCTGGGATGGATGTGTGAATTTATGAGAGGGATAGAATTACCGTGTGATTATAATGGTCTTCTACAGAGTTCTTGAATACTGATTATTGTTTGTTGAATAATGCATTATTGACTTCATTGTATATATAAATGCATAATTGCTGGTGTTTTTCTTCAAATTTATGCTCACTCACTTCATTGTACAAGTTATCACATTGTTATTTATAAAACTTACAGGAAATTTCATTTAGGTATGTTGAATATCCATGTTTCATAAACAACAGGAGCTCTGAATTCACATTGGAACCTATATTGCCTTAGGAACACATGCCAGGAACTTACTAAATGAATTGCTGGAAATGGTGAAATACCATCTTATTGCCAAAAGAAAATCAAACAATTGTTGAACTCAATTGATAGATCAAAAGTTGAAGTTGAAAAGATCAAAGCTGCATTAATAGATATCCAAACCTTGAATCATCGACTATAAATGGAGGCTGAGAGGTGCAAACGAGAACTTCAGAAGGCTACCTACGTTCTAACAATTTCATTGTTGTAGTTTTTTCTTTTCCTGAGTTACTTATATCCACTTGTGGTTGGTTCAAAGGAAAATGTTAGTAATATGGATGTTGTAATAGACTTTGACAATCTATATGTATGTGGAAGCTTTTTGTATGTTTTGAGACTTCGAAATCTCATGTATAAAATTCCAAGAGCACATAATATAACTTAATTAAATGAGTCAACTAACATTCATTACAAAAACCCCTTTACAACAAAACATAGGGATCAAAACCCTTTCATCAAAGACCCATTTGTAACAAGGGAAATACTTTAGCCACAAAGGAATTATACAAAAATAAACCCACAAATTGATGTGGTTTGATGTGTACGTCATATTGTAAAGTTACTTTTATTATAAAATAGATCTAACAGATTCCATAAAATCACATCAGTTTGTAAGTTTACTTTGTATAATCTGTTTGTGTTTGTAGCAGTTCTTTTGTAACGAAGGTAAATTCACTTCACTCATTTACAACAAACACCCAAAACAAAGGTTCAAAACACTTTCTCAAACTTCACTCATTTACCAAACACTCATTTACAACAAACAACCAAAACAAGGGTTCAAAACACTTTATCTAACTTCACTCATTTAAAACAAACGCCGACGACAAGAGTTCAAAACACAAAAGCACCTATGATGTAGAACAACAAGAGTTCAAGCAAAAGGTTGTGCTTGTAGTGGAGGTGGAGGAGCAGTCGAGGGACTAGAAAAATAATCCGGTACATGTGTCCAAACTTAGCTTTCTTGATCATGTAGCTAGGATACCTAGGCCAAAGATCGGAGCATTTTATGGGTTCTGGACATAAACCCAAAAAAAAAAAAAAAATAGTAGGAATACACATTGGAACATTTGACTTTTTTAGTGTACCTAAAATTATGGAGCCTCATGTTGTGTGCCGCTCACATTGTAATCTGATATATCTTCACATGATAAGTGACTACTTCATTGTGCATACCAAAAAATATCGAAAATAATATGTTAAATTATAGATGCTTATCAAAGTAAATGATTTTTAAAATCAAAATTAGAGATTTCTATATACAACCTCAGTTGGGAATCTCCTTCTCGTAACTTGGTTTCTTAAGAGTCTTCTCAACTGGATGCTTCCTTCTCTTAGTTGGTGGCCTCCCTTTATTATGAACTACCAACAGACTAAAAAGTCGTGCCATCCATGGAGGTAGCTGGATTAGCTGTTGAAGTACGTGCAAATTTAATAACACAGTTCATACCCGTTTTAAATAAAATAAGAACTCAAGTTTTATTATGTTTTATAAGGCGCGAGTCTTGAACCCACTGATCATCGATCATACTAACATAATGATCAATTCAAGAGCTGTAAATTAGTCCAATCAATTCTTTAGACGATTAACTTATAACAAAAAGTGGCCAGCTTATAATCTTCCTAAGAGTGCCACCTTTTGCACCAGCTTTTACAAAATAATCAGTAAATATTACTTGATAATTAATAACTTCTCTAATCACTCACATGTTCCATGCATGGAATTATAATTATATTTTAATTTACTGCGTGCTCACAATTAAGCTGGATACCCCACCAATTAATTTATTCTAGTCAATCATCATGATTTGTGCTTATGTCAAGCAGATCCACAAACCTATATTATATGGGTCTGTAAATAATATGATCATCAATTTTTATGCTTATCAGACATACTATGTTCTCTCCAATGCAGCAAATGCAAGGCAAATTAATGAAAAGAAAAGAAAAAATCTTAGTTACCCAACCGATGGAAAATGCAAGTACACAGGAGCTATCTAGAATGTCAACTACACGTAACTATAGTAATTTCTTACCTATGGATGTTAATAGAAGCTACCTAGACATAATTGCTCAATACACAGGAGCTTTCACTTTCTATGGATGTTAATAGAAGCTACCTAGAAGCTTTGGCTGAGTCCATAGAAGCTCAATACACATAGACAAAACAGAGATGAAGAAATTGTTCAAAACAAAGCATAACTTTCACCTTGGGAGGACGTAATTGCTCAATACACAGGAGCTTTCAGTTTCTATGGATGTTAATAAAAGCTACCTAGAAGCTTTCGGTGACTCCATAGAAGCTCAATACACAAGCAAAAAAGAGATGAAGAAATTGCTCAAAACAGAGCATAGCTTTCACCTTGGGAGGCCGACGTAGAGTGACTCGTGAGGGAGGGAGGGGAGTTTCGTCATGCAGTAACTGAGAGTGGACACACTAAAGCGGAAGGGTAGAATTATCCAATTAAAAAAAGAAAGTGAAAGAAGCGAGAACAGAAAACCAAAAGCAAATTACAAAAAACTACAAGCTCATTCTGTTGAAAACCAAAAAGTGAGGGCAGCAAATCAACAAGCATATTACAAAAAGTAAACTCACTCGTTCAGCTTATTCCTATGAAAATTTTGGGAAATGAAGTATATTAATTATGGTTATTGCTCGTTCCGATGCAAACCATGTAAATTGTAGGTAAACGTACATGTATGAACCAAAAAATTTGTGTAAACTCATAGATGAATAATGGACTAGGTGCATGCCAACAATATGGAAACTTAAATTGAAACACATTAGCATGGTTAACGAAATATATAGACATTGTCATGATCTAACAATAAATATAAATAAAACTAAATTGAGTGACATTACATTATTAAAAAGCCTAAGAAATACCAGCTCCGACATCGGCCAGTGCCAGTACTACTACGTCATAACGGTCCATTTATGATGTATCCAATTACAAAACCTATGATTAGAGGGTGTAAATTTTTCCAATACTTGTTGTGCCACCGCGTGTTGTTTTAATAAATTAATAGTACCTGCCGGTAAAACAGAACATTTAGCATAATAACACTAGTTAGAGCATTCACATCCGATTCCTCATCCTCATCCCTATAATTTAACTCAAAATCACATTTTCTCAAATTTATCCCTAAATTTTATTCATCTTCTAAAAACCTCCTACATCTCATTCTCCATCCCTATCTCTATTCTATTAAATAAGATTTCTCTATTATTTTTTTATTACTTTTTTCTCTCTTCCATTTACATTCTTAACTACTAACTCTTTTATCTTATTATCTTTTTTTTCAAATATCACGTTCTACTAAATATTTATATGATTTTGACTATCCAATACAACATTTTTTTTTAAACCGAAATTCGTATTATTAAAATAGTAATTTTTTTTTTAATTAGTGCATTTTGTAACGTGATGTCAAATTTTTTTAGAAGAGTACTCTTTATCAATTTCTCTAATGAGAATCCATAGTCATGTATTGATGATAAAATTTTGTAATTGGATGTAACGATAATATTTTCTGTCCTTTCTCCAATGGTAATATTTTTTGTCTTTTCTCCAACGGTAACTTTTTTTGTTTTCTCTCAAACGGTAACATTTTTTTCCTATGTTTAACGATAACTTTTTCTTCTATAAATACGCATATTGCTAGCATTCAAATTCTCACAAACTCAAGCCTCATTTCATCTATAGAACCGAAATTCTATTGTATCCTTTGCTCTCTCACTCTCTTCATCAAATGGCTCGTACCTTCTTTTGCAAATTGTTAATATACGTATCCTCTAAAGATGATAGCGATGTTCATAATGAGGAGGCTGATGGACAGTCATCGAGGCATCGTGGCAATAGCTAACGTCGTAAGTTTATTCGGCATGATCATATTCAGGGGCATGAGCGCCTATTTCATGATTATTTTGCTGAAAATCCAGTATATCTCTCGAATCTATTTCGAATGAGATTTCAGATGAGCCGTCCCCTATTTCTCGTATTCTAAATGAGGTAGAGTCTTATGAGTCGTACTTCGTCCAGAAAAGAGATAATGCCGGAAGACTCAGTTTATCTTCTATGCAAAAAATAACCGCAGTACTTAAAATGCTGGCGTATGGGGTTATTGGAGATTTTGTGGATTAATACATACGTATTGGTGAAAGTACCGCAATGGAGAGCCTCAAAAAATTCTCTGAGACAATAGTAAGTGTTTTTTCAGATGAATATCTATGGTCTCCAAATGCTAATGATGTAGCCCGATTGCTTATGGTTGGTGAACAACTGGGATTCCCAGGAATGCTGGGAAGCATTGATTGCATGTATTGGAAGTGAAAAAATTGTCCCGCAGCCTAAAAAGGTATGTACTCCGGCCACATCCGTGAACCAACTATTATTTTAGAAGCAGTTGTTTCATATGATCTCTGGATATGGCATGCATTTTTTGGTATGCCCAGTTCACATAACGACATTAATGTGCTAGAGAGATCTTTTATTTTTACGAAACTTGCCTAAGGGCGTGCTCCTCCAGTCAATTACATTATCAATGGCAACGACTACACTATGGGGTATTACCTGGATGGTATTTATCCTAAGTTGCGAACTTATGTCAAGACGATTCCATCACCACGAGGGAATAAGAAGAAAAATTTTGCGAAAGTACAAGAATCCACAAGAAAAGATGTCAAGCGTGCATTCAGGGTACTTCAACAACGATTTGCTATCAATCGTGGACCTTCCCGAATGTTCAAAGTGAAGGAACTAACAAATATAATGAAAGCATTTGTTATTTTACATAATATGATCATTGAAGACGAGTGTGATGATAATGAGAGTCCGAACATTGAGTATGATCAACTTGATGATGATCTCCCAGAATTGTCATGCAATCATACAACTAAGCTTACGGACTTCATCCAGCTTCATCATCATATTAGAGACAGCTCGGCACATCATCAGCTTCAAGAAGATCTAATTGAACATCAATGGCTATTATATTCCCAACATTAGTCGGGGTCGCATTATATTTTATTATTTCCTTCATGTTATTTTAAACTATATTTGAGTTAATCTGCTTTGCATTTGTGTTTCCTTAATGTTAGTAGTGACTATATTAATGGTAATCAAGTTTGGCGCTCGTATTTCTTTGAGTATAATAGTGGACTACATTTTCCCTAATTTATAATTGTTTCTGAAATTGTAATGGCTAATTTACTTGCACAAAAATATCAATTTACACTATCATCAAAAGTACAAAAAAATATTTACATTACTTTTTACACATATATCATTATCCAAAACATAAAATAAGAAACAGGACCATATTCAATCAATCCAAATCTGCTGCATGACTGCGTCTCGCCATGATTTCCCTCTGGAGTTGCTAGAAATATAGCTGCTGCATTTCTGGCATGGCACTCAGATCCATCAACATAATGCGCTGATCTGATTCCTTCTTCGCGAGCTCGACTTTCTCAGCCTCCAACCTCAGTCTTTCGTCCTCTTAACGAATTTTACTTTGCTCTTTTTCTCGATCAATTATCATCTTCTCAGCCTCTAACCTTAGTCTTTCATCCTCAAGACGTAATTTTTTTCCCTCTGTCTCCTTGTCATACTCCATCTTCTCGGCCTTAAGGCAATAAAATTCTTTCTCCTGAGCGCGTGACTCCTCCAAAAGAGTATACTTCATCTTCTAGAGTTGGAAATTTTCCTCTGCTTGCCTGCCTTGGGCCTTTCGTTTTCCTTTCTCAGCTTTCCTTCCAATTGGTCGGTCCAATTCAATAACTTCATTATCCATCACATTATCCACCTCGATATCAAAAACTGAATCAACTGTAGCGCCAGAACATCGAGTTGGGGTCGGGGATTGAGACATCGTCTTCCTTCGCTTTGGATCCTCCTTTGTGGCACACCAAATCCACTTAAGTTGGTCCTTCAACAGGTGCTAATAATGCTCGAACTGGAATGAGCATTTTTCTAGCGATTGGTACATAACCTTGGCCTTGTCAAACTTGTATGGGAAAAAAATACCAATGTTAAACCAATGTAGGAGACAAGAAATTTTAGAGTAAAACAAGTAAGGATTTGGAAATTCTACCTTGTCTTGCTCAGTCATGCCACTTTGATTTAACCCTTCAACTTAGGCTAGTTTCATACAAAATTTGTTTGTAGCCTTTTGTATAACCGACCACCGATAAATTAAAGACTTTATTGTCCGTTCATTTGTAGTTTTTTTAAATTGCTGGAACTACTCAAAAAAATTTTCCTAAAGTTTGGAGTGTTTTTGATCTGTTCTCTAGACGGCATCAAGGCTACAATTTAGCCATGCGGAGACAAGTAACTTGTATTCTTCAGGGGTGAAATTTGCACCCCTGACTAATTTCCTAACGCCGATTGTTTGAGCTGAAAAATTGCATATTCTAGCTATTTAAAACCAAAGTATTTTAACTGCTTCGTGACATTATTATTGGTTTTAGATGGAAAAATAGTTAATAAGCATAAATTTGAGTTGTGATTTTTAATTGATTAATATCATGTTTATGCTTAATTTTATGACTATGATTTATTTGGACAATATTTCCTCACATATATAATATATTTTTAAATAATCTATTTTCTTTTTAATTTATTTCGAGTGTTATTCCCTTATTTTCAGTTTAAATAAAATTCAAAGGAGATCCGATTCTGAGCCACAGTGCATACTATATGAGTTTTTCAAAGTGGTGGATTTGGGCAGCTGAAAAAGTTGAAAGAATTGTCGGCAAAGAACGAAAATCATGGAGCACGTCGAATGAAGAAAAAAGCTGCTATTCTACGGAACGATTTTGTTCCGTCGGCAATTGTTATTTTTTCATCTTTTGGGGTAAATTCTTCCCAAAAGTGGAGCAGACGTGAAGAAGGAGCTTACGGAAGAAAAATACAAAACAGATTTCGGTTGAGTGGGCTGGAAAGATGGATAAAAGAACTAGAATTATTCTCGGGTGAGTGAGGGAATGCGGACACTTTGTCTAGAAAAATCAAAAGGCTGGAACCATGTTGTCAAGTGGAACCGAAAGCAAAACAACGAAGTTTACGGTAAACAACAGAAAAAAGGAAAGAAGGAAAAAAAAGAAAACACTTGTTGTCAACATTAACGGAAAGTAAGGGGGCAGCTTCAATTCTCTATAGGAGAGTTTTACGTTCGGCTTGAGAGAGTTGACGCTGGCAGAACAAAGCACCAGGACAACACATGAAACAGCCTGTTCCATGAATGGAGGGGACACAAACCTGGACGAAAAGAGGAAAGGACACAGCACGCATGCGGAAGCTTCACATCTGGGCAGCACTGAAAATAGAAGAATAAAAAGCTAAGGAAACAGGGAGAGTTTGATTGAGGAGGGTGGTCTGGACGTATACGGAAAGGAAATAAAGGGAGAGTTGGTGGTGAACGTAAACGTGCTTAACTTGTGGAGTTGGTGGTGATTATTTGTGAGAAGTCGGCTGGAGTGAATTGGGATTGGAGGAGTTTGGCACCGACTTGAGGCAGCTATATATATATATATATATATTGCTGGACGGAGATAAAAGGAGACGGGGAGGACGTTCAGGGTGTGAGGAATGAAAAGAAAAATATAGAAGAGAACTGAGGGAGAGCTGGACGTTAGGTGGAGAGGAACTGAAAAAAATAAAGAAGGAAGTTTACGTTGAGTTTACGTAGGAGAAGGGAGAGCTATTTTCTAGCTGTTTTCTGCTCTGTTTTTAGTGAGAGAAACAGAGTAGCTACGGAACCATATTTCATTTTCATATGGATGAAACTGGAGGGAAAATGAACCAGGTGAAGACGGAAAGGAGAGCTGGACGTTGAGACGAACTGATCACCTGAGGGAGCTGGATACGCTGGGCTGAGAAGGAGGACGTTTACGGAGAAGCTGGAAGGAGTTTCAAGCTGCAGTTTTTGACGTTGAACGGAACGGGAAGGGAACCGAGAGGGAGTTTTAACTTTTATTTTATTTTCCTTTCAGTTTTATGTTATTGCGTGGTTTCATTGTATGTTATTTTAATTCTATCATGGATAATGTTTATTTAATTTCTATAGCATTTGTGGTGAAAATGGTTGGCTAAATTTTCATACTAAGGTTAGAGGTGAAGTTTAATGATTTGAAAATTGTTTTCGGATCGACGATAAATTTATTTTGCGAGTTTGATCGATTGAAAGATTTTATTATTGGATATTTTGATTATCTATATATTTATCTTGATTCATTGTGATTTTCGAATACAGTGAATGCTTGAGAAATCTCTGTGATAGTCAAATGGATTTATAAGTGTTTTAATCATCAATCGCTCATGCTCAATCATCAGTGATTATTTTTTCCTCGATCTTAAATGCTAAATCTTCCAATTAAACGAAATCATTATTCTAGTTTAATTGAAGTAATTCGATCGGAAACAATATTTTAAATTATTAAACGGATCCTCGAAACCTTAGTCTTTTCCGATATTAATACATTTTATCATTTTAGTTTTATTTTGTTACGTCAAAAACCATCATCTCAATAACTTCATTTTAGTTTCAATCGCACATCTCTTTTAGTATTTTCTTTTCATTTGTTTGAGAGAATTTTTCACATAAGTCAATCCCTGTGGATTCGATCCTGTAAGGTACTACAACACCTGTATACTTGCAGGTAAAACTGCACTAAATTTTGGTTCATTAATTTGAGTTAAAGTTTAGGCGCAACACCGATAGGCTCGTTAGGGGGTAGGGGTGGAGAGTCATCAAGGGTCAATGGAGATGTTCCACTTTACCCACCATAAGTAGGGTCGAGTTGAGGATCTTGACTAAAGAGGTTGGTGAAGTATATATGTCCAGGGTCTTGTGAATCCATATCTAAAAAAACATTTATATGTTAAGAGTCCGTATCACTTTGAAATTTGGGTTTTGGTCGGGGCTCAGGAACCGAATGATGACATCGAGAAAATATGCCCACCCATTCCAAGCTGCAACAACCGGTTGCTAGTACTTGTTGGCCGTCCAGGTTACCACGCCATTGAGGAGATGGCCATAAATATCATGTATCCCCACATGCGGCTGTCATCATCACAACCGAGGGGGTTTAGTTTACACATTATTTCTCTATCCCAACATAATACAAAACACCAACCAAACAGCATGCAAATCACAATAATGCTAAATAAGAGCATCCACATCCGATTTATTAATATATAAAATATATTAATAAGTAAAAAGGCTTAGAATGATGATGATATTGACAGCATGAGTAAGTAAGGAGCCGAACAGCGAATGGCTGCAAAACCCAACCTGAATCCCGATTACCTTTTGTGGAAAGTACCACAAACTGCAATATGGCCATCTGGGTGAGGATTATCCCGCCATATCAATGGGGCCCCATTTACACTTGTGACTTACCCCGTACTAAAACACCATCATCACAGTCTAACAACAGCCCCCACCCCTGAGAGATACGAAACACTACAAATGACCCAACAACACATAATAAATTACCCTCTGGAAGGACCCAAACAATGTTGCAAATTACATTCGCTCGAGCGGCATGTCGAGCATGCGTCGAGCGAACTTCCTTCCCACAAGCGCTTGAGCTCATTGTCAAGCTGTCATCGAGCGTTTGACTCTGCCTGACTTCGCTCGAGCAGCCAATGCCTCCGCTCGAGCGATGTGGACCAGACTCCACAGTACTCAACACTTATTTAAAAGTGATAAAAGAAATATGGTCTTAAAGACCAAAAGCCAGTGACATAGAGAAGGAGTGCTTGCACACAAACAACAATCACATATATAAAGAACAAGCTATCTCAATTCTTAGAAAGAACAAGCTAAACTTTGCAACATAAACTTGGAACACCAACTTTGTCAAAACAATATTGGTAGATATTTACAAACTTCAAATGACAACAATAAGAGATAGAATTTATTAGAACTACAAAAGATTAAAAGGAGGAACTCAATTTTTCGTATGATCTCTGTTGTCAAAAATTCAATGAAAAAAATACACATCATTTGCAATGAGGCCATGTTTACATCAAACAATTACCACAAAGTCATCCGGTCACCAACAACTACACTTACTAATGCATGTATTCAAGGTTCAATGCAAGAAGAAGATAATGGTAGAATACACCAGCAATTAGCAAACTCAACTGCATAGCAAAGAACCAGAATCCATAATCAATAAAGACAAATAGGTATAATGCTTAACCATTCTGCCAACCAACATGCAAAAACCAACCAATCAACTGAATGACATATCTGAGGGCCACTTGCAATCACCCCAATAACATATTCAAGGCCACCCACCAAAGCAAATAAAAGCAGAGGCATAGAGCCCACAAGCCATGAAAGTCCAACACAATCAATGCACAAACATCATGGCCTAGCAGCCAAATCACTAGAGATCCAAAAGAAAAAAGATAAATCAGAGCTCAACCATGTTGAGGGAACAAAGAAACAACTGCTACACAAGTGCCACAACACCCGAGCCAACATATATGAAAATCCATGAATGCACATACAAACTAATAGGCAAAAGCATTTGTATCATGGTGCCAATGAACTGCCAACACCCTTTGCATTCCCATAGTGGAGCAAACTCCATTTTAGTTTAACCCTGTTTTGCAGTGCCAGTGTTGCTTAGGCTTTGTCCAACTTGTATTTTCCATTCTAATAATTTCCTTCCTCAACCAAACCACAACTCCTCACCTATTAATGTCTGAATAATGTACATTTTGTCAACATGCCAATGCACTTCAAATAATGCAGAGTTGATTTACAAAATAACAACACCCCATCAGCTCAATGTAAACATCTATAAAATCAGATCATCTATGACAAGAAATTGGTTGAAATTGATATCCAACAACCATAAAATCAAATCAATGTAAACCAGCAGAAAATCAAACTCAAACTGAATGTTTGAAGCCCTAAATCAAACACATGCCAAATCATGTGATCAGTTCATCTTCCACCGAACCAGATCCTCCATCCATGGCCAACCACTCCATGGAAAACACAAAGCAACCCGCATGAAGTGGTGCAAAAATGTGTAGGGAAAAAGATCACTGTGGGTCTCTCAAATGTGTAGGTTTTTTTTAGAAGGAGATGAAGATGGAGAGTGACCGAAAAATAGAGAGAAACCATACGGGTTTTCTGAGAGGGAGCTGATTGGTTCATAGAGAGTCCAGATCCAAAAAATCCAAATGCTCAATCCATAGAGAGAATGGAGAAATCCAGCCATGAAAAGAAACCGAGGAGATAACTTACAAAAATTGCCAATGGAGAGGATGCACAGGTTGGTGGCTGTGTTCAAGGGAGGGGCTTCAATGGACGAGGTCACCCAACTGTCGAGAGAGAAGGAGACGCGGGACTACGATAGCCAGGGAATGAAAAGTACATTTGGGGATGTACAGTTCAATCTCAAATATGAGGAAATACTGTAGCGCCCGTAAACCTCATCCCCATTTTAGGAGATTGGGATGGAGATAACATTTTGGTTAAAACCGGATAACTTTCCCCAAATTATAGGGTTTATTTGGGGATGCAAATTGGGATGGGGATGCTCTTACATTGATACTCAATTCCCTATTAATAATCATACCACACGATGAATTTAACGTCACAAGTACAACCTTGAGTTTTTTTTTAACATATGAACAAGTACTCTGTGCACTAACAAAACTTTAATCTACCATGTATGTGACTGCTAATATAATTATACTATGTTCAATTGGTGTATAATGCATTTGAAAAAACATGCTAGAAGGAAAATTCGATTGTTTGACTTACAACATAGCCACCGCACAAATTAATAGGGTCGGATCCCCTCATTGATTGACCAATGGCAACACTACGCATAGACCAACACAAATGTTAGGAAGCTCCAAAAGACCATTCCCAAAAGTTGGAGACTGCCCCCACAACAATTGAATGATCAACAAAATGTTAGACCTTTGAAAAATTCTGGTTTGACAACATGGTCATCTACAAACCCAAAATAGCAAAAAATGATTTCTTTTGGTCCAAGCTGGATGGTTATGTAACTCCTTGAGTCTCTCTTCTCGGGACTACCTTTCTGACTGCATGTATTTACTCATAAATTTATCATATTCGGCTTGCTTCTCCAAGAGTTCCCTTACGTCCCCTTAATTCATTTCGTTGATTCTTGTAATATTGAATACCTTTCTCATGCCTTTCTATGGTTGTTGCAAATTCTGCAATTATTTCATCAGTTTTATCTATGGATGACTTGGAAATAACCATATCTCCCAACCCGCTTAACCCAAGACCTTTCTAAATAGTGTTGTTGCAGTCTCTATTCCAAGTCAAACAACTTTGTGACTATCAGGTTCTATATGCAAATTTGCAAAATTATTTAGCATTGTCATCAAATGGAATTAAATGGATACACTTCTTACCAAATTTATATACACTCACATAAATCTCTTTAGTTATGGGAGTAACAAATTTCTCATTTTTCTTTGACCATCGCATGTCTTTAAAGAAATCAATAAAATGACTTTGAATCTCAGATTGCAAATACAATTTCATTGTATGGAAACCAAGCATTAATGTATAGTGTTAAGACCAATATGTATATCTAGCAACCAACATATAATTCTTATCATAGTTTCCATTAGACGCACAAATGAGATTCTCCTAACAGTGTGGTTAGTTTGTTGCTTCTACCAACCAATATATAATTCTTATCATCATTTCCATTAGATGCACAAATCCCAACAGTGTGGTTATCTTGTTGCTTCTTCTTATTACATTTATTTCAATCCGATATCATTATTGACTTATAAGGGACAACCTAATACTAGATCATTGTATTATTTGAATAATCATATTCAACACGAAACTCATAAGGGACAATCCAATACTAGATCATTGTATTAGTACAAAATAATTTACAAGTGAGGCACATTATGATAATAATGATGTATTGTCTTTACCTTAAATTCCTCGCTTGACCATCTCGCACATATATAACTTCACCCAAGTTTATAGGTTCACCAACCCTGTCTCATTTGCAATTGCTTCTTCATGACTATTGAACTGCAGATACATTTTATACAGATCATACTGAATTACATTGAATTTCTTTCAAAGTGTCTTTTTTTACTATTGAATGACGATTTTTTAATTTCCAGTCAAGGATGAAGTTAGCCTATAGAAAAATCATATGAATATTTAATAAAATGTGACTCCAAATTAATACTTAAAGGAGGCATCTTCAATTCAACTCCTCTTTTAGAAAAACCGTATCGTTTTCACAACATGGTGTTGTCTCGTCATCCTTGATCTTTTTTCGAAGCTTATCAAAAGATGTGCACTTAATTGGTCCATGCCCATATTTTCACATAGGTGGTACTAAAATTTTATGAACCACCATATTATAATAAAAATGAACAATCAAATACCTCCCTAAATGAATCCATATATTTTATATAGGTATATATAGATGATAAATTATATTTACCAATACCATTTGTACTTCTAGCTGAATTGACTTTGGCCTCAATGGATTCTAACATTGGGACAACCTCAAGTGGCTCAGTTGAGTCATCCAAGCTTGAAGAAGTAGCCACTTGAGTCATCCAAGCTTGAAGAAGTATCATCTCTAAGATTCAATGTAGCAACTGGTGATGCATTTATGGGCATTAACGAAGATTTAGCTCAAGTTGGGCCTCAATTATTGAACATTCCGAGCGGGGTTTATTCTTAACTCACTTCTAAAATTTGCTAAGATACATATCGAAAGGATACATCCATCTATATTGGCCCTGCAAGCAGGGTTTCCCGTGAAAAATATGGTGGGGGTGCTAGAACTTTGGGTGTTTTGAATGTTAAACGTGATAGGTTTCTATTTGGTTGGTAGATATTTAAATGATCTCAAGTTCTCAGCAATTTATAAAACAAGAGACTTATCATTGAGTTTACATTAGAAATCAGTCTTGATGAAAATCAATGTTATGGAAGTGTGGGGATTACGGGTTTAAATTCTTAGAAACAATTCATGCTTGCAATGAGTTTCTTTATAAAGTGACGATCGATGTGATTTCTAGAGTGCATAATATGCTTGACTCTCTCCTCCACATGTTTTTCCGTAAGCGCCATATAAATGCTCATACAGTAGGATAGACTCTCCAGCGTTATTACATTTATGCATTTAGTTTATAAGTCATGGTTGAACGTGTTTTGATATTGGTTAATTTTACATTCATTTAGTATTATTTTAGGCTTGTTTTATGTTCGGTTGATGTTACATTGGGTTTGATTTTATGGTGAGTTTGTGTTTACGTTTGGTTTACCTTATTTAAATCTTGAGTAATACAATACGTACTTGTCTTTGTCAAGTGACAAGTGGTATTTCATGTATTGAAGCTGTAAATAGGTTTAATTAATCTAACATTTTCATTAAAAGCTTCTAAGCACTTTATTTTTCTTAAGCATGTTATAGGTGTTATTGCTTAGAAAATTATTTTTGCATTGCATGTAAATGTTAGAACATTTGAAAGAAAATTATGATATGATCATGAAATGTGTGACTTGAACCCAAACTTTTACATAAGTAGTTGTGGCTTATTCATGGATGATTATTTATTTTAGAAACTTCATGTGAACTATAGTATGGTTACATTAAATGATATATAAATTTTATGCTAATACGGTACAAATACTAAATTATGTTTGGGATGAGAATTACATTAAATGACTTTGAGAAGGTGTAGACCCACTCAATGAGAAACATATGGGAAGGATAAATACACTGGAGGACTTGGAGAAGGTGTAGACCTGTTCATTGAGAAATATAGGGGGATGAAAACTACACTAAGATTTTGTAGACCCTAAATCGAAAAATAAAAAGTGAATGATAACTACATCGAGCGATATTGAGAAGAAGTAAATTCCAATGAAAATAAGTTTATGGGAAGGATAGCTAACATTGAAGGGGTAGTTCTCTATGTGAAGGGATTTTTGGAAGAGCTTCTTTTGTGGTATAAGATCTTTTATGCTAATATTGTGATTTCAGTTATCATTTCTTATTATTAGTTTATTTTTTTAATTTATAAATATGGCTATTATGGTACACCTAGTTTAATCAATCTTGCTTACCGAGCTATGGACTTACATTCTACCTATTTCTAATTTTACAGATGTTAAAGATGAGCATGCCAAAAATGAGGCTTGGAGAACACGTGCAAGATTTAGAATAAGAGTGATGGAATAAGTGTCATCTATGGAATAATTAAGATCATTTGAGTTGGTTTAAACACCTCTAATATTTAAAAAAAATTGGGGTGTGACAACTCTACTTGAAAAAGTTTCAATATGTGGGAAAGTTGTTGATTCTCTACAATAAAGCCTGCATGCAATTGGAATGTCTAGGCTGTCGTTGCATCGTATATATATAAACCATTTTCCCATATATCAATGAATTGATCTATTAGCGGATGTAAATAAATATCGATTTCATTTTCTGGTGATTTTGGTCCAGGACTAAGAAGTGAAGTAATAAAAAAATGGACCTTTCATACATGACCACGGAGGTAAGTTATAAGGGACAAGAATAATTGGCCATATGTTGTAAGATTTACTCAAATTATTAAATGGGTTGGAACCAGCACTTGCTAGATCAAGCCTCACATTTCAAGTATCTTCCGCAAACCAAGCATACTCTTTATCAAATGCCGTACACACCTCATAGTTGACAGGATACCTTAGCATACCCTTATCATTGACGTGTTTGTCTCTATGCCATCTCATATCAACTACTGTTTTCTATGACATAAACCATCTTTGTAACATTTGCTACAATGGGAAATATCGTAGCACCTTTTAAGGAATCTGTCATTGCTTACTTCTGTTAAAGATCTACCTTGACACTTTACATTTAGGGCACTCTTCTTTCGTTGCATTTTCTTTCTCAAAGTATGCAGTCATTTGGACAAGCATGTATTTTGGTGAATTAAAGCATAAGCCTCCCTTCAAGTTACGTGACTTTTTATATGAGTTAGGCAAAAGAGCATTGGAAAAAATTGACTTCAACAATTGAATAAGCATGTTGAACGAGTTTATCCTCCAACCCCCAATTGTTTTAATGTGTAGCAACTTGATTGTGAGTTAAATTTTTTAATACTTCATACAACCTTCATGAAGAGGACGTTAGGCATCAACCAACAGCTAGTCAAAAGATTTGGTTAATTTAGTTTCGATCGACATGAAACCCCCCGCATGAAATGACTCGATTGAAGCAACATCTATGAATTTTCCAGCCCAAATATCTTCTAGCATCACATCAACGTCATCAATGTATTTATCATTGTGTTTAACATCATGCAGATCATCATCATCATCACTAAAAGATAAAGACTCCTCCTCGCAGTGAAATATCATTGTCATGCATTTATGCTCTTTGCCATGTTGTACTAGATTTAACATTAAAAAATCATTGAACATGTCCCAGATTTAACATTCAAAGTTCTGCCATTACGTCATTAATACCTATAACTTTCCATGGCAAGGTTTTTTATACATTTTCTCATCCATTGTTATTTAGTAAATTGGTGATAAAGGTAGGCTATCCCATATACATCACAATAATAATTGAAGAAAAAAAATGAAAACCAAGACAATTCATTTTAATCCCAACACTTCAAGACAATCCATTTCAATCCAAACTTCATGCATTCATAACAACACCTCAATACAATCAATTAGGAAGCATAATCCAAAAATCAAGCATAATCATACAATTACAAACCACTTTTATACTCGATCATGAAATTAATACAAATAAATTTAAAGATTAACTATTAGATCTGTCCAATGAATACCACAAACACCAAGATACACACTATTCATTTATCACTTGAGCCCAACCTAAATCCATCTTTCATGCAAAGCACACCCAACATAATCAAATCTGTCCAATTCTTTCAAGAGTGTCCTTAGAAAATTCTTATGCTACTTAGTAGAACTTATGCACCTCCAAAATACTACCATCTTGTAACTATATATCATACATACTCCACACAAACATAATCTGCAAGAAAACTAATTTAAACATAACCTGTCCAGCCACTTAAACCAACACACAGGTGGCCTTTCCAGCTTCATACACACACTACCACTTACAATCTAATCAACATATCACTTCAACATCTAGTATCAATCTACATTTTTCTACTCCACGCTTCCATATACATGACTCGATTTATAAAACATAGTACTAACATATTTGATGCCCATGTACATCAACCCAACACAATTACAATCCACATAGATTAATATGCTTCATTGACGACTCCACACAATCTCAATCTTCATAGTTACTACGTTCAATCAATAAGCCTATTAACAATAAATAAAACACACATATTCAATTCCTCATCCATTTAAATTCAATATATGCAAACCAGCACTAAATACACATACTAAATCCATAGTCCATTTAAACTCCACATAAAACAAACCAACACAACCCCAATACTTCACAATCTCCACGCTTCACTTACAACTCCATTACAATCCCAACCAAACCTCACTTCACACGACACATCTAACTACATAGTCCATCCCAACACTACACATGGCATCCATTCATTTCACCACTATATAATCATCCCTTCAGACCCAATCACAAATTTCACATTTAGTCCCATCACTTCACAACATATAACCCCATTACAAACCACCCCCACTAATTCTCAACTTATCACAACCAACACATTCGATACATACATTAAATCTATCCATATATTCAAACATAAAACCATATACCAAGTTCACATAACACAAATCTGAAAATATCTTGGAGTCCATACATTAAATCTATCAATTCCAACCCATTATAACTCAACTTACCTATGTCCAAGCATTCAAATACAAGATCATTTAATCAAGTGTGTTTATTAATCTAAGAGATAGGGAAATAGAGGTTATACCAAAACTTTAGGGTCTTGAGACAGAAAAAGCAACTGCTGCCTACTAGTCTATGGTGATTCAAGGCTAAGTAGATGGTGCTCTATTTTGTTATTGGATTGCTAAAATAAGGGACTGTGAGGTGGCTTATGGAGAAGTTTGGTGATGGGGAGGTGACTGGCAATGAGACTCTATTGGTGGTTGTTGGGCTTACCGTGCATGGTGGAGAAAGAGAGAGACAGAGAGGGACAGAGGTGTTGGGGGGTTTTTGGTGGCTGTTCACGGTGGCTGGTGGCTGAGCTTCCATCATCCATGACTGAGACGAAGAGAAGCAATGAGGGAGAAGAGGGAGATCTAGATAAAGAGAGGGGTTCGAGAGGAAGGGAGAGGCATCGCAGGTTGGCTTGCCGATTTACTGTGCTTGGAGGAGGGAGGTGGCATGTTTATGGCTACTGGCGATGGGAAGGTCTGTGAGGGGGAAAGAAATCAAAGAGAGAAAGAGAGGCAGCGCTGGGAAGGAGATACCGAGAGAGGCAGATGATTATTAAGGGGCTAAGAGAGGGAAGAGAGGTAGTCACCAACAAGGTACAATGGTGGAGGTGGCATTGTCGACTGCAGTGACGTTGGCTTGCTGGGTGGGTTCACAAGAGTGGAGATGACACAAGTGGGGGGAAGAGGAAAGAAAGAAAAGAAAGAGAGAATAGAGAGAAAGTATCGGACGAGGGAAGAAAAAAATAAGGGGGACAAGATGACTTTTTAAAACTATTTGCAATGGTTCAATATTATCGCTAGCAAGGTGCGGTGGTGGAGTAGTTCCTTGCCACAAATACTAATAAGTCATTTTGGTGTCTCATCTGGCAGTTTTATTTACGGCGACCTTTTGTCTCCCTAAATAGTCATTTTTTTCATTGCAAAAAGAGAATAACCGTTTGGCACCAGTTGCAGCGAAAATTAGTAACAACTTTAAAAATGACACAAATGTCTTCTTTTTTGTGTCGTGCGAATTTAGATGCAAAGAATTCAAATTATGCCACAATAAGTTTTCTTTTCTGCGTCACTCGAATTTAGATGCAAAAACTTATAATTATGCCGCTAAAGCTATAATAATTATTTGAATAAACATTCGGCAATAGTTGCATCGAATATTAACAACCACTTTAAAAACGACGCAAATATTTTATTTTTACATTAATTTTCAAGAGGAAATATTTTGGAAGTAGAAAGCCAAAATTAAGTTTCATTTTTTTTGCGTCGCTCAAATTTAGACACAAAAACCATAAATTGTGCCAAAATAAGTTTTTTTTATTTTTTTTTTTGTGTCTCTCGACTTTAGAAGCAAAAAAAATCAAATTGCAATGCAATAATTTCATTTTTTGTGTTGCTCTAATTTAGACGCAAAAATTTAAAAGCATTGATTTTCAAAAGGACGAAAATATTTTGGATGCATAAAGCTAGAATTTTTTTTTTTTTTTGCATCGCTCAAATTTAATCGTAAAAACCATAAATTGCAATGCAATATGTTTTCTTTTTTGCGTCTCACGAATTTAGACACAAAAATTTCAATTGGTACGCAATAAATTTTATCTTTTGTATCGCTCTAATTTAGATACAAAAATTTAAAATTATGCCGCAAAAGTTATAATATTAACTATTCGAATAACCATTTGACACCAATTGCGTTGAAAATTAGCGACCATTTTAAAAACAATGTAAATGTTTTTTTTCTTTTTCCATCGATTTTCAAAAAGATGGAAATATTTTGGATGCAAGGCATTCGTCTATATCCAATTGAAAGTTATATATTGTCCTCGTGGATAAGTTTTCTATTACCAAAGCTTTTACTAGTTCTCATATATAATTGGTATCACTCCATCATTGATTCCTTGCACTTCAAATCGCACTTCAAATCCTTCAGCATGAGGTGGCCATTTATCCTCCTCATTACTTTTATATATATATATATATATATATATGTTCTTAATGGTTTTAAAGCTCCTCTCTCTAGATGAACTATAGTCTCTAAAGAGGTCTCCGTCCTTCATTTCAACGTAAATAGACAAGGTTTTCAAGCTTAATACCACTCATTCTCCTGAATTCATCTCTCCAAATCCTCCTATTAACCTATGGTCTATTTCAAAATTTGGGAAAGATGTCACGATTGGTGTCTTTGGCATGCAGTGGAGTATGGCCAGTGGGTGAGAGTTCCAAACCCTAGACAAGATTTGGGAATAGTCGGTACAATATGCTCGAACCAATGTTTGCAAAGTCTTTTTTTCCCTGGGGTTGCTCTTTGGCTCCGTTTGGATGGTATAATAATATCTCACATCATTTGTGAATACTAGTGAGATAATAATGAACTATTTAACTAGAATAATTATGTTTCCAAACCGAACGTTAATATTCTTTTCAGGCTTTTTAAGAATGACTCGATTGCTACTGTGGTTTTTGTTGGGTGGAGCCACATTAACTTTCGGAATTGGGTGGCTGGTCATCCAAGGCATTTAATTAGATTCTTATTTTAAACAAAATCTTGAAAGATGAGAGGGTTTTTTTAATGCGCGCTGTAGGAATAAAAAAATTATACCTATTATTCTTATATCACACTCTACACATGATTCTTTTTTATTTTTATTTTTCTTATCAAATGTTTGGTGTATGAGTAGTGAGTAAAAGAATTCCTTTAGTTTAACAAGAATTTAAAAAAAAAAAATCAAGTATGGTGTGTAGTATAAGGATGATGAGAAAAAGCAAGCATGCATTCGTCCATTTCTTTTAAAATCGTAATCAAACTAAATAATAGATACTCTTTCCAACCTACACCAATACGATGTACCCTTCGTTTGTACTGAGAAGTAAAACATATCCCAGATGAATGCATGCATGGGAGGTGGGCTACAATCATGGACCGGATGATTAGTGTATATGTTGAGGGTAATTAATCATTGACACAGATCGTCATCCAAAGTTTCCGGTAAATATTACTTTTAATTAGCTGACAATACTCTTTAAGTCACAGAATAATTTGGTCTCCCAAAGCTCGTGTTTTAACTCCTTATAAGATGAGCTTAATCTCTGGGCCTCGCTCGCGAAGTTGAGAATTGAGAGAGCGAAGCTCTGAACTCGCATTTAACCACATTTACTACTCGCAACTGTCACCCACCGCTCTTTTTGCCTATATAAAGTGACCCTCGAGACCGGTTACGGAACTAACACAGAGCGACAGTGAAAGAAAGAGCTAGCAAGACTAGTGATCAGATCAGAGAGTACTGTGAGTGTGAGTGAGAGAGAAAGAAATTAGCGAAGAGAGATGGCAAGGTGGAGCGTAATGCTGGTTGTTTTTCTGGCTGTAGTAGTTCAAAGCACTACAGGAAGAACTGTGCCCAGCGATGCAGGCGCTGGCCTCGACGACCAGAAGAACTTCGTCTCATACGGAGGGGTTGGCGGATATTCCGGACTGGGTAGCAATGGACTCCCCTTTGGTGGCGTAGGTGGAGCTGCTGGGATAGGCGGCGGCCTTGGTGGTGGTCTTGGTGGTGGTCTTGGCGGTGGTCTTGGCGGGCTCGGCGGAGTTGGCGGGATTGGTGGGTTGGGCGGCACTGGTGGCTTGGGTGGAACTGGTGGCTTGGGTGGAACTGGTGGCTTGGGTGGGACCATTGGTGGAGGTGTCGGCGTCGGCGGTGGAGCTGGTGGGGGTTTAGGCGGTGGCGTTGGTGGCGGTAACGGTGTTCTTCCATATCCTTGAAGTGTCGTACGTACGTACGTACGTGTGCATGGGATTTGAGTTAATTAGCCTATCAAATGTTTGGCAGCAGTACTTAAGTAATTAGTTGTCGTGTGATCATTTTCTGTAATTTTTTTTTTTTTCAGTCTTTCTGGGCAGTGAGATGTTTGTATTTGGTTATGTTCGCTAATTAATGCCTTAGAAACCAGAAATAATATTAAGAAAAAATGTTCCCATTTATCTTTACTTTTATTAATTCTGTACGTAGTTGATGTACTTTTGGTACTTGTCTGTCATTTTCTTCCTATTGTTGATCTCTTTTCACCTGTGCAAATAACATTCCAAAAAACATTATTTGAGGGTTTATTTTAAAACATCATAGCACTTCATCATTGTTTATAATCTATTTAATATTATTTTATTACTGTTTATAAATTATTTTACTACTATTAACAAGTTATAAGATATACTTGACAAAATATCAATATTTCGGAAAGCTTAGCTTAGTTTTCATGAATGGCAAAGTTGATTTTGTAATGGAAGCATGTTGTAGCAGGACGTGGTTGCCCTATATGAGATTTTATTTTTAAATCGGTACGTAGATCATCATTGATGAAAAATAATTAAATTGAAACCATTAAATTCGAATGATAATATAATCGTCGTCATAAAATTAGAATATGTTGGCTTAATGCAGGTCGTGTTCATGATCACGATTGAACTTCATGATTAATATAGAAATTAAATGAATGGTCATTATATAATTATTAGCGCGTCATTTTGCCCCGATGACTTAATTCGACACTCCCCAAAAAAAAGATTAAAGACCTCGATAATCGAAGAACTCATGCCATGGACCCGATTAATGGAAGAGAAAAAACAAAAAACCAAAAACAAAAACAAGCATTAATTAAGTGGAAATGTTCTAGGGCGTCCTATATATGATCTATTAGTATTGATGCAAGATCTTAATCTTAGATAAGGTTTTTGACGTAATGCTATACATCATACTACTATCTCACTTACATCTTACTATATATGATGTGGCGTATTTATTACTATTTAATAATAAAAAAAGTATATAATAAATTAATAATTATTCAATAATAATAAATGTATCATATCTTATTTAGTAAGATGCAAGTAGGATAATAGTATGACATATAGAATTTTCTTTTTGACGTACATACGTTTTGTTCTGATCAAAGCCCTAGCTAAAACGTCGACGTAAATGCAGTCCACCCACCATCTGTAACATAAGTTAAGAACCCTGAAATGGTTGGTGGCGTTTTGAAATAAAAATAACTGAGCTTTGAAATATCAAGTTATAAATTTAAACCGATGGCAATAAACGACACATGGATGACGGAACTAGTACTAAACCAGCCTAAAGATCATTAAAACCATTTAATTTTGGTCGGACTGTACTGGCAAAGATATTGTTTTTCATGAATTAGGAGTTAGCTGCTAGCTATATATATATATATATATATACCGTGTCGGATAATAAGCACTGACAAAGCAATAAATTAGGACCCATATTGAAAAATAAATAAATAAATTAGGACCCATATTATCTGCATGGTCACGTAGATTTGTATATCATCTTTGTCCCTAGCTTACTGATGATCTCGTCAATTAGGACCACCAAAATCCCACAAGTTCCTCTCTTGGACCAGTGCTGCTATGTAAACTGGATCATGTCGCGATTTTTGTTCCCTGAAACGAAAGACATTTGTAAAAGCACCAAGCTGATGCCTGAAAGTCCCCCCCAATTAAAAACAGCTTTCTACGATAATATTGGAGCTCAATGAAACCCTAGCAGAATTAAAGAGCATTAATGGGAGGACCCAACGCGTGGGGATTAAATGGCCTGCACACACACACACATATAGATATATATGCAGGTAGTACTGCACGTATAATTTACTAGCTAGGTCCGGCAATGGCAGCTAATTAGTTGAGTGAATTAATGGACTCCTTGCATGGTGACGATCTGTACTGCATGGGCGCGGTAATTAAAGAGATGCCACCAACTTTGTCCTTGTATCGCTTAGCTGTTAGGTTTTGAATTAATTAGTATGGGTGAGAAATAGTCAGTCAAAAGATGATGCAGGCCATAAAAGTATAGAAGCTTGTCAAAGACACTGTCCCACATTGGTGAGTGACCACACATGAATTACTTCTTTCTGTACCGAGGCCATGACATAATACACACACACATACATATATATATATATATATTATATATATGTATACATGCTGCATGTACATGCATAATTTACCACCTAATAAATATAGATCACGTGACCATCTATTTTCTGTCTAATGCTAATATTGTACGGCCTGGTTATAATATTTGTTTGCTTGATCGAGACCTAAAATAGATATAAATATATATATATATACCTGAAGTTGAGACCTCAAATAGTATATATAAATATATATTTATGATTATGTTGAAAGTCTTACTTCATGCATTTGTCCATGTCCTATGCTTGAAATCTCCAAATTCCATATTAAATTAAAGACAATCTTTTTCCTTGTTTATACAGAAAGAAGTAAAATGATAATCTTTTTTCAAATTTTATGGCAATTCTGTTAATGAAAAATGATATTTATAGTTTTAAGATGTATAAGTTTCATATATTTTTTTAAAACATATATATATATATATAAAAGATAAATTTATAACACAAGAAAAATTAATTTTTATTTAAATAAAATATACAAAAATTATAGGCTCTAAAACTTACGTACGGATAACATAACTCCTTCCTAACTATACAATTTATTAATTCTTTCCCAAAATAAATAAAAATCAAATACCATTATAAAGTGACAATTCTGATCTACCTCATGCCTGTCTCTTGACAGCCCTAGGTGGCTGGCTAGTGGCTAGGTCTGCTCCATTAATCGGAATAGACTATAATAATGGAAAAAGCTTTGTCAAATTTGTGACGCCATTCTCTTTTTTTTTTTCTTTTAGATGGTACCCCTCAGTCTTTTTTAAAAAAATGAATTAATACGAAATTTACATGAAAAAAAATTAATTTTTTTAATCGTAAATCCTACTCTTTTTCAAAGCGATTGTGCGGTATTTGTATACTCTATTACTGTATATAGCATTACTCTTTTTTTTATATTTTTAATTAGTTATTTTATTAATTATTTTATAGGTTCCTTTATTTTAAATTAATTATTATTATTATTGTTATGATATTTTATCGTTATTATTGCTTAAGTTGTGTAAATTATTTTAATGAATATTTTCTCATTACTATTTATTGTCTAATATTTATTAGCACTTTATTTCAAATTATTTTATTGTTAGATTTTACTATTTTATTTTACTTAGTTACTATATTTTTAACTTAAACTAGTGTTTTAAATCCCTACCATTAGATCAGTTTGAAGACCCCAATAGAGTTGTACAGGAAACCGTAAACCAGCCAGGACTGACTCAAACCGGCAGCCGAAGCACAGAATCGATTAACATTGACAAAGAACTGGTCGGCTGACGGCAGGAATTAAGCAAAACTGACGTCGGTCGGCTCGGTTATGGTTTGACCCAATGAAAAACTTCTGAACTGGCCGACGTCAGTTATCTTTTTTTTTTTTTTTCAAATATATGCATAAGAAACAACGTTGTTTCACTTAAATAAGTGAAACAATGTCGTTTTAGGGACATAGGTTGTAAAAAAATATAAATGCAACGGCGCCATTTTGAATTAGGGTAAAAGACCGAGCCATTCTTCCTCATTCTTCATTTCAAAAGTTTTCCCTTACTCAGATCTCCCCAACAACAACCACCCCCCCAGCCTCCCTCTCCGATGCGGCGATGCCAACTCCCTCTCCAATGCGGTGATGCCATATCCTCTCCGATGAGGTGATGCCATTTCCCTCTCACTCTCAGGCTTTCAGAGCCTCTATCTCAGCCTCCCAGGTCTCCGTCTCTCATCTCCCTTTCATCTCTCTCTCTCTCTCTCTCTCTCTCTCTCTCTCTCTCTCTCTCTCTCTCTCTCATGGGATAGTTGATGAAATCAACTTAATGTTTATTGTTTGGATTTGAATCAATATATATTTATATGGGCAATTTTCTGAGAAAATGGCGATTTATGATAAATGGATATGTTAGGTCATTTTCTCATAAAAAAAAGTGATCTATGATTAAATAGATGCGAGGACCATTTTCTGAAATAATGGTAGATTTATGTTTGAGTCATTTTCTAGGAAAATGGCGAATGGTATTTAATAGCTTATTTTAGGCCAAATGGGATTTTTTTCGTGTGTTGGAAAAATGGTTATTTTCGAGAAAAATGATGGTTTTGTTTCTTGCATGTTTCATCATGTGGATACATACACGTTAGTTGTATTTATATGTTTTTATCTCGTGGATTATTTGGTTGGTTACTTACTGAAACTCATAATCTCATATGGTATTCCTACCCTACGGTTCCGTTTTATAGAATTGTAGATTTTGATACAGAGGATAATGTTGAGCCTGAGGGATTGGCTCCGATGAAGGAGTGACTTGTGATTGCTTTTTTATCATGGGATTTGTTTCCCTTTTTTTCTATGTATTTTGAATTTTACTTTATTTTGATAGATAACTGTATAATCTTTTTGAAAGGCTTTTATTTTGGTGGTCCTGTATTTAAAATTTTGATACTTAGTTAACTATTTTTTATTTATCCGTTACGATCTTTGCTATACACTTTTTGCATATACACACACTTAGCATTTATCGTTTGAAGTGCGTGACCTATGTTGTCATCATCCCGGCGTCACGATTCCTGCATTTTCGTACATAGGAATTGGGGCCGCCACAAAATTCATTTTCGCACCAACCAATGAGAAACGGCCACGTAGGCACTCCAGGAAAAATGAAGATGAGCCCGTATGCACCAAATGTTGCCTTCTTTCTCTCCTCATTACTGAACAACACTGCCTCTTCTCTCCTCACGTCACCAGCTGGCCGAGGTTCCACCAACAGAAGCCGCCACGCTTTTCCTCTATCGATCTATCTCCGTTTCCCTCTTGTTTTTTCTCTCGCCGTTACTCAGTCCGAATCTCTCCTCCCTTCTCTCTATTTCATTAGTTTTCCACCAAGAGCAACCACAACTTTGTAGAAAATCACACAAAACAGCGTGTGGTTTCAACAGAGACGATGAAAGCAGCCATTGGGTCTGGGTGTAAGGATCTTTAAGATCTTTCAACTCTCTATTTCTGTAACCATCTGAGGAATTTTTTATTTCTTGTTTAGATCTACACATATTATCGATCGCTTTTTAATTTGGTTTGCTTTAGTGTACATCGGTATGATTTTTTTACTCAACTTGTAGAAATTCCAACATCTTAGAGATTGTGTTAAGGCTTGGTTCATTTGTGTTTGTGTTTGTGTTTTTTAACTCATACCCACCCTCTGTTTTTGGAATCTTCTGAAGGGATTAATTTTATTTTAACATGTACACATGTATTACAGATTGTGTTCGGATTTGGTTTGGTTTCGTATAAATGGGTATATATTTTACTGAACTTGTACGAATTCGAACATATTGTGTTTCAATTTCATTTGGGTCTCATGCATGTGTATGAGAGAAGGAAAAGAAAAGACATTCCCGGGAGACACCAAGATTAACAAGAGTGAAAACCAATTTGAGGCACACTCAGAAGTTTTGTGTGGAAAAGTGAGGAATACAATAGATGAAAACATGAGGAGATGGGAGCTTGAGAGGGAGAGAAAGAAGAGGGCTAGGTCTGTCGATTCGTTGAACGCAAATGGGGGGTTGTAGGTGGGAGAGAGAATGAGATGGGAGCTCGTTGAACACAAATGGAGGAGATGGAGCTCGTTGAATGCAGGTGGATTTGTAGGGGGTTTGGGGGGGAGAGAAAGAAGGCAACATTTGGTACATGCAGGCTCATCTTCATTTTTCTTTGAAATGCCTACGTGGCCCTTTTTTATTGACCGATGCGAAAATGAATTTGGCACCTATCTAGTTCCAAGCTTTTTCCTATAATAATATATAAAATTTTGACAACGACACCTTGAAATATTAAAAAATCCTGCCAGCCGACCATCATTCGAAAGCGTGGAAAAAGCTATTAAATTCGTAGGCCGTCATGTTGAACATGATTTTTTATCCCTCCGTTTCAATTAATTAATTTTTGTGTTGTTCTCAAATTGTCATCGAAATTATATAAAATAAATTTATAAATTGATATAATTTCATAAAATACATAATATTAATTTTATGATAAAAATAATTTTATAATTTATGTATCAATATTAATTTATAAATTTATTTTTATATAATTTCTTTAAAACAAAAAACTTCCAAAACGACTTTTACTAATAAAAGTACTGCACGCGGATTAACAACTGTTTTATAGCATTTTTTACTCTCAAGATAAAGTCCATCGATCCCACATGGCAGCACACGGTCAGCCAGGCAGTAACATAACTGCATCAAGTTTTACAAGCAATTTCCCAATTTCCAGATATCAATCTACAACAGTACTATATAACTAATAACTACCCTCCAACGACACTGCCCGACAACTCTGCATCCAGCAGCAAATAGTCAATGATAATACTGCAACACAGCTAGCTACAACAAATCCAACATGAGCAATATATAACAAAATAACAGGCTAAGAACATCACAACGTCCAGTTGTGTTCTTGAGCTTAGGACTCGACCCTTTAACACAGGAACTTTTGGGAGTTCAAGAACCCTTGTGATCGGTGCTTCTGAGCTCGGAGAAAAATCTTCAATCTCAATTTTATTGTCTGGGGGAAGTTTGCTTTCAGTACGAGAGAGATTAGAAAGAAGTCACGTACGTACCATCGAGTGGTTACTCCATCCATACATAAAAAGAAGATAAATTACATTCTTCATCTTTGATTTTGTCATTTTCATGCACTCATACTGTTTGTGTGGCACGTCATCACGAGTGGTTATATGCCAACAATTAAAATATGCTACCTCAATAAATATGATTAAATATAATAAAAAAATAATATTACATATAATCATTTTTATATATTTCATACACTTAATTAATATGATTAGTTATATTAATTTTTTTTTAATACACAACTAATTACATCAGTGGAGTACATAAAAAAGTACATAAAAATGATTCTATATAAAAAAAATTATTTGCGGATATGTACAGTATCACACTTACAAATGATGCTTAATTTGTGACAGATTATTTGGAAATATGATCTAGCTAGTAAACATCCTCACCAGAATGTCAACTTTACCAAAGCAGCTCATAATCGGGAGGGACAAGCTTTCAGTGGTGTTTTCTTTAGGGCTGGTTTGGATACCTAAATCCAAATTATCTCATATCATCTCATAAAATCATTATATTTTTAACAAATTTTTACATAAAATATAATAAAAAATTTAATTTTTTTAAATCTCAAAACAAAACTAATATTAACAAATTATATTATAATAATATTTTATTTCACTGTTAATAAAATATCTCTTCTAAACTACATAACCAAACGAAGACTTAATCTGCTAGATGTACCGCCTCAGCTTTTTAAGAGGAGGTACTGCAGACAATTAGCTTCTTTTTGGACTCCTTCCAAGAGAGGAATCTTCGATGTTTGTTCTTTCTATAATTTCCTTAAACAATATGAAAAATAATTCCTACTTCCCTCGGATAATGTATTGTATTCGAAAGAAAATGAACGGTCAGCTAGCCCAAAGGAGGCACCAACACTGAGTTGTAAACATTAAAATGAGAACCACCTTCTTTCAACAAAGGATTGCAATTGTCTGAGTGAATAATCTAGAACTCAAACAATAAAATTATAAATAAAAATAAGTTCCAAATCCGAAACACACAGATTATACAGTGAAGTACAACGTTTCACATATAAAGTCCCTCTGGCACCCCTTCTTTCTTCTTGAACATCACCTTCTCCTTTGCCTTCTTGAAGTCCACATGTGTTACCTGAAGCACATAATTAAAATTTGAACATTAGGTTAAGCAAGCCATTTAACCAACTCCAGAAAATATGCCTATAGCATACATAAATAACTTCCAGGAGACCCTAAATAAAATCATCCTTGTTCAAAAAAAAAAAAAAAAAAAATATCGTGAGAAGATCTACAGGCTTGTCAGATAACTGAAACACTTAAAGCTGCCTTTGACTTCAGGCTTGTCAAAAAACAAAATATTTTCATTTTGGTATGTTCTTCCCTTCAACAGCAAATTGACATCACCCACTTCCTGTTTTGTTTTGTTTTTTTTTTTTTAATCGGTAGTCTTCTCCCACTTACTAAGTTGCCAACTGATATAACAAAAGCTAAAAGCATAAAAAGGGTCAATTCCCAAGCCAACACGATATCCTGAGACTAGCATGGTCAAGCTAATAACATGATACATAGAAGAAAAGACCTCTTTTTTTTTTTTATAAGTACATAGAAGAAAAGACTTTTTTTTTTTTTTTATAAGTACATAGAAGAAAAGACTTTTAAAGCATCCTGTATAAAACTAGATCACGACAACCCTTTTTTAGACGTGAGATCTGGACAACATATATACAGTTAAAAGGGACTGATGTTTTATTTCCTATGAAAGAAGTCCATCTCTCTGCTTCAACTCTCCAACTCGTTCCTCTATCAATGTGCAATATTGGCTCCAAATTGTTTTTTGATAGGGAGAATATTGGCTCCATTTTTAGAGCTTCATAGTATACATACATACATATATAAAGTCATCGAAGAATTTATGAAAATATGCAAAAAGAATAATCCAAGTACAGATGCAATATACAAGAGGAACACCTAATTAGGAAAAAGAAAAAAAAAAAAGAAAAAAAAAAGAGACAGAGACAAGAACATCTTGGAAATTCAGCCCATTACAACCTATAGTTTCCACCCAAAGGAAAAGAGTAACTAAAACATGGACCTATATGGTTGTATAAACTAAAGTGATTAAACTTCTGGGCAAGCAACAAGATTCCATTAATAGAATAATGCTAGTATGCCCCTCTATTCCCCCCCCCCCCCCCAAAAAAAAAAAAAAACCCTTCTTGACTGACCATGCATTTAATTTTTTTTTTTTTTAAATCTTCTACTTACTGATTAAGGAAGTGATTGTTAGTGTATTAATATTTTTTTTATATATTTTTTTAAAATCTAAAAAAAAATAAAAAGTGAATTTTGCCTAGGGGGCATGCCCAGCGGTCACTGCTGGGCGGCACCCTAGCAGCACTCTTAACAATATACCTCTAGTGCAATAAGAGAAAAAAAAGAACCTCTTTGCCAAAGGTCATAAAGAATCAAAGCAGAATTCACCTTCATACGGCGTTCTCTTAAAGCAAGCAAGCCAGCTTCAGTGCAAATTGCCTTTATATCAGCTCCAGAAAATTCATCCTTAGTCATGACAAATTCCTCCAAGTTGACATCATCAGCCAGTGTCATCCTTGATGTGTGTATCTGCAGTCCAGAAATACAAGGTTTAAATATTCATATAAGCGTTATTTTGTTTCTTAACAGTTGTTTCTCTTGATTTTTCTCTCCGTACACCTGGGAAAAAAACTTTCATTCTCCCTATACACCTGAGATAATACAATGTTCCAGCTCGATGGAGTTTGTATTAGAGTTGCTTTTACAGTTGTTTAGTCCAGTTGTTTGTTAATTTAGGAGTAGTTGTGCTGTGATGGGGTTGATTAGGAACGTGATTATTGACCAGAAATGCTTTGAGTTTGAGAAGGTTAGTGAGAGATGGTGGAGATGTACAGAGAGCAGTTGCCGTGCTGTAAACCATATATCCTTAGACCAAGGATCCCTGGGTTGGTTGGCTGCCATGGTAAAGGAAGGAGTAGCATTCGGGGGGCTTGCGGAGTTCATCAAGTCACATCGAAGTGGGGCTCAAGTTTTGGTGCTTCAGAGACAGCGTAACTCTTATGGGCGATTCTTCTCCTTATCGGAGTTTGGTCAAGGGAAACGCCGCGGCATGATAGTGATACCGGAAGGAAAGAAGGGGGTGGGATGGAGGAACCTTGAGGGGATGCTGCAGGAACTCTCAAAATCATTCTCTGGTTCAGGAGGGCAAAACAGGGGCAGTCGAACTCTGCAATTTCCTGCATTTCCGCAGGGGCACCATCCTCTATCGTACAGGGATGCTATGTCTCGAGCGCCAAAAAACACAGAGGGAGCAGTTGAGACTTCTTCTTTGGTGAAGAGTCAAAGCTACGTAGGGGATGGTAGGGGGGTGTCGGGGATGAATATGGAAAACCTGGTTCACGCCTTGACAGAAATGGAGAGGCAAGTGGGATTACTGCAGGAGAGTATGGCGTTGTTGAAACGCAGCGTTGAGGAGGGGGGGAAGGTGGGTCCAGGTCAGGCAGCGAGCAGGCTCACTCAAGATAGGGCTGTGGATAAAGGAAAAGGTTTGGTGAAATGGGGGGATGGGGCTTCGACTAATGGGTTTCAGATAGTGAAGGGGACGTTTATCCCCAATGGGCTGGGCCCGTCTAAAAGCCCCGCTAAGGCCTGGATGCCAACAGGAGGCCGAAAACAGGGCTCGGTTTCGGACAATCTGAAGGGACCCGATAATCACAACCCGAGTCCGAGTCTGGGTTCCGTTCCTGGACAGAAAGAGACGATGGGGGGAGGCGAGATGGCAGGTGGTGGTCCGAGGGTGGTGCCGCCTATGGAGGAGGAGACGGTGAGGGAGCAAGTTGTCGGGCTACTTACGGAAGATACGGCGATACAAAAGGGGCAAAGTATGGGGTCAGTTCAGACACAGAAAGGGCCGATAGAGGCCTACAAAGTACCAGGGGCAAGCTTGAGGGTGGTGCAGCCTATGGAGGTGGAGACAGAGAGGGAGCAAGTTATCGGTCTACATACGGAGGATACGGGGATACAAAAGGGGCAAAGTATGGGCTCAGTTCAAACACAGAAAGGGCCAATAGAGGCCTACGAAGTACCAGGGGCAAGTCCGAGAGTGGAACTGCATATGGAGGAGGAGATGGAAAGAGAGCAAATTCTTGGCCAACTCCAGGGGAGTCCTGGTTTAAAGAAGGGATTGAGCTTTGGGTCTGTTCAGTTACAAAAAGAGTCGAGGGAGGCTCACGATGTACCAGGGGCAGACTTGACACTAAATGTAATTGAAATGCAAGAAAAGGGAAGTGTACCGCAAGGGGATGACTCAGAGGTTGTTATTTCACTGCCGCCTGACTTAGTGCAGACTAACCTAAGCTCGTGGAAGAAAACGTGTATGCTTGGTGGGGCATATGAGAAAGCCGATGCATATTCTTTAGTATTGGTGGCTAATGAGGGATCGAAAGAACAGGAGAAGCTAGAGGGGGAGGGTAATTTGGTGTTGTGTAACCCGAGTGAAAATGTAACAGTAGGGGAGGAAGATATAGATGCAGATCCAACCCCTTTAAGTATGGTAACTCCTAGTAGATCATCTGAATGGCTTTTGAAAAAGATTGAAGATCTTCAGAGTTGTTTGGGAATATCATGTGTGGGCTATGAAGAACAGTTCAAAGCATTGATTATAGCCATAGAGGCAGGCCAGCATGGGGCTGGAGCTAAAAGAGAGAGGGAGCTAAGGAGATTGACCTGGTCCATCAACTATGATAGTAAAGAGGGAAGTGCAAGCCGTGGAAGAAACAAAGGGAGGGTCGGATCAGTTGTTAAATGAAGCCAAAAATTATAAGCTGGAATGTTAGGGGACTTAACGAGTATAATAAACGTCTCCGTGTAAGAGCTTTACTAAGACAATGGAAGGGGGACATTATTTGTCTACAGGAAACAAAGTTGAAGCAGATTGATAGAAGAATCATTAGAAGTATTTGGAGCTGCCTTTATGTAGGATGGATTGCCTTACCGTCGAATGGGGCTTCCGGAGGGATCTTGTTATGTGGGATAAGAGGGCGGTGGAGATCATAGAGGAGTTTGTGGGAGAACATTTGGTGGGGTGTTCTTAAAAATATAGATGACGGTTTTTGTGGGCCTTTGCAGGGGTATATGGTCCTAATGTAGATAGTGAAAGGCGGTTGTTGTGGGAGGAGCTAGCTGGTTTATGTTCATGGTGGGAAGCTCCATGGTGTATCGGAGGGGATTTTAAGTGACAAGATTTTCTAGTGAGAGATCAGGGGGGGGCGGACAAAATCAAGCCATGGTGGACTTCTCAGATTTCATTTCCGAGATGGGCCTTATGGATATACCCTAATGGGAGAAGAATTTACTTGGTCCAACAACCATGCGTGGTCAAGGCTGGACAGATTTATTCTTTCCCCTTTGTGGGAATTACAATACCCCAATTTAAGTCAGAAAAGATTACCAAGGATATGTTCGGATCATTTTCCCCTAATGCTAGACGGTGGTGGAATACAAGGGGTAGAAGGCCATTTAAGTTTGAGAACATGTGGTTAAAAGTGGAGGGGTTTGTGGATTTGATTAAGCAATGGTGGACTTCATATACATTCGTGGGCAATCCGAGCAAGATTCTGGATGAAAAGCTGAAAGCTCTGAAAAAGGAATTGAAGATATGGAATGACCAGGTATTTGGTAATGTAACCCTACAGAAAAAGAACTTGTTTCAAGAGTTACAAATCTTGGAAAGCGAAGGGGAGGGGAATAGCCGTAAAGATCAAGTTATGGCTGAGTTAGAAAGATTGACTTTAATGGAGGAAATATCATGGCGGCAAAAGTCAAGGGCTCTATGGTTAAGGGAGGGGGACAAGTGTACACAATTCTTTCACCGAGTGGCTAATGCGCATAGGAGATTCAATGCCGTTGAGTCTATGAACATTAATGGTGAAAACATTTCAGATCAAGAGGTGATTAAGGAACATGTGGTGGGACATTTTCAACACTTGTTATCGGAACCGCAAGATTGGAGGCCGACGTTAGATGGCTTAACTTTTGAGGCTATAGATCAAGTTAGTAGGGATTGGTTGGAACGACCGTTTGAAGAGAAGGAGGTACATGATGTAATTAAGAAAATGAACAAAGATAAAGCACCCGGTCCGGATGGCTTCACTATGGCTTTTTTTCAATTTTGTTGGGAGGTGGTAAAAGAAGAGGTAATGCTGGTCTTTCATGAATTCTTTACGCATGGAAAATTCGAAAAAAGTTTAAATGCAACTTTTATTGCTCTAGTCCCTAAAAAGCCTGGGGCAATGGAGGTCCATGATTTCAGACCAATTAGTCTTGTGGGCAGTATGTATAAGATACTTTCAAAGGTTCTTGCCAATAGGATGAGTACGATCATGGAAAAGATCATTTCTAAATCTCAAAATGCCTTTGTAAAGGGGAGGCAAATTCTAGACTCGGTTCTTATAGCAAATGAATGTCTGGACAGCAGAATAAGATCGGGAATCCCACGTATTTTGTGTAAACTTGATATGGAGAAGGCGTACGACCGTGTGAATTGGGAATTCTTGATTTATATGTTGAGTAGATGCGGTTTTGGGCCAAGATGGAGAATGTGGATACGGCATTGTGTTTCAACGGTGCGATTCTCGGTGTTGGTAAATGGAGATCCTGTGGGTTTCTTTAATAGCTCACGGGGGCTGCAGCAAGGAGATCCTCTATCCCCTCTTATTTGTTTTGATTATGGAGGCATTAAGTAGAATGGTGTCGGCGGCAGTAGGAGGCGGATTTTTCTCAGGCTTTACTGTGAGGGGCAATCATGGTTCTATCATTATCTCTCACCTTCTATTTGCAGATGACACTTTACTGTTTTGTGAGACAGATGTTGGTCACATCGAAGCTCTGAAGGCTATTTTGCTGTGCTTTGAAGCCGTATCAGGGCTGAAGATCAATCTTGCTATAACGGAGATGGTTGCGGTGGGGGGAGTAAATAACATAAGTGGGTTAGCGAACATCTTGGGTTGTATGGTTTCTTCCTTGCCGTTAAAATACTTGGGTCTCCCGCTGGGAGCTTCGTTCAAAGCAAAGTCTGGGAGGGGGTATTGGAGAAATTCGAACGTAGGCTGGCTGAGTGGAAAAAGGCATACTTATCAAAAGGGGGGCGGATTACTTTGATCAAAAGTACTCTATCTAACCTTCCTATATACTACCTATCCTTATTTCCACTCCCTGCTAGTATTGCTCAAAGGATGGAAAAACTTCAACAGGATTTTCTATGGGGTGGGTTAGGAGATGAATTTAAGTTTCATTTGGTGGGATGGGATAAGATATGTACTCCGTTGAGAGATGGTGGGTTGGGGGTTCGGGATATGAGGGCTTTTAATACGGCACTTTTGGGTAAATGGTTGTGGAGGTATAACTGTGAGAGGGAAGCTTTATGGAAAGGATTGATTGACATAAAGTTTGGCAGCGATTGTGGGGGTTGGTGTTCAAAAGAGGGTAGGGGGACTTATGGAGGGGGGCTATGGAAGTTTATAAGGAAGGGGTGGGGCTCATTCCATTGTAATACACGGCTGTGTTTGGGGGATGGTAGTAGGATCAGGTTTTGGATGGATAGGTGGGTAGGAGATATGGTTCTAAAAGATGCATACCCCACAATTTTTGCTATTGCTCGAGAAAAAGTAGCTATGGTGGCAGATTTGAGGGTGATTAATCAAGACACACAGGAGTGGAACATTAGCCTTACCAGGGATACAAACGATTGGGAAGTGAATGAACTGATGGAATTTATGAATCTACTATATAGTGTGCCTATTGCTGCCAGAATTGAAGATGTGATGATATGGAGTCCTAATAGAAAAGGAAAATTCTCGGTAAGCTCCTTTTATGAAGTCAACAACATGCAACAAAGGCCTAAGTTTCCGTGGAAGAATATTTGGATAAGTAAAGCACCCACTAGGGCTGCATTCTTTGTATGGACAGCAGCACTAGGGAAGATTTTGACCATGGACAACCTTAGAAGACGTGGCCTTATAATTGTGGACTGGTGCTGTTTGTGTAGAAACAATGGTGAAACGGTGGATCACTTACTCCTACATTGTAAGTTCGCAAGTGAGATATGGAACTATTTTTTCAACAAGATGGGAATTGCATGGGTAATGCCAGGCCGGGTGGTGGGGTTCTTAGCAAGCTGGAGAGGAATCACTGGGACTTCACAAATTGCAGCTTTGTGGAAAATGGCTCCAATATGTATCTGTTGGTGTATCTGGAGCGAAAGAAACGGGAGACTTTTTTAGGATCATGAACGTTCCTCGGAAGAGTTTCTGAGTTTCTTCTGGAAGACTTTGTTTCTGTGGGCCATAGCTTTAGATTTTAATGGCCTAAGCTTCCATGATTTTCTTGTTTCTGTTTCTAGCTCTTAAATAGGTGTATGCTTATGTACATCTCCAATGTACCTGGGATATGCCCCACCTTTATATTAATAAAGCTTATTATTACCTATCAAAAAAAAAATATTCATATAATGAAGCAAAAATGTCAGATTCAATATTTAAAAGACTAGGAGAAAATACATTCAATATTCTGCTTTCGCACAATCAAATGTACCTGGAAAATGCGCCTCCTTGTCTTGATATCAGGAAGAGGGAACTCAATCTTTCTATCTATTCGGCCAGGCCGAAGTAAAGCTGGGTCAAGACTTTCAATCCTGTTTGTAGCAAGAATCACTTTCACATCTCCTCTTGAATCAAAACCATCCAACTGGTTCAGCAATTCCAGCATAGTCCTTTGAATTTCACGTTCTCCACCTGAGTGGGCATCATACCTGTGGGACAGCCTGATCAGAAACACTCGCACCTGAGTGGGCACCATTAAAAGTTCACTAACTCACCTCTTTGTACCAACTGCATCAATTTCATCAATGAAAACAATTGAAGGTGAGAGGTCATCAGCTACTCTGAAGAGTTCCCTCACTAATTTTGGGCCATCACCCAAGTATTTTTGAATCAATTCACTACCAACAACACGCAAGAAAGTTGCTGATGTTGAGTTTGCTACCGCCTGAAAAGAGCACAATAAGCTTACAAGCTCAAACTATGTCAACAGTGCAACCATTACAAGAAAAACCATAGGAGGCGCAGATCAAAATTCAATAGTGCAACCATTTAGTCCACATACATATTACACATACATTTCAAATGAAAAACATCTTGAAATATTTAATCCAATAAGGTGTCGATATTTATGTACAGAAAAAGCAAGAAGGGGGGGAGGTGTACATGGCATCCTGCATTTAGGTGGCACATAAAAGCAAGAAATTTACATAATGACCAAGAAACACAATTTTCAATTCATAATGCATATTACGGAGGAAACATACACCTCAATGGAGAATATATATTGGCTCTATAATAATATAAAATGGTTGCCTGGTACAGAATATTTCAAAATATGGTGGATCACTGTACTTGTTGCTTCACCAAACTGATCACATGCTTCCGTCATTTCTTCCAAATTTCCAATGTCTTCTTGTCATTTCTCTTCCCACATTTCCCTCTTTCTTTTCTTTTTTTTAAAGGACCAACATACTTGTAAAGATTCTAATGCAATTAGCTTTCATCGGTAAGTACACACCAGAAGGAAGTATTATTCTTTTTTTGGATTTTTTTTTTTCTTTTATAAGAAAAGATAAAGAACAGAGCACCATTTCCCGGATAATTAGAAGCTAAGTACTAGGAAGTTGAAGTTGAAGAGAAGAAATTTTGCTCACATGATGTGTCTGTACATTTAACAATTTAGATATGTAGCCGTAATAAGACACAACTCGATGCATAAACCTAACGCAATCAATTAAGGGTTGAAGGATATGGGCATTATTTACCATCTCCTCAAGTAAGCGGTTTTTCGACCATTTTAATGGTGCTAGCTAGATCACATTCAGAGAAAAGAAAGGGAACATAAAAAAAGCAATAATTGATATCAACAGAAAGTAGCAGACAGAAGGAAAGACAAGTGCACACCTTCGCAAGCAAAGTCTTGCCCGTTCCAGGCTCCCCATACAATATGACCCCCTTAGGAGGCTTGATACCAATGTCTTCGTATAATTCAGGATGCGTTAAAGGGAGTTCAACTGCCTCTTTAATCTCCTGTATCTGGGCATCTAGGCCACCAATGTCAGCATATGATTCTAGAGGAGCCTTCTCAACCTTCATTACAGACACCATTGGATCAACTTCATCTTGAAGAAGCCCAACAACAGAGAGAACCTGAGAGGGACCAAAGATATTGAAGGTGAGATTATTTCTTCCTTCTCCAATGGCATAGCTATTACAGGAAAACAAATAACACAGTAAGGCGAATGGTTTTCACTTTTGGGAGAATAGAGAGCGTAACAAGATGAACTAGAAATTCATCAAGATTGATTTGGTCTGTCTAACCGTATTGTTCGACAATCTTCTGAATATCCAGACCTCATAGATCCAAGACAACCAAATCCCCCAATTCCTTAAGCCTTCCAGATTTCCAAACTTCTCTATGATGAATATGTTAAGATAACATTCTATACACCAACTGCCTAATAAAGTACCCAAATATATTTTTTTTCTTTTTTACTGTAAATTAGCGAACCCAAAGCAATTGGAATTTCACCTGTCCCAAGCAGCAAAGGTAAAGCGACACAATTGGTCAATTGCCAACCAACCAAAAACTGTTGTTTTTTCCCTTGTAATTTTTAACAAGTTTTTCCTTGTGTCAGAATTGTAACGAGATTAGAAACTTTAAGCCCTTTAAGGCTTAGAAAGATACACTAGCACCAAATCAATCAAAAATTTTCAAACCTAAGGTGCTGGCTGTCTCAGGTGTCTCCTGAGTCATAAACAATGGTTCACTACTAATACATCTCATTAAAATCATCCATTTCAGGTGCCAATGGGTTCACATCACCAAATAACTAACCAATACCACTTGCTTCAGAGCAGAGCAACCAACTCAATCGCTAGATTCAGGTGTATCAGTACACATCATTCATTTTTTTTTTTTTTATAGTTTCACATCATTAGAAAATTAACCGATACCATTTTCTGCAGAGCAGTTCAAATTTCTCAAATAACCTGCTTCTTGCCAGCCCTAAATTTGTGTAGAGTATATTTAAACCTTAAATGCGTAGAGAGTTTATCCCAAAAACAAAATGGTCCTCTATCCTACACATATATGTGCCTAAACCATGCACCACCAAGCTTTTAAGATTGACCCACAAGAATCCTAAATTGTTTTAAGCAGCACACAAAAATGGCACGCCAAATCTCTTCTTTCAATACTAACTATTCACAGCAAGAAAAACAGCCGATACAGAATATCGAATATAATATTAATATAAGAGCGGATACACACACATAATAGACAGAAAATCCCAAACACATAGCCCTAACACCACGTTACTACAATCTAAGATTTCTATTTTCGTTAGTACGCACTTCACATTGAACAGCCCAGATAAAAGCAAATTATTATCATACCCGGCATCACTTTCTCGGCACCAAACGCTCAATTAGCAACGAAATAGAAAATAAATTCCGTTACCTTATTATGCATCAAGATGGCGCAGCCAGGCTCGAGTTGATCCTTGTCCACGAATGACAAGATCCCCACGTAATATTCAGGCCCCACCGAGGACGACACAATCGCGTGGTTCTCATCGATGAGCTCCTCCAGGTTCCCAACGCTCATCGGCGACCCCCTTAGATCGTCTACCTTGGATCTGTCCTCCTCAGCTTTCTCCTCCTGCGGCTTGAGCCGCTCCTGGTTCGTCACGAACTCTTCCTCCATAAGGAGATAGTCCTTCACGCGCTCCAGCTTGAGGAGGCGGAGCTTGCACTTGGTCAATGGCGTCACGGTCGGGAGCCTAGCCGCCGCCTCGGGGCCCTTCTGCTTCCGCTGCTTGCGACCGACTCGAGCCGGCGGGGCCGCGGGCTCGAATTTCTTCGACTTCTTGTCCGAGCCATCGGCCTTTCGATCGCCGGGTAGACCTCGGTTCAAACCGCCCGGAGTTCCCTGACCCATGCTCTCCTCCTGCGAGGGCGAGAGAGTGAGAAAGAGAGAGAGTGCTTGGGAGAGAAGTAAAAGGTTTGCGTTGGTATCGACGTTTGAGATCTTCCGCAAGTTCACACGCACACATGTATTATGACGTTCGGCACTTCGAAGTACGTCGACGTTCAAGATTTCGCCACGTCATAATAGCTTTTTGCAAATGAGGCAAAGCGCTGCGTTTCAGGAAGGGAGTCGCTCAATCAGACCAGACGGCGTCCAAAACTCTCTCGAGTCGCGCAAGTGGAGACGTCCCAGCTCCTCCGGCTCCATGTTCGTATCACTCTCTTTCAGTCTCTCATTACGGTTTATTTTTAAAAAAAAAAATCAAAACCTTATTTTGAATTTTTTTTTTTTTTTGTATATTTAAGCCCAAAGCCAACTTCGATTTTTTTGGTTTCATGATTTCGTAACAGCCTGATTTTCATCTTCTTATGCGTTTGTTACTTTGTTTCCTCTGAAAATATTTTCTTTGATAGCTAGAAGGGGAATAGTGAAATGGGCCCTCGACAATGTCGAGTCTGCAATGAAGCACAATCAAAATACAAGTGTCCCTCATGTCTAGCACCTTAGTAAGCCATCCGAAGCCACTAAAATCCTCTTGCTTTTTTGTTGTAAAATACTTTCAAATTTCACTGACTCAACTGATAGTTTTCTTTTCTTGATTTTCCTGGTTTCAGTTGTTCTGTGGTCTGTTTCAAGAAGCACAAAGGTATGTCACTTTTTTGTATTACTACTATTTCTCTGTTAATGAATTACGCGGAAGTTTCTAAGCAGAAAATCTTAAGAACTAGAAGTTGCTGATTTTGTCTTACTCTCACTCTTATATAGGGGTGTCGTCTTCCTATTAGAAACCCCAGTTGATTGCGGGATTGTGTCATTAACGTCTCTTGGTTGTCTATTTCAAAAAAAAAAATGTCTCTTGGTTGTCCGAACAAGCAAGTTTATTGCAGTGTTAGGTTTCAGAATGAGCACCTCCATTTGCGGCACTATTTTACTCCAGAGTTAGAGGTTATGTAAATTTGAGCCTGTAATACCAGGAATCACAAGGGAGAAAAGCAAAAGGGTGTCTTTATCTAGGTTGCTGGATAAAGCTAGAGAGACGTAATTAACGTAATTAAATATTAAAATTTAACAACCACCTATAAATTAAGTATGAATTGGTTCTGGTAATGAGGACTAATGTGCGTTTATATGAATGGTGCAGAAATCCCATGTGCTAAGCCGGTATCTTCTGAAAAGTCAAGTAAGAGTTACATTTGCCTAAAGTATTCAACACTTGTAATGTTCTACAGTTTTAATAGGCTACACATTCTTTTATTTCTAGTTGCTTTTGGTTTGTTATAGACTTATAACAAGATGGTTGCTATTAGAAAAATTGTGGTTTCTGTATTAATAAGAGTTACATTAGTCTAATCATGTCCTGACTACTGTTTTAATAGGCTACATATTCTTTTATTTCTGGTTGCTTTTGGTTTGTTGTAGATTTATAACTTCTTGTTCGTTGCTATTAGATATAGTTGTGGAGTCTGTATTATACGAAGGGAATTCCCTCCCTCCTTCCTCTCCCCTCTTCCTTCTACAGACAGGTTGCTTGTAGGCTTTTCAACTGTGGAAGATTTGTTTCTTTGGACTATTAACCCCTCAGTTTTTCACCTTTCATTACGATTTCCCTCTATTTCTTTTGATACTTTTTTCCCCTTCAAATAAGTTGCTTTCAACCTCAAGTTAAAATTCCAATTTGTGACGTACTAGTCTTGCATGACTAGATGATCATGTCATCTTCACTATTCAAATGAAAGTCTCCTTGATACAATGATAAGAGTCAATAAAACAATTATTCTTGATATCATGATATAGGCAAGAAAATGCACTACACTTGGTATTCAAGCTTCTTTATGACGTTTAATTTCCTTCTGACTCTTGACAATCATTTGATATTAAAGGAACTCATTGTTCATAAAATACACATGCACCTAAGTGCAAATTCCTCTGCTCATACTGTGTTAATCTTGGATTGCTTCATAATATAGGGAGTTACAGCGTCTTTGTTGGGCAATCAACAACGACACTAAGGGTGGTAGCTCAAGTAGAGGGAAGTCTAAAGGGAGGGCGTAGTGAAGACAGGAAACACGGGGTGAGGTTGGGGTTTCGGGTTGAGTATTAGTTCTATGGGAAACAAGGGGTTGGGGTCAGGGAGGTGTGTTCCTTTCCAATTCAGGCTTGGTGTATTTTGGGTTGTTTTTCACGGGCTTTTTGGGTCATTAACCGCTCTCTAATATGGGCTAGGTGTTTTCTTGTATACATTCAGTTTACTTGGTTACTCCTATTGATATATATATAATATTTTTACTTATAAAAAAAAATATAATTTTCAGGACATTTTACTCCATTGGCCGATTGTAATAGACTTCACGTTTGAATATTCATGAATTCCTTGTATCCTTAGTCAATCATGTCTAGGTGTTGCTCTTGTATATGTCCTGTGTACTTTGCCTATACCTATTCCTCATCAATAGAATCTTTATTTTGCGGATACAAAATAAAATTTTCATGTGAAACCTATTTTTCTCATTTAAATTTGATTATTTAATTAGTTTATTTCCATTTTCTGAGAATTTTTTTTCATGTTCATTAGCTCTCAATCCAGAATCACATGTAGAGAGACCGTTAAATGTTGAAGAACCAGATGATGTGCTACAAAAGTTGCAACTTGAGGCTATAGGTATGAGTTGTCTGACTCACTTAGAGGCTTACCCCTCAAATATTCCTCATTTTGCAGTTTCATACCTATCAATAAATATATATATATATATATATATATATATATATATATATATATATATATTCCTTTGTACAATGCTAATGTGATAGTTGGGCAAGTGTGCTGCTGCACACTAGTATGGGCAGGGTTTTGAATCTTAGAATACAGATGTCAATAAACAACATAGAGTCCTCAAAGTATGAGAAATGATGCAACCCCCAAGGGGGCCCAAGCCACCTATGGGTCTATAGTCCAAAATGACTAGTCAATAATACAATTGGAACTCCATTAGAACCATTATAAAATGCAAGAATTTCTCATTCCCAATCAATGTGGGTATAACTTATAAGTCAATATGAGGTATTATAGATGATAAGATTTGTTGTTGCATAAGCTGTAAAACATGAAAATTGTAAACATATGAGGAAATTTTCAATTAGTGGTCTTTCACTTTGGAGGGAGGAATTTCATGCCTGGGCCCTTCGAAACGTATAATGGAGGTTGCCACTTAATCATATCTTTAGTTTGGAACTGATTTTTATTCTTCTTCCCTGACTTGTTTTGAACTTTTGAGGATAGGTTTCATATTTGCTTACCAAGGCATATCAAGGGAACTCTACATTGGAATCTCAAGTTTGTCAGATGGGTTAAATATTTGGAAATTGAATTGGTTGCTTCTCTTTTATAATGATTGTATTCGAATTGGGAAATAGTGAAGGAGAGTATACAACTTGCTGGAGTTTAACAAGGGATGGTTTGTTTGATGCCCTCTTTCGTGTGATGTTGCAACATGTGATTTTTAGGTATCCAATGCGGTATTTTCTGTATCAAGGTGTCCATGAAGGGTTTAACGATCAATGGTATGTCTGGTGCCTTTATTCTTATGATGTTGCATTGGGTGGTTTCTTTAGGTATTGTAAATAGTATTCCCAAACTAAGGCACCTATGGAGACCAGTGGAATGATTTCTTGTATAAAGTTAGTGGCAAAACAGTTGACCCATAATTTGATTCACTGCTTAGTTGTAATAGAGTTTTTTAGTCACAGTGTTCTAGCATTCTCTCTTTTGGGTCCAGTGATTGATATCCAAGAGAGTTTTTTGGAGTTGTTACAGTGTTTGGAAATGAATGATTAATGGTATTAGCAGTACCGTGATTATGGATAGTTGGTCCCTGTCTAATTGGCGATTTAGAGTGAAGGGATGAGCCAGACATTTGATGTTAGTGTTATCTCAGGATAATCTTAACCTTGTCCCTTGGGTCTTTCTTTTGATTGGTAGATTTCTTTAGACAGCATCCCATCTTCCTCTCCTTGGAATCTTTGGATCTTTTGAACTTCAGATTGTGACTTCGCTACTTTAGGGGAACCATTTTCATTGCTTCTAGTGTGCTCTAGTTCTTCCTGTTTCTTTGCTTCTTTTTTCTTTTTTCTTTCATTCAATAAATTTTATTCAGTTTAATTTTTATAACATACTTCATCATGCATGTACATTCTAGAGGTCAATATTCATGTGTTATAGGTATAAGGCAAGTTGACTCAGACTCCTAAAAGGAAATGGGTTCACAAGGCAAGTTGGACTTAAATCACTCCAAATAAATAGATCTCTATATAAGGAGGAGGTTTTTCACAAATCTAAAGAAGCTTCCTACGCACTGGTTCCACTATGCACTATGACCCCAAAGAATTCTCTCTCAAGGGAGGCATCTTCTTCAACCTCCCAAAATTCTAAATTCCTCCATTGTATTGTGAGACCATGAGAGATTGTAAAATCACCCATTATAGTGGATTTCGCCCCCAAATAACTAGTGGACGTAGGCATTACGCCAAACCACGTATATCTCTATCTCTCTATATTTCTTTTTATGTTTATTTATTATTTATTTTCATGGATGATCGCAAAGAACACCGTATCGAAGCCCAAATCATCATCGTGAGTCCGGGAATAATTCCTTCTTCCGTTCCAGCTCCTTGTGCAATTTTTGGCATTAACAATTGGCGCCATCTATTGGATCAACTAATTATCTGTACCGAAAATGAGAGAATGATGATTCCTTGGCTCATGAGATTGTCTCCAAATTAACAAATAAGATCTTTCGATTTTAATATGTTATTTTTCCTTTTATTTCATTAACCCTATTAAAGGGAAAAAAAGGAAAAAAAAAAAAAGTAAGCAATAAACAGGTGGAGTGCATGGCATGCACTATGCATGTGACAAATGCACTGTGCACACCATGCACAGCAAACGCAATTATTTCATGTGCAGGGCCAGCCACCTCTGTGCACAGCGCGGCCCAAGTCTGACCACGAAGGCAGATGACCAGACATATGCGACACACCACCGATTCCTTGCCGCAGTGGCGCATTGTGCACGCCGTGTACAATGCGTGTAGAGGAAGCACCCTAGGCATTCGCGAGCCAAACATCCATGAGACAGCAAGGCCACCACCTGCTACCTCCTAACCCACCGGCATTTTTTGTCACACCGGGGAGGTAGTCCTTGGCCACGAAGGCCCCTCCCAATGGTTTCTATCTCCATACGTAGTTCTACGAAGGAGCATTGTTGCCAACCACCTATGTGCATGACGTGGCATAGATCTGGCCACCAAGACGGTCAGACAGGGCTTGGCGCCAATAAGGAAGTCCTTGGCCACAACAACCCCTCCCAACTCGTTGGCGCTCCTTATGGCCTGCTACCCTTGTGGTGGGCAACAAGCACACCGCAAGAGTTGGAAGCTAGTGGGTAACCACCCATCGGCTATATTCTCTCAGGCGACTACACGATGGCGTGGGCACCCACATTCCCACCAAGAGAAGCCACAAAGACCAACGTCGATCATTTCTGTCACTGGCAAGCTTCCACAGAGGGGAGGAACAATGCCAAAAAGCTACACATTCCCACGATCCCCGCCACCCCAATGGTGGGCAACGGCCTCACCTAAAGGAACGCAACCTTTGGCGGTCGGCGACACTGCCCGCAAGCTTGCCACCCTTGTGGCAGACAAGAAGCACACAACACCTCCAACAGGCAACAAGCATGTAGTAACATGGAGAAGGTTTCACGCCACGGAAGCTCCTTGCCAACCCCACCAACGTTTCACAGCATAGAAGCTCCTCGCCACCCTCATTGACCTTGTACACACTAGATCATGGAGAATCCACCCTGTGGCGGGCAACAGCCCTGTTGCTCATCACCACAAGTGTACTCAAGCAACATGCATGATGCAATTGTGCACATGAGCTGAATGCTTGCTCGCCCAACTCACCACCTTCATGGCAACAAACATCTCGCCAGTCTCACATCGGGCAATAACTCGCCACTCCTTGTGGTGAGCAACACAAGGGGAACGGTGGACAACTTATGGCTAGCAATGATCCACCACATCATGACATGCACTTATAACAATGGACATGGATAGAATAAACACAGGAGGACACCAATAGCCACAAACAGCCAAAACAAACTGACAGTCGAGACTCCAACTCAGTAGGTCAGACACCACCATTGTCGACCCAACGCCGCCCGATGCAAGCACCTGCAACCAGCAGAGAAACACTAGTAGCATAGCACTGTACATACAAGTATATAAGTACATTGTATAGCTATATATTAGTATTAATTATAGTGATTAGTATAACTATATAATAGTATTAATAGTAGACTATTAGTATAGCTATAAACCTATATATTAGCATTACTTATAGTGATTTAGTATAACTATATTAGTATAAGTATAACTATAGTCTATATCAGACTATTGGTATTATTAGTATAAGTATAACTATAGTCTATATCAGACTATTGTCTCATATATAAATAATTATCTATATACAATTATTTATACAATTAATTAATTTATACAATATATATAAATTACTTATCAAAATATATATATATTTTTTTTGTTAATTTTTCATTCAATCTAGTCCGGTCCGGGGTGAAAAACCCCTGTTTCACCCCGGACCGGGACTAAACCGAATGAATTCAATCCTCCCAAAATTGATCAGGTCCGATCCGGTCCAAAAATGGCCAGTCCGGTCGGTTTTTCCAGTCTAGACCGACCAAAGCTCACCCCTAGCCAAGCTCCATGCTCGCCACTAGTGCGTTTAAGCACATCTCCCGCCTAGCTCTCCAAGCTGAGCTCTTCAATGTTTAGCACAAAACAAACAAAAAACCAAGGACCAATTTTCAAAGTTTATTTTTTATGCAGATTATTGACTTGAAGATTCTCAAGGCCCTCTTGTTGAGCAAATTGACCTTAAGAATCACGTGCAACTGTTGGGATAAAATTGAGCTAGTCTAGTCTATTGCAAAAAATAAGGGAAGAGATAAAGTCAAGAATCTAGCGCAAAGATAAAGCCAATGAGGGGTAAGGCAAGTTGACTCAGGCTATGTTTGGTTTCTAAATTCATCTCAATTCATATCATCTAATCATTACAATTTTTCCAACTTCCAACACAAAATATAATAAATAATTCAACTTTTTCAAATCTCAAAATAATAATAGTATTAAAAAATAATATTCTTATAATATTTTATTCAACTTTCATCTTAACTCAACTCACTATTCAAACCGGCCCTCAAACTCCTAAAAGGAAAGAGATTCAGACTCCTAAAAGAAAAGAGACTCAGACTTCTAAAAGGAAATGGGTTCACAAGATAAGTTAGACTCAATCACTCTAAAGAAATAGACCTCTATATAAGGAGAAGGTTTCCACAAATCTAAACATCTTAACTCAACTCACTATTCAAACCGGCCCTCAAACTCCTAAAAGGAAAGAGATTCAGACTCCTAAAAGAAAAGAGACTCAGACTTCTAAAAGGAAATGGGTTCACAAGATAAGTTAGACTCAATCACTCTAAAGAAATAGACCTCTATATAAGGAGAAGGTTTCCACAAATCTAAAGAATCTTCTACGTACAGGCTCCACTATGCACATTGACTCCAAATAATCTTCTTTCAAGGGAGGCATCTTCTTCAACCTCCCGAAATCCTAAATTCCTCCATTGTATTGTAAGATATGTCAGGCCATGAGAGATTGTAAACTCACCCATTTTAGCGGATTTTGCCCCCAAACATGTAACAACCCGTGAACGTAAGCATTACGCCGAACCACATATATCTGTCTCTCTGTATTTATTTTCATATATGAACGCAAAAAGCACTGTATTGAAGCCTGAATCATCATCGTGAGTCCGAGGGTAATTCCTTCCTCCGTTTCGATCTGTTGTACAATTTTTGCATTAGCAGTCTCATTACTCATACAAATTATGCCCTAGCTTTTCCCTGAAAGCCTTTTTTAAGAAAATATTCAATTGTATGTAGAGAACTCTTTATTGGTATCCCATGTTGTCTCTTTCATAGTTTAAAATGTTCCTCATTTGTGCTAGCTTAAGTCGGTAGATTTTTTTTGTATATGTTGGTAGCTAGCTTCTCTGTAACAGCCCGCTAAAATTATCAGTTTTGGATTATTTCCCGACAGCAATCACATCTCTCTTGTCTTTACCCTCATCTGGAATCACGCGTATAGTTTATCTTTTCCGTAAATCACGTATTTTGTTCTTCACCGACAGCTGTAAAATCATGAGTCTTCCAAGACCACGCCTAGCCTTTCTCAAGCCCAAACTACCACTTTATGTGGTGGACAGCCACCGTACGCCGCCACGTACGTTCCTCCGACGCATGTTCGTGACGAACAACGAGCGACGCACGGGTTATCCCGTCGATGGTATAACCTTCTATCTCTAGTTATTTTACGTTTAAAATAGTTGGTTGGTTTGTGGATTGTGTAGTTGTATTTGTGGAATTCGTTGCGTAGTTGTGAAGCGAAGTGTGGTTGTGAAGTGTTGCGTTTGATTGTGTATTTTGTGGACTGTGCTGTGAAGTATAGGCGTGAGATGGATGCCGTAGATGTGATACGGCGGGTTGTGTGAAGAGAATACGCGTGTAGCGTATTCTGTGTAATGCAGCGACGCGCCGCGCGACGTGCACTGTAGTGATGTGTGTCGTAGAAGGAAGGGAGTACGCATGTAGTGTACTCCGTGTTGTATGGCGATGCATCGTGTGATGTGCATCGTGTTGATGAGAGTTGTAGCGAAGGAAGTACGCGTAGCGCGTACTCCGTGTCGCGTAGCGATGCACCGTGAGACGTGTATCGCAGTGATGGGTATTGTAGTGTGGATGGAAGAGAGTTCACGTGAGTGTACTCTGTATTAAGTCGTGATACATCGGATGGCGTGTCACGAAGGGTTGAATGGCGTAGCAGAGAAGTGTGGAGCGTATGGTGTAATGTTGGGAAACTGTATGACAGTGTCCCGAAGCAGTGATGATATGGATTATAGTCCGGGATGACTGGTGTCATCTTGTGGTTGACTATGGCTAAGAGTATATGGATTGAGAAATGAGTTGTTTGTTTGGTTGTTATTGATAATTTTAATGAACTTGTTTTAGTGCAAAGGCTTTCTGAAGTCAATTTATCTCTTCCGAGTATAGTGAAACCTCAAGTTGGCCGTGGTGNTATGACTATAATTATGCATTTATGCTTTTACTGCCATGCATGCATTTTTAACCTGTGTGTGAGTTTTATGTTAACTTACTGAGATTTGTAATCAAATCTCACTGTGGTAGTCCCAACTACCATTCCCCCGAATGGTAGATCTTGTTACAGGACCCAAAGGAGAATTGGAATCTGACCAACTGAATACGGTCGACTAGGCCACGGTGCGATGTTGATGATGGTATAGTATTTAACTTAGGTTAATACTTGTACTTTTGGAGTTGTATCTCAAGTATTCTTTTGATCACAACCATTTTAGACTAGTGTGGTGATCACGGCTTTTTAGTATGCCTTTATGTATGAATTATGTTTCAAGTATTTGGGATATATTTAGTTTGGTGCATAGTATTGCTAAAGAAAAAGATTATCCGCTGCGAATATTGCATAATGCTAGATGCATGTTAGAAACATTGCATCTTATATGTCATGAACGGGGGCAGGTAACCTTGTGTTGCATGTCCCGACGCTTCAAATGTCCGTTCAATCCCAAGCGGAATTTGGGGGCGTCACATTCTCTGTCAACATATTGTGCCGGGCATCACTGGCATGAATTTAAACTGTTGTTCAGTTTATGTCATAGTGCTTTTACTGTATCTGCTAATTGGGTGGCTGCATTTAGCCATGTGACCCAGAAACTCCTACCACATGGTATATGGGCATATCGTGGAACAGATTAAAGTTTTATTGTGTCAAGGAACTATGGCTTTAATGTCGTTTCTTTTTTCGCAAGAATGGGATGGAAGGTGAGGTTCTATATCCAAGACTCACTGGTGTGTGACTTTCCAATAACAGTTTGTTGGGATGAAAGGAATTCTAAAATGGAAGGTGGAGGTCCTAGATACAAGACCCACTGGTGTGTGACTTACCATTTACCAATAATAGAATTTGTTGTGATAAAAGAGATTATGTAGAATTCTTTTCTATGCTTCCTGTTTATTTGGCTGTCTTTTTTTTCGTATTAATAAAAATCTGCTTTACGTATCAAAAATAAATAAATTCTTTTGAAAGTTTTCTGATTGAAATCATCAATTCCCTTGGGTTGTAAATTCATTGGAAATCCTTTTGCAGCTTCTTCTGGTGAAATCCGTGATGCTTTGAAGGATGAAAACCTTCAGAAAATCATCCGCAATATTGATTGTTCCCCAGATGCTGAGAATGTAAGAAGTTCAATTCTGAAATCAGCACACCAGTATTTTCTGCTTTAGATAATACTCGTTTGATAACGTGATTATTGTTAAATCAAATTATTATTATAGCATGCATGGAAGATAGTGTCAGCTGAAATCTGTTGTCACTTGGTAGGAACTTGAGAAAGCAATGGGAGTGGAGGCGTTTTGCATGTTCACCGACAAGGTATTGCCATCTGTTGCTACCTTAACTGTACTCTCCTTAAATGCAAAAGCGTTCATGAGAATAGGTTTGCATGCAATGTGATTAGGAAATCTTAGTGCTCTGGCTTGAAGCGTCTTATTCAATTTTAGCTTTTCTCAGATTCTATTCATCGTCAACCCGTAGCTCCAACTAACTATAACTAAAGGAGGAAGATGACATTTTTCCAGGAAGTTAAAGATTCTTCTACAAAGCCAGCAGTTTGTTAAATCAACTTCTAGTTTGACTTCAATCTAGCTTCTTCAATCTGGCTGGCAGCTAGTACATCCCTTGCTCCGTGAGTGTCGCTTCATGCAAGTCTATCGATAGGAGTCCTCTGGTGTAATATTGTAATATATAGCTTGAGAATATTTCAATTTAGGGTCTGGTTAGAAGTACATTTCAAGTTTCGGTTTTTCTGTACAAATAGTAGATGCAATAGGGGCAAAACAGCTCCAATTTCTCCTTCCTTTCCTAATATCATCAATAAATAACAATATGATGATGATAAAGGCATTGGTCTTGGAGTATCACTCTCTTTAAGGTCTAAGGTTTAACACATCATGAGTACAAACAATCCTTTGGAGTCATACTTTTGGTGAAAAGCCAACGATTTAACAAGTTCCGTGTATGAAAACTTTTGAAGATGCGGTGCTCGGCACGGAATTGGAATTTATTTTGCAGGGATGGTTCTAAAGGGCCTTGCCTTGATGATGATGGAAGCTATGCCACTCTCTCTCTCTCTCTCTCTGAAGGAGAAGGCTTCTCCTAACGACAAACTAGGAGCCGTCCCTCCTCTCTCTTCTTCTCCCCTCTCCCCCCTCCCCTCGGGCCTTATTTATTTTCCTTTCCCATCTTTATCCTCCTTTTCTCCATATTGCTGTATTTGAGTGGTCCAACATGTAGTCATCCGCCCACCATTGAATCTTATGTCTCTCCAACTTAAAGCCCTTTAACTTTGGGCAACAAGTTGAAAGATTTTTTCCATCACACATTAACATTATTTTGGGTCGTTTATTGCCTGCTCATCCCCTCCGTATTTTTTTTTCCAATACTAATGATATAATGTTGCTTAAAAAAAATTAAAAATTTTTAAAAAAAAAAAAAGAAAAAAAGAAAAAAAAAGGGTAACCATTCAATATATGGAATCTACCACGCTCTCTCTATGGTTTCGCAGAAAATCTTACTGCACCACATGATCCGCTAAGCAATTTGGGCTAGTAATTTTGGGGCTAAATTCTAATATAATAAAAAGTCAAGGAATTAATGAAGAAACTGAGATATTACCTTGTGGGAGTTATGTGTCAGCTTCAAATTCCAAAATTGCTTTCCATTGCCTGCCCATGGTAACTGATAATTTATGGTCTTAGAATCAAACACAAACCCTAAGAAAGAGGATCAGGAAAAGAAAAAGAATTATGCTATTCATTGGTAGCTGTTCCTACTGCTATCTTGCTACACCCGTACGTCTTCCACCTCTATTGGCGACTGCTGACCCAACACAAGTGGACTAGCGGCCGAAATTCTCCAATCTTTACCTTTAGCACTTTTATTTATTTGGTATTTTGAAACGTTTGTTTTAAAGATACAATCTTTTCATCCAAATATTTAGATACAAGTTTTTAATAGACAAGTCTCATATAAGTTTTTTATAAATATTATAAATAAGTGAATCTCATTTAATAAATAATGAGTTTTGCTACATACAAGCACAGTTGCGTACTAATCTGTGTACCAATACTGATTTATTCATACTTAAAATTTAAATTAACACTATTTTCAATAAAATCTACTTTTTGACCAATCACATCACATTAGTGCACAGATTAGTGCACAATTGTGCTTGCAACTATATTTTTCAATTTAAAATTTGTATAAATCATTTCTCTAAAAGTAATGCGGCAAACATGAGAGGCAAGGCTTTCTTCGTCAGGCCTACCCACTGTCCCGACTCCCCACATGCTTTTCAACTTCCTTGTTTCCTTTATGTTGTATGCAATATGCATGTGACATGTCGAATGATAAAATAAAAAATATCTTCTAGTTTACAATTTTCATGTTTCAAAAATGGAAAGTAACTCCCCCACCTTATCCTTGCATATATGGTAGCTGTAAATATGTTCTTGATCCACACTTTCTTATTTTCAACTTCTCATAAAGATTATAGACAAAATAACCAGAATTTTGGGTATGAGACCCCACAACTAATGGCCATTTTAACATACGTAATGATGCCATATAAAGCTGACGGCCTCATTGGTTTAATGGGTTAGAACTCATGAAAATTAATGAAAGGATGACACGAATCCGAAGCAATAAGAACAATATAGTGTTATCGTAAACACCTTTTTCGCTTTCCTTCACTGGTCCTGTGCTTGCAACATTTGCAAGTTGAAGGCAGAAAATGACATAGTAGACGATAGAAATCTATCAGCATCCTTCCTCCTGGACCCAAGGCCACATCTCTCATTTATAGGCACATTGCAATCACTAAATTTAAATTAGAGAAATTATACTTACAATCGTGAGTGTGCAAGCGTCGTGTAATCACTTTAAAAAAAATGAATAGATACAGGATCCACATGAAAAGAAATTAATTTTTTAATAACAGACTCCACTCTTTTTCAAAATGACTGTACAACGCTTGCACACTCCAAAACTATATGTCGCATTACTCTTTAACTATAAGCATCTCTCATATCTTCGAATAAACTAGCCAGAAAGAGAGAGAAAAGGGCAACAAAACTTATATTGGAAATAGAACTTTAATTTACATACGAGTATCCATAACTACATGTTAGTTGCTTTATAAGTGAATGGCCATCCGGGAAAACTTATCTCGGAAATGCGCTGTTTCTCTTGTACTACAAAAGTTAGCAGGCGAGAGTCCTGTCATCCATTAGACCAAGACCCGACCTGTAATGCACAAAAATCTCATTATTGCTATATTCTGAGTTTCATGCCATGCCCACGCAATCCTCATTTAGTTTCAGAAATCACAAGGAATTACCATTCATAAAGTAGCTGGCACCAACTAAAGCAAGGATTGCCACAACTTGTGCATCACTGGCCAACCAGGGTTCCTAGCCATTGACCTATCTTGTACCTAAGGAAATCATCAAGAAAAATAGAGAAGAGTCAGGACATGATATCCCATGTTGGATGGTGAGGGTTACTTGGATTAAACCATTATTTTTGTCAGTCAAACACTTCGATCAACTTTGAATCATAGTTTGTGATAGCCCTTGAACATGCAACTGCCACACCAGTCAAGATGTGGTGAGAAGCCCATTCATTATCAATGCGTAACAGGTGTGTCAAGAGAGCCTAGCAAATCTGTAACATATATAGTTTTCGAAGCAGGAGCTTTGTTCCTATTGAGCCACCCAATCCATTCTTAAGTTAAATACTTTTATGGTGAATGTCTATCCCAAAATAATTTGAAAGGTTATATTACAGTTAACAATCAAAAAAGACTGTTCATATTGCTCCTTTCCTATTGAGCTTTGTTCCTTCTTTCCTCTATTTAATTTATTACAGTTAATAATAATAAAAAGACTGTTCATATTGCTCCACAATCAACCGCGAACAATGCAGGTGCACAACTAGTGTTTCTAAACGCAAAAGAATGATCACAAATAAAAATAGCACGGGTTCAATCTCGTAAAAGATCCCTGTACTTTTACCCTTTTGTTTTCCCATAACTACATATATGACAAAATCTTTAATGCAATAAACCTACCTGATTGGTGATTCTCAAGATTTTCAGGTCCCCTACTGGTGTTTGGCTTGCTACTACTTGGCTGGGTCAGCACTTGATTCTGCAAAAGGAATTAAATGTTATTGATTTCAACTTCTAACAATCCCATGAGAATGGTGATAGAATAGAGCCGCGCCCATTAACCTTAAAAGAGACAAGCATGTGGGAAGCTAAAAATGGATTCGACAATTTCTTCAAACTTTTGGTAATGAGAGACAATAAAATTAAAAAAATAAAAATAAAATAAAAAATAAAAATAAAGGAAGAACATGATTAACTCAAACTAGAACGATAAATTGCTCTACACAAGATTGTAACCAGATATATTCCAAATCAAAAATTAAGGTCACATGGGCCAAGAGTGTTTCAGAGAACGACAGAACTATGCATTCATTGTCCAATGGCATGGATCTATTTTTTAGGTAATGCTAACTTTCAATTGGTTTGTGTGGACATATAGTGTTTTGGAGAAGTAACAGAACTATGGAAGTTATTGTTGTATAATATATAGAGGTGGCAAGAAGTTATAAACACATCCAAGTTCTGATTCAGAGGTACAATTAAGAGGATATAAATACCTGTGGTATTGGCAACTGCATCTGATGGGCAGCAATATACTGCTGATAAGGATCAACAAAATGTGGGAACCGTGGCTGGCTTGTGTGCTGTGTACCAATTGAGTGTAGCATTTGTTCTGACTGGTTGGTTGCTTGGATTCTGGAAGGATCGGGTGCAGGAACAGGTGGCATATGAAAAGCTGACATTGGGAATCGTGGTCCCAGATGAGCTGCTGCAGCTGATGTTGGCAATGCTGAACCAGCTAACAAATTGGGAAAGGATATCATGGGCCGATTGATGCCCATTTCCATGCCCATGCCCAACCCAATTCCCATCCCCATTGCCGGCATATACTGCTGGACACCAGGAAACATCATGGGGACCATGCCACAACCCATAGACATCATCTGCAAAAAATGTTTACAACCTAATCTTTGTCATGAATGCATGAGGTCATAATGTTCCTTGGTGAAGATATTGAACCGCATGAAATAAAACAAAGTATTGAAGATGCATGTTTGTACCCAAAAGACTTTATTAAGTGCAAGGTGTAATGATGAACCAAATCATTTTTACATAAGCATGCTGTTAAAAACTCATCTTCATTCTGGATATATAAACTTCAATTCAAATAAACTTTCAAGAGTAGAATAGGATAGGTTGAATATATGGAAACTAAAATTCTCTAATTTTTTTCCCCCTGCCCAAAGAAGGTAAAAACTCAATTTTCAAGGATGAGGAAAATGAGGGGACAAAATGTTGACCTCCGAAAGCTTTACTTTGGAGGGAACACTGAGCAGGAAAGCTCAAGTATACTGTTAGATGGGATCAAGATTTAATAATCAAAGACTCCTGCTAACTTTAAATTACACATTATTAAAAAAATTCGCTCTTTTCACTTGTTTATTATCCATAATTAGACATCTTCTGGTACAGTTAGAGTCAACAGATGAAGCTGAAACGCATATGTTACTTATCTAGTTAGAGGAGTTTGGAAGACAATTTACCAGAGTAGGGGCCAAGTAATAAAAGAGAATCTCATACTGACTAAAGAAGAATTAAGGATCAAAATTGAGATATTTTAGCAAACTAATATGTCAAGGTTGAAGGTGATACAACACCCACACAAGCCATTGTCACACCAATCGAGTTCTTTAAAGCTTAGGTATTGATGAAACTAGTTTATAATTTCCTAATAATATGAAGCTCAAGTCAGGAGCACGGGAACATTCCCTCAAACAAACTCAACCTATTTAGAAGAAAATAGAAGATTCTCCAGCTGTCTGTAGGTGGCAATATCTTGGTATGCCTTTTGTCACATTGATATTTGAATAATTTTGGAAGAAAATGTTCACATTGATATGCCTCTTGTCATTTGTTCTTCTATCGGAAGATAAGCACATGATGACCTTAAGGATCACAACACACCTTTTTGTTCATGCAAGCATTGAGAAGGAAGAAGAGGCAGGCCTATTATGCCTTTAGTGTCGCACTAACAGGATTATGACTCTTGTTCTGTCTACACAAACTTGTAATATGAACACAACACTCACAATACAGTGAGAACAATTTTCTTTAGGTCTGAAGTTGCATAACAACTCACGTGTAAAAGTATGATGAGGCACATAGACCATCCAAGGAAACAAGTTTAAGAATCCAGATAACAATAAGATACCTGTACTTGCAACTGAAGTGACTTCAAATACTCAATCGCCTCATCCAGCATTGAAGCTTTATCAGACTGAAATTTAAAAAGAACAAGTATATAACTAGTCTATACCATATAAAAAAAATCACCTATATATATGTGTGTGTGTGTGTGTGTATAAAAGAGGTGGTTGCTCAGTCAAAAAACTTCTGAAAATAATTGTGTGACAACCTTGTTGCAACGAGGTATGAGTTCTTGCAAAGCCCTCATCTTCTCATTTATCCTATCTCGACGTCTCTGCACGTGAATGCAATATTTCACTATTTGACGGAAGATAACCACGAGAAATAGAGACAGATTTGATCAAAGTTTCTACTATGATAGTAAATATACAGACCCTCTCTGAAAGGTTGTGGACCTCTGCGGCACGGGATCTCTTCGTAGATGTTGATCCACGAACCTGTTTCTTTGTGTCCCCAGATTCAAACTCGGCATCCTTTCATAATAACATTATATGAAGTCAACCAGGTTGAAACAAAGATATTAAAGAACAAACAAGTTCATTTTAAGCAGAAAAAAATAAACAGGAAAAATAAGTTACAGGATTCTTAAACTGGATGCATAAACTGCACCATAATTTACAAAGAATAAACTATCAGTTTTCAAATATTTTGCCCCACAACTATTCTCAAAGAAATTTTGAGATAATAGCACATTTTAACTCTCTTGAAGATAGCAGTGCTACAGTGCACTTGATTGCAGGAAGGCATTTCCTTTGGCTCTCACTATTCAGCTTTCCAGACAGATTATATGTTGCTTCTAAAAACTCAAGATAAATGCTTAGTCCACAAAAGAATTACAAAAAATTACCTTACAACCTAATGTGACTTATGTGGTATCTTAGATTGTGAGCTCTTTTTATTGTAAAGTAGATTTGATGTATCACGTCAAACCATGTAAGTTTGAGGTTTGTGGACCTGGCACTACTCAAAAGAATTTAACTGAGATGTAAAGAAATGTTCATCATCATGGCCCCATGTTTAATTCCAACTTTTTGAATAAGATAAATAGGTAGAACTACTAACCAAGAAAAAAAGAATAGGTAGAACAAAATCAATTTGTTATGTGCTTGACTAATAGCATGTTGCATGGGAATGACGGAGTTATTCAGAGAACCCAGGTGTCTCCTTTGATAGAACACATCAAGGATTCAAGGTCTCCCAATTAATAAATGCAAAGGCTTGATTACTAATGCTTCAAGCTTATTTCATTAATGGACCATGGTCAATTAAATCATGTTTCCAAAATAAAATGAAACGAAATACAACTCTGAAGGATAACAAGCCTACCCTTTAGCTGCATAGCTATACTAATCCAACAACCTAATCAACTACAATCAAAATCACCCACTTATTCAAAGAATAAATAAAACTCCCAACTTAAACAAAGACCCTTCTGCAAGTCTAACTCCTACACTACAAACGATAAAGAAATTAATAAAGTAAATGGATTTCCACCCCGACCAAAATTTTTAGCACATGCCGCCAAGAGAAGACTCTCCCAACTTGAGTCATAACATTGTCTTCCCTCAACCGGTATTCCTGGCAAACTTGCTTCTGCAACCTTGACTGTCATGTGGCAGAAGGAACAAAGACTTGTGTTGAAATCTGCAAGAGACTACCAGAGCCTCTTTGACTATGGTTGTCTTATGTACGCCATCAGTTTTCTTTTTTTCCATTTTAGATGGTATCACACAGCCCTTGTTTTCCATAGATTACATTATGGGCACAAGATGGCAGGGTTGGATGGGAAACTCAGTTGGGTGCATGGAGATTAATGAAGAGGACACATCCCAAACTAAGCCACATGAAGAACCAACAGATATAAACACATCCAAGACGGATATTCGTATGATAAAGGAGACTTGTGATATGACGACAACAAAGATAAGCAGCAGGGAAGATGAGTAACGTGCAGTGACTACCTAACAGCTATATGCTTATGGTGCCCTCTAAAATAAAATGTTTTTTTATAAGTAAGAAAGCCAATTTCATTAAAGGAATGAAATAGGCGAAGCCCATGTACACAGGAACTAATATAAACGTTTGGCATATTTATCTTATCCATATTATTGTCTCATGTATTTTATTCAAATAAATCAGCGACGTGGTCAATTGGTTGGGCATGTAACGCAATTCTTCCTCAATTGTTGAGTCAAGGCAGTGAGCTAGTTCCCACCTAATTGTCTCACAGATATCAAATATCACATTTGAGATCTTAGCATTTGATGCACAAATGCATTTATCATCTTATACTAAATCAAGTAAGAAGACTGGATCTATATCCAAAATGTCAACCTTTAAACAAACCTAAATATTGTGAGGTCATTATGGCATGACAAGACATCATTCTAGTCAAGCCTCAAATCCTTTTATTCTCTAGTTTAAGTGATCAAATGAACGGCAGGCACCAACTACCACCAAACAACAAGCTATCTTGATTTTTCAATACCTTCAGAGCACAGTAGCTCTGGCTCCTGCCCCCAAACTTAATGTTTTGGATCTTCTTTATGATCCCAACTCAGTAGGGTGCCCTATTATTTAATGCCTTACCAGAAGAGTTCTTTTCTAGACTAAAAACTTGTTAAAGATAGTGGGCAAAAAATGTCGGCTAATGAAAAAAGAAAATAAATGAAGAAAAAAATGGCAAGAGGCAGCAGTGGTCCCAACCGCACAATTAATTGGTTCATGTATTTGCACACTGAGACCAAAATTTCAACACAGGAGTAGACACCAGTGGTCCAAACTGGAACGTGAAATGTAGGCCATATGTTTTTTTTTTTTATTTGCACCAGGTGTCCAGAAACAACAACCCGACTAATCCCAGGGTCACAAGCCCTAGACAAAGAGTTTCCCACAAGTGCACATAGGATAATTAATCTCCCCATTTGAGCCCCTAGAAATGATTTGCACTCAAGAGAATTTAAACCTTAAACCTTAGGAGCATACCCAAATCCCAAGGCCTTTACCACTTGAGCCAAACTAAGAAATGATAATACCCGTTATACCAGACAGAGTGTCATTTCAAGTCCTATGCTAATATTTTCTTCCATCTATTTATTTACGAGAATTGAGACTCTCTCCACTCGAATCAGATGGTATAATCCAGATATATACAATATTACATGTTCAATGCTGTAAATCCTATATTATAATCTCTCCTTAAACTAAACCTTATTTACATAGGAAAAGTCTCCGTGGATTGTTCACAACTCAGATAAATGTGGGGATCCATATAAAGGATGAGTTCCACTTGTGACATGTGACCTAGTAAATGCGCGACAATCGTGGTTAGCTCGGCCGGCCGAACATTTTCCAAACTACTAATCCTGGACTGCTCTGGATGACCCTAAGTGAAAATAAATGCCAAATCAGGTAATGGGACGAGGAAACCAGTCCCGAGATACGCGCCGTCAGTTAGAGCCACTGCAGCCTACATCACTTACAATCAGCGTTCACTAAATTCTTCACAAAATAAACTTCGGTACTTCATCACACACGTGGCAACACACGCGTAAGCCACCACCGCCACGTGTACCATAGAAGATTCAAGGTCAGAGGAGACCACGTAAATGGCCATATTCTAACATGCACCAAATTAAGGTGAGCATCCCGTAGATAGAGGGTGCTCACGTTAATAGACGTCACTCACCTGTGCACGCTAACCGAGACCAACGCAAGCAGTGTCAGAGAGAGAGGGAGACACAGGATGTAGTGACTGAGCTGACCTCATAATAGCAGTCGGCGTCTTCGGCTTCTCTTCCTTTGCGCTTGCGATCTTCAGCTGGCGGCTTCAAAGACGGCTCACCGCTGGCGCTGGAGCATCCCGGTGATGACGTCACGGTCACCTCACACGACATCATCTCCTTCGCAGTAGCTCCTGCGGACGACGTGCCAGCCACATCACCACAGCTCATGGTCGCGCAACCCCTATCACCGAAGTCGGACGCCTCCGCCGCGCTCCTCGCCCAAGATTCTGGCCCAGCCACCGGTGTGTCGCTTGAGTCTACCACCGTCGATTCCCTCACCAACACCATGCTCTTCGAGCTTGACGGCTCCGTTTGGTCAACTCCTCCAATAAACCTGGCCTTGTGCCTCGAGAAGTGCATTAAGTTCTGCATCTTCGAGCCAGCCAGCTCCGTCATCCTCGCCGGCGGTATCGGCGGCCTCGATGCCGCCACCCCTACCGTCACCGCCGGACGGAGCTCCGTGACGCTGCTCGTACGTATGGTAGGGTTAGTGTTGTTATTACCGATATTGTTACTCTGATGAAGCGGAGGATAGAGAAGGTCGGCGCAGAAATTGTGGTCCAAGGCAGGGTCGTCGTCGACGAGAGGGTAGTGAAGCCACGAGGTCATTTCGTCCTCTTGCATGAATAGATTCGGGTGTTGGTTTGCGGCCGATTCTTGCTTCTGTTGTGAAGATCGGATCTCCCTGGCCGCTGATTGCTCTGCAGGGATCACAGCGTCGCCGTATTTGGAAGGTGGAGATACTCTCATCGACCTCTGGTTCTGGCTCTGCATCACCACCTGGCCGTTTTGCCACAACAGCTCCACGATCTCATCTTCGGGCCTGAGTACTCATTAATCTCCATCAAAACCATTCAAAAATTCGAAATAACTGAAATTTGAAAAGAACAAAGAAAGTGAAGAAGAAAGAAAAACGCTTACAAGGACAATTTTCCGGGGCGAGCAGCGCCAGACGATGAGGGGAGGGAGTAATCGTCGTCCATTTCAAAATCAGGAACGCAGTGATACATCCTCTATTTTCCGAAACTAAAACTCCAATAGCAATACAAAGAAAATTAAATTAAAAAATTAAAAAAAAAAAGAAAAAAAAATTTGCGATTGATGAGCCAAAGCCATGCTTTATTTAGCCGCTCACCGTCAGAAAAAGTTTAATTTGTCATCATCAGAAGTGTAACGGTGCCATAGCGGATCGAAAATTGAGGATTTAACTTTTGCTCATGAAAGTACCGCAAGCAGAAGTGACCTCCACCGCTCTGAGTGTAAACGCGTTTGGAGAAATTTGCGGTAATTTCTTTAAACCTCTAGAAAACTCTAAAGATTCTCTTCCACTCTCTCTTTCTTCTGTGATTATCTGTGCAGGTGAGAGTAGGAAATGGGGAAAAATATTGTGCAGGAAGAAGAATTTCCTGTACGTTGGCTGTTTGTCTGTGTTGCTCTCTTGTGAACTTGCAGCAGCAGTACAAAGATAAGGTCTCTCTCTCTCCCCCCCGAATAATCTGAGGAACAGACGAAATGGATTTTTGAAGGTATGTACCCAAGCCGATGTACTTTGCTTTCCCGAGTCCACTTCTCTTTCCTTTTTTTTTTCCTCTCTTTTTTAGGCGTTGCCGGTTATAACCCATTCGAGTACTGGGGAATATGAATATCGGTCCCCATTCGATCCCAACCGTTGATCGCCTTCTTATTGGTGATAAGAGCGTACATCTTGTGGGGGAAACGAACATCAGTGGTCATGTGCGGGCCCACACTTGGGATACTCCTACATATCCATGGTAGAAAAGCTTCTTTTTCTTTTTCTGGGGAGGGTTTTTTTTGGCCTCCGCACCGCACCCTAACCCTATTTGTCCAGACATTTCATCTCTCAGCGTCTCATCTCATGTCTACAAACGTACATGGAATGAGACCAACTTCTGTCCGGCAGTTTTTAATCCTCTCTCCCTGATAAAAGATATGTGATAAATTTATAAATTAATATAATTTTATGTAATTTATAAAATTTACTGTATAATAAAAATAATATTATAATTTAATATATTATATTATGTCGCACCAATTTATAAGTTTATTGTTATATAATTTCTTTATAACTAAAGTTTATCTTAAGTGAAATGTTAATTATTATTTTTTTTAACTTTATACCCTTCTTTCAAACAAACAAAAAAATTTATCGTTTACTTTCATAAAATTTTTCATCTTATTTTATTTAAGTATTATAATTTTTTTAAATTTTCACATAAAATAAAATAAACAATTCAATTTTTTAAATTTTAATACAAAAATAATATTAAAACAATATATTCTAATAATATTTTATTTATCTTTCAACTTTAATCTTAACTCATCTCATCTCTGAAAACAAATAAGGATAAAAGACATTTTATAAAGAAAAATATTCTAGTCACAAAAAAAATTATTTAAATGTAATCTCACAAATTGATGTAATTTAATGTGATTCATCATATTGTAAAGTTACTTTTATTATAAAATAGATTTAACAAATTAGATGAAATCGAATCAATTTATAAGATTATTTTTGTGTAATTTCTATGTGAATATAACAATTATCTTTTACAAATATATATATATATATATATATTAATATGATTAGTTAACAAATAAAACTATCTGTAAAGGAGAAATGAGATAGTTGACTTACATCATCACTCCTCTTAAAGATGGTCAATCCACTCCTTTTATCATTGATCAATAAGAAGTGGATTAGACTTATTTGTATTGGAGGACAACAAATAAGAAATTATGGCATTTTCTAACATGTATAATGGCAAGATTGATACCAAATTAAGATTGTCTATGGGGGAAAAGGCCAAGTGTAGGAACATAATTGTAAGCCATAATCAAATAATAATCTATCATCGGAACGTTTATTTTGTAGATAAAAATATACATATATGTTTGTACTCGATCGGACATCCATGCTCTATTGTCTTGGACACACCTTCAAGGTGATTTTGGTCCATCCAATCAATTCGAGACAAGTAATTATCGCATGACATTTAGCATGTCTTTTATTATTATTATTACCATAATAGTGCATAACATTAGCGGCTAAACTTTAATTTTTGAAAAGCGTAATGATTGCAAAACACACCCGTAGAATATCCTAATCAATTGCGCGCGTGTTGGATTTGCTTCCCATTACGATGAAAATGACAATTAACGGTAAACCGTCTTCAAAATTATAAATAAATAAAATATTAGTCAACAGTCAAATAATTTTTTTGTACCATCGTGGATTCTACGCGCTAAATTCATATGAGGCAAGGGAGGGAGGGAGGAAGGAAAGAGGTAATCCTCATGGTGCGGCATGGGGTGGACCCTTCCCTGCATCCCATCCCACACCATGCGAGAAAAGGATTTTCAATCTCGCCTCTCAGTCTCAAGACACGAGCAAGGTTTCTCACTTTAAAATAGATTATAGAAAATTTATACACCTTAAAATTATATTTAATATTATTTAAAATTTTATATTTTATATTTTTCTCAAAGAGCCTTCACGTTATTGAACAAACTTTCGTTCCATAAGGTATGTGTATATATATATAGGGGAATAGATTAGGTGTAATTATAATGAGAGTAGAATGATGACAGATACGTGATGAGTGTGGTCACGAAGTTATTTGTTGGCGTTCAATCATATAGGGTATAGATAGAGAGGTATATATGAGTAATGCCACAAATGTCATAGTCTTCTATATATGAGTCATCATCTCATTGTTAGTTAGCTTGCTTCTTCATGGCTGGTGGGCAGCCTTTAGCTAGGCTAGGCCGCCCTGCCTCCCACTTTGTTCACATCTCTAGTTAGGATGCATGCATGTATTGTTTCCTAATTTGTCTCCATCCCTTTCCACTGTAACATCCTAATTTTAAGTGACTATTAGTGTCCAGAAAAAAAAAGAGTAATTTTACATATAATCGTGGAGTATACAAGCATCACGCAATTGCTTCAAAAAATAATAGAGTTCATGATTAAAAAGTTATTTTTTTCATGTGGGTCCTGTATTAATTTATTTTTTTAAAAAAGACTGGCACTTGCACAACCACAATTATAAATATCATTTTTTCAAATTTGAAGTGACTTAAATGCATTATAGGTGATATATATGCGTTACATGATGTCATGATTTTAATATATGGTCAAAAAATGTGTGATCCAAAATCCAAATACAAGGTACCTAAATAAATATATTTATATTGATGATCAGTGAATTAATGGTTTCATCGATCGATCGAATAATTAATTAATGTCCAACTCTAGCTAAAAAGTGGTTGGCAACTTGGCCGGTTTAATGGCTCTTTGGTTTTTTGTAATCCAAGAAACTTACAAGACTCCGGCCGGCCACCATGATCTTGATCAATATTGAAGTAGGGGGTGTTTGACATGTAATTGTCTGTGAGATCTAGCGCGTGGGCATCTCACTGTTCTCTAAAGGCAAGCAAATTAATAATTAATTGCGCGCGCGCAGCATTAAATTAAAATATAGCTAGCAATAATGGGCATAATGTTGCAACTTGCATCGTGCATGCATGGAGTGGGGTCCATCGAATTACTATCAGGGTTGGTTCTTAATTTTGTTGTTGACCCAATTTACTGAGATCAAGCTGTACGTACGTCCAGAATCTTTGTTAAAAAAAGAAAAAAAAAATAGTCCAGATAGTGGTGGCCAGGTCGAGGCATGCATGCAGTTGGATGGTGTGCATTATGGACGTGGAACATATGGACTGTCCCTTAATATTGGGGCAACTCATATGGCCAGTGTTCGATCACGTTTTTCCATTTCTTTGAATTTTGGAGTGGGTGTACTACTTGTTATTTTTGTCCCAATAAGCATTTTTGGGTTTTTTCTTCCTTTTATTTTTTTTTTTATTTTCTTTTTAATGAATGTTACCAAACTTTTCAATTGCAATAATGAATGGACAGTCCATATGTCCCGCACCCGTACATCATTTGGTCTACATGAGATATATATATATATATATATATATATATGCATGGTTGCGGGTATGGATCATGAATATGATAATTTGTTTCTCTCAATTTTATAAAGAGTAATGCATGAAAAGAAAATAAAAAATATTTGCGCGCAAACTCGAGAATATATATAATATTAAGAGTAATACTATATATAATTTTAAAGTATGCAAATCTACTCTATTTGAAAGAAAGTAAAGTCTATTGTTAAAAAATATATCCAATTTAAAGTGTGCAAATCTACTCTATTTTAAAGTGTGCAAATTTACGCCATATATGTATCAAATTTATCCATTTTTTTATTCAAAAAAAGTGTGCGGAATTTGCATATTCTAAAATTACAAATAATTTCTTATACATTAATCAATCTCATAAAGCTGGTTAAGGAAAGATGCTTGGTCACTATAAGAAAAATGAGCATTTATAATAAATTATTTGCAATAAAAATAATGACTATTCACAATGAGAATAGATTTATTTTAACAGAAAATAAATTATAGCAAATAAATAATTTTCTTTATAATGAGTGCACTTAAGCCCCGTTTGGTTACACAGATGAGATGAGATAAGATGTTTTGAATAGTAATGAATAAAATATTGTTATAATATAATTTTTTTAATATTAATGTTGTATTAGAATTTAAAACAATTAAATTACTTATTATATTTTATATAAAAAATTAAAAAAATTATAAAAATGTGACGAAATAAAATAATTTTATTTAACCAATTTGGACCTTAAAATATTAAGGAAGTATTTGATTTATATTTAAAAAAATAGTAATTAAATGATTCCTATATATATATAGTAATACTGTGTGGTAGGTACTGAAAATGCTTGACGTGGTTTATATATATATGCCGTAGTACGTACGTAAGTACTCATTAATTTTCATTACTTGTCAGAATCTTCCACTTGTGTCGAATGCTGGCGGTCAGTATGACTGTATGATGGTGCGGTGCCGTCAAGCAGACACACAACTTTAAGGACCAGCTACGGCCACCGTTGGGGGCTCCCGCTGGGAGCTCCCGTTAGGCCAAATATTTTTTTTCTGTTTTTGTTTTTTTTTTACATCATTTTTTTTATACTTTTTAATATTTAAAAAAATATAAAAAAATCACAATAATATTAAAAAAAAATTTCTTAACCATTAAGAAAAAAAAAAAAAAAAAAAAAAAAACTGGGAGCGGTAGCTCCCAGCGGGATCCCCCAACGGGGGTTTAGCATTTTCCCAACTTTAAACATGCGCATCTAACCGCATGCTCAAGAGAGCTAGGTAGTGAACTCATGCATCATGTGCAGTTATGCACGTGTCGAAGCTCATGATCAGTACTATGTATGTTAAATCTATATTATATATATGTGCAGCAAGGGGACGGAAAAGGCTGGCCATGCAGCTCTCTCTTGCAGTCACAAGGGTACATATATCGACTCACCGCGTAGAGACAAAGGTCATCTTTTTGCAGGATCATATGTATATATCAGCTTCAGTATTGTAATAAAGGGTCACCATAGACTATATAGTACTCGACACTCCTTAGTATGCCCACATATATGAAGTGCCTTCAATCAATGGGTTAATTTTATATGGGTTACACTATAGGGACTATTTTGATACCTGGCCTTTTAGGATTAAACTTATAAGTACTATTTATATAGTCCTTCCCTACTTTAGGTATATAGATTCTTGGCACAAGTTAGAAATTAACTCATTATCTCTTAAGTATTAACTGATCTCTTTAGTCCTAGTATTTAAGTTGTGGGATACGTGAGTGAGTATTATTACTCTGGTCTTGTCATGTAGGACACTTCACTATCAACGGAGGTGATTTCGGACGAACAAGACCCAAGAAAAAATCCGTGAAACAACTGCATCTGATTTGAGATTTGCCACTTGAAACGCTTCCAATTATGTACTCTGATTTAGATTCATAGCTAGAGGTTTAAAATTTAGATAGTCACTTTTTGATTTAGTGATATTATCTCTCAAGTGGAGAGATGATATACTAAAATATGTTATGGAGGCATAAGATATTGGGTGTGAAGATTAAGAAATTGAAAGTTTTGTTGCTAATTTGATCCCTATACTTTATTTAGCAAAGTCAACGAGAAAAAGCAATAATAGCATTTTCTACATTAAAATTCCTATACATGCACACTAATATTTTGTAAGGAAAGAAAATAAGAGAAACTATCTCATCATATAAATGTGATTCCAAGATTTTTTTTTTTTTTTTTTAATTTTTAAACTAGAGGCAAATATACTTTTCAAATAAAATATTTTCTGAGTTGCAATTGTATGAACTATATGATAAGAGTATTTATCTTGCAGTGTTATAACTTGCTGAAAATTGAGTTATAATTGAATTATGGCTCAAAGCAGTTGATACATCACACTTGAGTTGATGTAATATGGATTTGCAGCCTTAATTCGAACATTTTACCCATTAGATTAAGTTCATTATCCTTTTAGTGAGGCTAAATGATTGTGTAATTATTTTTATTTTAAAATTTGTAAAAGTTGTATTGATTTTTGTATTTGGATAATAATTAAGTAATTATTAGATGAAAATGTTAAAAATTTGAAATTGAAAAGTATTTTATATTTAAGTGATATTTGAGAATGAAATTATGAGAATTTTTTAAAATTCTATGTCTCTTCTCTATGTCCAAACATCCCCTATGTCTTGTGAGACCATTTACAAGAGAAATAGTTTCTAAGTACTTTTGTTCAAAATCCACGCAATTACTGAGATGATAAATACCAAAGAAGCTATATTTTGTGTAGAAATGCATATACTATTTGGTGTTTCTATTATAGTTTACTCATGGGAGTTAGAGGTTAAGATTTAGTTAGAGGGTAAATATGTCTTAATTAATTGAGTGAGTTTGTGTTGTGATTTGGAATAGTCATTAAAAATAATGACTAGACTATTGTGATTTTCCTTGAGGGCAAAAGCCCTTATCGCTTCCACTTAGTTATCTCACATATTGTTGTTGATTACAAAAGATTCATTTGAATCGATGAAGTCGCAAATTAAGTTTGTTGAATGATATATATGGTCACCTTGTGGATTCCTAGCAATCGCGATTGGGCTTGATGATAAAAATTTAAGGCTCGTATTGTGAGTTTGACCCTAAATGAGATTCATAATAAATTACTAACTTTTATGGTTGTGCAAAATATTTTTATATATAAAAGCGGAGTCTTTTGATGAGTGCATGTTTTTTAAATGTTACTGCATATGAAACTGCGCATGGAGAGAAATTGTCCTAAGGCACCACTTGAAATTTGTGGTTTAATTATTTATAGTTGATCATGTGATTTCTCTCCCTCATAGTAGGATAATATTACTCGTCGTACACATGATAGTGTATGTTCTATAATCGTGTGGTATGATTGGGAGCATTTAGTGAGCACACACATTCGCCATAAATTTAGAGGTTATAGTGAACAATGTATTTTAACAGACTTAGATCGGTTCACTCACATGAGCGATCGCCTTTAGCACTTAGGTAGTGAGCGGATATGAAACATTGTGTCCCTTGATGTTTATGTAGCATCTAGAGATGGTTTACACAAATAAATATATATATATATATATGTTGTCTTAGCTAGGCTAAGATAATGTTTTTGTTATTTGTTAAAACTATACATGAATAACCCACAATCCATGTAGCTTGTGTTTAGTCGGATGTGATATCCTCTTTGGTACTTTGGATAGCGAGCAAAGGAGAGGACTCGAGTTACGCGCTAAGACAGGTATTAGACTAAAATTTATATGGTATATTGAGATTAGACATACATCGTTTTTTAAAGAGAACTACACCCTATCATGTATTTTATACTATATGTGTTTTTACAACCAACAATAGAAGTGAGTGAATGAATCCATGTTTCTTCGCCGTATAAATCCTATAGGTCATAATTGATGACGTTAAGACTTTTGCCCATGTCACGAGATTAAAGTTTTAGAGTATGGTACTTTGGTATATTATCTATTGAGGGCAAAGGGAAGGCCGTTAGGTAATACATTGATATTTTGTTTGTACTCACTACTGTCACGCTCTAATTTTTCTAAGTATTGGAGGTGGATCTAATGATGTCACAATAGAAATTTAAAATTAAAACGGGAAAATAATGTAAAAGCCTCCAGATTTATAATAGATTATTTTCACATTTTTTATCTCATAAAAATCATAAAATCAACTCAGATTGTTCTTTCAAATGAAACTTTAACTATTCTATAGATGACACTTATTTCATAATTCTACTTCTAACCTTCCCATGTGTCCTTGAAGCTTCTTTATTAATATGCCCCCCTTCAGTATCTATATAATAATAATAAAATACTAGTGGAAGGAAAGTCCACGGCTTCATAAGTAGAATTGATTATGGTGGTTGTAACATATGAGCCTCATTTTATAAATTACAAATAAACTGAAAATAAAAATGATAAATGAAATCATAGTATTGAACATAAATTGAAAATATTATACCATGTCAAGAAGCACTTCAAAAAATCGCTCCACATATGTAACTACTCCTTCTAAGAGTAGCTATCTGTCATTTAGTGTAGTTATCCTCCCCATATATTTTTCGAGTGTGTCTATGTCTTCTCAACATCCTTTGGTATATTTATCCTCTCCAATAGGGCTATTTATCCGGGCTGGATTTTTTCCCAACCCGGTCCGGAACTCGGTTATATGGGTTTCGACCCTGATCAAATCTGGGCCTGAACCCGCATGACAAAACCCCGACCTATACGGTTCGGGCCAGGTATTAAAACACTGGTTTCGCATTTTATACCCGGTGCTCGGTTTTATATACACCTCCAATAAATTTTCACGATTTCCATTTTCCCCCACCCCATGTCATACGATTCTCTTCTTTATATTTGGTAGGGTCTCTCTCTCTCTCTCTCTCATGAAACCGTGTCTCTCTATTGAAGCTTCAACCGTCTTCTCTCTATCTCGCTGCCATGTTTGTCTAGCCGGTGACCTTTCAGTAAGTCTCTCTCTCGATCTATGAACAATGAATGTAAATTTAGGTAAATCTAGTGTTTTGGTGAACTGGGTCTCTTCATTGTGCTTGGAACTTGTTGAATGTGATTTTTTTTTGTGTTATCTCTCATGGAAGTAGGTGATGGGGGAGGGCAAGGAACAGAGAAGACACGAAGTGGAAGAAGACTGAAGTGGATCTGTCGAGTTAGGAAGATGAGGGTTGGACTGTTAAATGGTAACTCAAAAGGCAACATATGTGTCTCCTCTCTCATACTTTATTGATATGTATGCTATATTTGTTAAAGATTAGTGTACGTAACTGCATGTGTTTGGGAATCTTTGTCTGTTATATTGATGAATGAAAATGGGTTGGAAATTTAGGAACCAGTGGTAGGACCATTGAGGAGAGGAGACGGTGTTGCACATGTGAAACTCTTGGGCAAAAAGTAGTTTTATTGTTGTATCTTATCGTTTTAACTGTTTCTCATGACACCCTAGCCAAAAACAAAAAAGAATTCACAAAGGCGCCATACATTTTAGAAAAAGTAGTAGGAGAGAGGGCCTAAAAGAATTCACGAAGCTTCATATGTTGTTGTTATGTCTGGCTATGAATTTAATGTATAAACAAATCATTTTCTGCAACTAAGTTCCAAACAATTCCCAATCTGTAAGTAGTAGTCATAAATGCTATATATTCTGATTGAAATTCCACCAAAATCCAAGGGATCTTAAGTTCCCACTCTTATTTCCAAGTACAAATCTAAGGGTGATGATGAGAAGTGAACCGAGAAGGTCTATTGTGCAACCATTTCAACCACATTCTCCTAAGATCATTTTTATAAATATTTGTGTGATTTTGAATATGGGTTTAATAAGTATTTTAGATTATTGATGACTCAAACATGAAAACTTATGCACACTTAATATTCCAATTGTTTTTTTTTTCCAATTTGGGTTTAACAAGTATTTCATTATTGATTTTGGGAGAATTTCTTGGGTTTCTAATCATGAAAGATGAAAACTTTAGGGAGAAACCATTACATTGCAAGAATATACTTGCTCACTTTTCACTTCCCATGCCAGCATATATGTCATTATTGTGAATACTTACACTGTTCTTCAACTGAATCTTCTGCTTAACTGTCCAGCCCTTTATCCTGATCAATAATGGTAGCCACTATTCTAGAGTGCTATTGTGTATTTAATTCCTTGATATCAACACATTTGTTGACCACAAATATGCTTTAAAATTTCTTTCTTAGCAGCTGGATGAGATTTGTTCAAGAAATCACCTTGGCAATCATGGGAAGACGAGGAGTGAAGTTACTCATATGGTCCTCAAAATCCTCAAACTCAGGTGTTCTTCTAGCCCATAGATTGCAATCCCACATTGCATATGGGGTAAATGTTCAAATTAACACCATAATTAGTACTACTCAATTCATTTCAACATCAAAATTATAATAGGAATCGGTGTTCCTTTCCATGTTTTGTGTTTTTCTTTATTGAAATATATTCTCTCTTCATTTTGGTTGGCTGCAGAGAATATACTAGGAATTCAATGTGGTGGTTGTCTCTAGTTTGGGTGGCTATAGATAATAGACTTTAAGTTGTTATTTGGTGTGATTAAACCACTGATGGAGGACTATGTTATTTATATGTAACTCATATCTTGTAATTTTATATTTTATAATGTAATGTATATAATACAAAATAATGTAATATGTAGTGTGCATTGTGTGTTGCATGCATATCATGATGAATATTGGATTTTTATTTTTATTTTTGGCATGCATTTAGTTAAAAAGGTAACTAGTTGTTTCTAGGTTTATTTGTTTTTTACATAAACTTTCGTTTTTCATTTTTAATATATTTTTATGATTCTAGATAATCTTCAATGTATTAGTATTATGGTTTTCAAGATGACTTCTTGAATATATATATATATATATATAGGGTTTGTAAGAAAAACAATTAGTAGAATATAGGCTTCTAGATTAAAAAAAAAATGATTTTCACCATTATCCTGTACTTATAAAAATTCTAATAATATAGCCTTTGTTAAAAAAAAAAAAAAAATGGTTTAGCCCGAGAACCCGCGCATTGTAAAAACTCAGATACATCTAGGTATATCTAAGCAAACTCGGCCCTTGAGATCCAGGTTCCAAGTTGGGTATACCTAGATATCCAGTCTGAAACCTAGATGAAGAGTCCTACTCTCCAATATAATATAGTAACGGTACCATAATATACTAAAGCTTATAAACATTATTTATTAGATCATGAGATTAATTCCATTAAAATATAGTGCTTGATTTTCATGTAAATATAACTGTAACATAAATGACATGAAGTTTTTCTAAAAATCTTCTATGAATATACCATGACAACATATACAAGAGTCCATGCTATGTAACCATTATTTTCTTATAAACTCGAGTCACACATTTCCTGATATTCTATTTTACATTGAGATGCTCCAACATTTATGATGCAATGCAAAATAAGTTTTTTAAGTAATAACATTTCAAACATGCTTAATAAAAACAAAGTGCCCAGAAACTATTAATAAAAATACAAGATTAATTGAATCCACTTACTTGGATACACTAATTACTACTGGATTGTTGAACCCAAGGTTTCAAGTTTCGTATAATTATATATCTACACATGGATTTTGATGATAACAAATGAATTCAAAGAATAAAGAAGTCTTAAACTAAGTGTTGCGATACCCACTTAATGTAATATATCTATTACATATCGTTTAGGAATCAAAGGAAGTGTGACTTCTCATTATATATAAGGCATTGTTTAAAACATACATAAAACAAATTTCAATATTCTATTTGTACATGCCAAAATACATACCCAACATATAAGAGATTTATATTCTAAACAAAAATACAATAGTTTCATCAGTCCTATTAGCAGACCTAACAAGAATGGAGTTTACCAAAATGTGAGAAATGAGAGAGAGAGAGAGAGAGAGAGAGAGAGAGAGAGATCCAAACCAAGAGTATTTTATTAACACTATTCTTTGCATTTCTGGACCTTTAGGCTTCATAGAAGTCTTTGTGACTAGCCATTTTGTGCCCATATTCCTCCAAAACCAATTATCTAAATTGACTAGTAGGGCTGGGCTCTGACTCTGACAGAGTCAAAAAGCCCAATCTAACCTTTGACTTCGACTAAAGTTGGAGGTCAAGTTAGCTCCAACTTTGACTCCAATCGGGAGTGGAATCCAACTTGGAATTCAAAGGCGGAGATCGAAACTTTAATTGAATATGGGCTTCCTTAGAGTGGTCCACTAGCAGTGATGTGCAGTGGTCGACTTAAGGTGGCTTCTCACGAGCTCACAAAATAGATTGAGATGATAAAACAAGATAAGCCATGTAAGAATCACAACATCTCCAACATCATGAGAACGATTCCAAGACAAACCTCTCTGCAGCCTAGCTCTATTCTGTCCTTTCTCATGATACAAAGACAAACGAATGAAAGCAAGACTACATACAATCTTCTTGTCTGAGCTTGTTTAGCAAAGCTGTAATAAGAGCGTCCCTTTTCTTAACTTGAGCCTCCTCTCTCATCATCATTTGCTCTTCCCACAACTTGTGAAAAGCCTTTGTCAAAAACCTCAATTTCTGCAACTTGCTTATAAAAAAAAAGCAACAACAAGACAAAAGTAAGCCTGATAACTTTACTTATAAAACTAAAAGAAAAAGAAAAATGACCAAGTCTTTTCAGAAGTGCAGTGAAAAGTAGTGTACAAAGAAGATGAAATTAAGTTTTTAATTGCCCAAGGAAAAAATACATTAGAAGTGTAAAGAGAAAGATTGATGGGTTTAATTGTCCAAGGAAAAAATAATTCAAAACACGTATAGTTGTTAGATTATTAAATATGCTATAATTTTTAGAATTATTTGTCTAAGTCAGAGTTCAGAAGTCGAAGCCTATATCAGCTCTGACTTTGACTCCAAGTCCAACATTTTTTCTTTGGGTAACTCCGACTCCGAATTTTGATTTTTTGTCGGAGGTTTTGCACACCCCTATTGAGTAGCAGTATAAGATTTTAAATGTATTTACATATGCCCAAACATTCTGATCACATTCCCAAGTAAGTCTTAACTTCTCATATTAAACTATATCTTCTTCCACTATAAATCACAAGATCTTGATCAATTGATCATGGAAACTCAAATTCACAAAATATCGAGCACCTGTTCACAATTTTAAATTCTAACAATTCAACATGTTTACTCTAACACCCATTAGCATCTTTTCCCAATGAAGAGTACTTAATACAACTTAGTTGTAATTCAACCGATGCAAAATAATATATGTGAAATATATGTCTAAATGGGAGACCAAATGCGAAACTAAGACCAAGGTCAATTACTTGTTGAAATTGAAAGAAGAGTTGTAAATCTCTTAAAAATTCGAAATTAGGATTAAGGCTCAAAATTAATATTTTATCATAAAGCATTAAAATACATTTTCCACATGTGCATGAATATTTTGAAAATTTTGAAAGATGATTGATTGTCATATTTCACATGTGCATGATATGATTAAAGGTTTGAACTTTGAAAATATTAAGATGATTGATTGTCATCTTCCACATGTGCATGTTTTATTTGAATATTTTCAAAAGTGATGGATGCTTTTCTTGACTTATGCAAAAGGTAGATGTTTTTGTTTGAAAATTTTGAAAAGTAAAGTGTGCTCCTTTTGTCATATGCAAAAAGTTAAAAATTAGATTTGAATTTTTTGAAAAGTAAAGTGTGCTCCTTTTGTCATATGCAAAAAGTAAAAAGATTAGGTTTGAATTTTTTGAAAAATGAATGATGATGTCTTTGACATGTGAATCTTTTTAAATTTAAATATGAAGTCTCATATGCCTATAAATAGATCATTTGAGAGTTTCACATTCACAACACCAAGATCATACAACATTCATACAAAGCTTTCATTCTCTCTTCTCTATGCATTGAGCCTTAATCCTTGTTCATTTTGAGAGATATAATTTGCGTTGTATTGTTCTTATTTCACTCATTGAGGAGTGTATTCTGATAACCTACACACTATCAACTCTTGTATCAGTAAAAGGGTGTGTATAACCCTTGTGTGTGTAAAAAGTGTTCTACACAAAAAATAGTTGAATCACCATGTGTAAGGTGATTGCAAGTGTAGAGGGTGTTCTACACGGATCCTTTATAGCTTTGTTGTTCAAAGGTGTAATAGGTTTCTATCTCCACCTGAAGGAGGTTGAATAGTGAATTCGGGGATCCTCAAGGGGTAGCTTGAGGCGAGGACGTAGGCAGTGGGGCCGAACCTTGTTAACATACTGAGTTTGCTTCTCTCTTACCCTTACTCTTTATATTTATTGTTATTTCATATTTTGTTTATATTTTATATTGTATATTTGATTTATAATTGTTATTTTTTTAAAATATAACTCAATTCATCTCTCATCTTGTGTTAGTTATCTGGGCAACAATTTTGATAATAACAAATGAATTCAAAGAATAAAGAAGTCTTAAACTCAAGTTGTCTACACAATGGAGTCAATCACATCAAGGAACCAAGCATGAGCAAGAAGGAAACAATTTCACATTAAAACTCATAAAGTAATGTTGTAAATCTCTTAAAAATTTGAAATTAGGATTGAGGCTCAAAATTAATATTTTATCATAAAGCATTAAAATAAATTTTTTACATGTGCATAAATATTTTGAAAATTAAATTTAAAAATGTTGAAAGATGATTGATTTTCATCTTTCATATGTACATGACATGATTAAAAGTTTGAATTTTGAAAATATTAGAGATGATTGATTGTCATCTCTCATATGTGCATACTTTATTTGAATATTTTCAAAAGTGATTGATGCTCTTTTTGACTTATACAAAAAGTAGATAATTTTGTTTGAAAATTTTGAAAATATTAAAGATGATTGATTGTCATCTTTCACATGAGCATGCTTTATTTAGATATTTTCAAAAATAATTGATGCTCTTTTTGACTTATGCAAAAAGTAGATAATTTTGTTTGAAAAAATTTGAAAAGTAAAGTGTATTCTTTTTGTCATATGTGAAAAATAAAAAGATTATGTTTGAAATTTTTGAAATGTGAATGATGTTGTCTTGACAAATGAAAAAGAAGAAATTTTTATTTGAATTTTTTAAAAAGTGAATGATGTTGTCTTTGATATGTGAATCTTTTTAAATTTGAATATGAAGTCTCGTATGTCTATAAATAGATCATTTGAGAGATTCAAAATCATAACACCAAGAGCATACAACATTCATTCAAACCTTTCATTCTCTCTTCTCTAAGTATTGAGTCTTAAACCTTGTTCATTTTGATAGAGATATAACTTACGTTGTATTGTTCTTATTTCATTCATTGAGAAGTATTCTACATGGATCATTTGTAGCGGTGTTGTTCAAATGTGTAATATATTTCTATCTCCACTTGAATGAGGTTGAATAGTGAATTTGAAGATTCTCAAGGGGTAGCTTGCGGCGAGGACGTAGGCAGTAGGGCCAAACCTCATTAACATACCTAGTTTGTTTCTCTCTTACCCTTACTCTTTATATTTATTGCTGCTTCGTATTTTATTTATATTTTATATTGTGTATTTGATTTATAATTGTTAATTTTTTAAATATAATCCAATTCACTTCCCTCTTGTGTTAGTTATCTGGGCAACATTGATAACAGCAAAAGTATCACTTTGATTTGAATAAAATATTATTACATTTTTTTAGATTTAGGCATTCTAGCCTTATGCAAAAATAGATTCAGAATCCAACACCCTTATACAACACTAAGTGGGTATCGCAACACTTATTTCTAAAATCCATATACCCTATTTTAGAGTTATTCCATAGGCAACAATGATACACAAAAGTCTATTTTATTAACACTATTCTTTGCATTTCTGGACCTTTAGGCTTCATAGAAGTCTTTGTGACTAGCCATTTTGTGCCCATATTCCTCCAAAACCAATTATCTAAATTGACTAGTAGGGCTGGGCTCTGACTCTGACAGAGTCAAAAAGCCCAATCTAACCTTTGACTTCGACTAAAGTTGGAGGTCAAGTTAGCTCCAACTTTGACTCCAATCGGGAGTGGAATCCAACTTGGAATTCAAAGGCGGAGATCGAAACTTTAATTGAATATGGGCTTCCTTAGAGTGGTCCACTAGCAGTGATGTGCAGTGGTCGACTTAAGGTGGCTTCTCACGAGCTCACAAAATAGATTGAGATGATAAAACAAGATAAGCCATGTAAGAATCACAACATCTCCAACATCATGAGAACGATTCCAAGACAAACCTCTCTGCAGCCTAGCTCTATTCTGTCCTTTCTCATGATACAAAGACAAACGAATGAAAGCAAGACTACATACAATCTTCTTGTCTGAGCTTGTTTAGCAAAGCTGTAATAAGAGCGTCCCTTTTCTTAACTTGAGCCTCCTCTCTCATCATCATTTGCTCTTCCCACAACTTGTGAAAAGCCTTTGTCAAAAACCTCAATTTCTGCAACTTGCTTATAAAAAAAAAGCAACAACAAGACAAAAGTAAGCCTGATAACTTTACTTATAAAACTAAAAGAAAAAGAAAAATGACCAAGTCTTTTCAGAAGTGCAGTGAAAAGTAGTGTACAAAGAAGATGAAATTAAGTTTTTAATTGCCCAAGGAAAAAATACATTAGAAGTGTAAAGAGAAAGATTGATGGGTTTAATTGTCCAAGGAAAAAATAATTCAAAACACGTATAGTTGTTAGATTATTAAATATGCTATAATTTTTAGAATTATTTGTCTAAGTCAGAGTTCAGAAGTCGAAGCCTATATCAGCTCTGACTTTGACTCCAAGTCCAACATTTTTTCTTTGGGTAACTCCGACTCCGAATTTTGATTTTTTGTCGGAGGTTTTGCACACCCCTATTGAGTAGCAGTATAAGATTTTAAATGTATTTACATATGCCCAAACATTCTGATCACATTCCCAAGTAAGTCTTAACTTCTCATATTAAACTATATCTTCTTCCACTATAAATCACAAGATCTTGATCAATTGATCATGGAAACTCAAATTCACAAAATATCGAGCACCTGTTCACAATTTTAAATTCTAACAATTCAACATGTTTACTCTAACACCCATTAGCATCTTTTCCCAATGAAGAGTACTTAATACAACTTAGTTGTAATTCAACCGATGCAAAATAATATATGTGAAATATATGTCTAAATGGGAGACCAAATGCGAAACTAAGACCAAGGTCAATTACTTGTTGAAATTGAAAGAAGAATCTATTACATATCGTTTAGGAATCAAAGGAAGTGTGACTTCTTTGCCATTATATATAAGGGATTGTTTAAAACGTACATAAAACAAATTTCAATATTCTATTTGTACATGCCAAAATACATACCCAGCATATAAGAGATTTATATTCTAAACAAAAATACAACATTTTCATCAGTCCTATTAGAAGATCTAACAAGAATGGAGTTTACCAAAATGTGAGAAATGAGAGAGAGAGAGAGAGAGAGAGAGATCCAAACCAAGAGCACGAAATGAGAAGAGAGAAACTTGTATGAGTTGTGTGCTTCGATCCGTGCTTATTTATAGGAGAGAAATCGCATCATTTCGATCAATAATTCAGCATCTTTGAAGTAATTTTGTGTGTTACGGTTGGCAACATTAAAACCATCGTGATGAAGTTGGCATCGAAAAATAAATGCTTGAGCTCCTCACTCTGTCTCTGTGTGAGAGAGAGAGAGAGAGAGAGAGAGAGAGATCCAAACCAAGAGCGTAAAATGAGAAGAGAGAAACTTGTGTGCTTCGATCCGTGCTTATTTATAGGAGAGAAATCGCATCGTTTCGATCGATGATTCAGCTTCTTCAAAGTAATCTTGTGCGTTACGATTGACAACATTAACATTGTCGTGATGGAGTCGATGCTGAAAAATTAACCCTTGAGCTTCTCACTTTGGTGTGTGTGTGTGTGTGTGTGTGTGTGTGTGAGAGAGAGAGAGAGAGAGAGAGAGAGAGAGAGAGAGAGAGAGAGAGAGAGAGACGTGTGGGTGGGGGTAAGGGCTTTTAGTGAAACATACCATTTCACTTCTTTTTTTCTTTTTTTAGGGGTTAGGTTCAAGGGTTCGGCTTTTACCAAAACTTTATGGACTAGATATCACAACCGGCAAGTTGTGTTGCTTTTTGAAGTTGCAACATAGTCATGGATACATCATATTTTTATGGCAATTGATCCTTACTCTAAATCATTTAGGCTTGAAAAAGATTGGCTAGGATGCTTGGTTTAATGTGACAAATGAGTTGGGGAATAATGAGACCCTTTTTCGAGATGTTACTGTGTTGGTTTACTCCCAAAGAGATTTGATATAATGCTCACATTTTTCTTTTACAGGTATTATTAGTGGTCGCACAGTCTATCTGTCAGTATAAATAGGATTGAGAGTATATTGAAAAATGAAAGCCTGGAGTTTTGCTCACTCCGTGTGAGTGAGAGATGTAATAAAGGGGCACCCACTCCTCTTTATATGCCCACATATGAATTAAGTGGCTATTCAAGCCTCTTCAAGGGCTTTGACGATTGGCTAGTGGCTATTAAGGCTAGCCAGGGATTTACACTTATAGGGGCTATATAGCCCTTCCCCTCGTTGGGTGTATAAATCCTTGGCACAAGTTAGAACTGATCTCTTTCTCATGTATTGGCTCTTTATAGTCCCAGTATTTTTAGTTGTAGAGTACGTAAGTGTTATTCTAGTCTTATCACGTAGCACACTTCACCACTGATGAGGATGGGATGAACAACACCCTGTAGAAAAATCTGTAGATTATTATTAACCACATCCAATTTGAGATTTGCCGCTCGAAGTAAACATTTCTAGCTAGTACTGATCTAGTTTTTCTAACAAGTATAGACTGCCTCTCTATCTGTAAACTTATAAGAGAGAGGGAGAGAGATCCGACTTCTTAAATTAAGGCACCCATGCATGCATGCACAACTCTGAAAACCAAGAACCCCAAGTCAAATTAACGTCCCACCCCCGGCCATGCATCTTCTCGACCAGGATTTCCAACGAACGAGTAGTAGTACTACTGAATCTCTACAGAGATATGTGATTTGTAAGTTTGGTTTATTTTGTTGATCAAGCATGGCATGTACGTACCTGATGAACTGATCACTTTAGAATAATAAATCTTTGCTAAAAATTATGTCAATTAATGCATGTCAAAGTGATCATCATGAAGATCTTTAAAATCCGGCGAGTTGAAGTTAACATATAATCTCCGACTAAGGATATTGGAGATTGAGGAATTAGAAGAAGATCAGCGGCCGGTGATCTCTCGATTAATTAATCCACAACGTACAACAAAATACAGCATTTTCAATCGTGACGTGACCAAAGTTTGCAAGTCAAACTATATAATCAAAATTATTTAGTTTATCCAAGATTTATATATAGTATATATACGATCGATGGAGCCGGAGATCACGTAAGGCTAGCTAGTTTATTATTTATATAATAAGTTGTTTGTTGATCTCTCAATATCTCGATCGATCTACTGATAATGTATCCTAGCTGGCTGTAAGCTTTTATATATCAAAAAAATATAATACTTTGCTTAGAAAAAAATATCACATTCATCATTAATTCAACTTTAAAAATAATAATTAATGCTTGTCATCAAAATAATAATAATAATGGACACTAGCTTATTGGTAAGAGCATTGTTAATAGATTATGTATATGTAAAGGATAATTTTGATGAATGTAAGATGAATTTAAATTTTGACTATTCTATTTAGATAAGTCTCTACATTGGAATAGTTATTTTTTTTTATAATATAACAATAAAATAATATAAGATGAATTTGACTTTAACTATTCACATCAAATCTCCACATTAGATATCTATTTATTTATTATATAGCAATAAGTAATTAATAATTTAAAAAATATTTCATTTTTTAATTATTAATTTATTTTATTTTATCATATTTTAATTATTAAGTCTAATTTTCCAAAAGAAAAAAAAAATACTAACAAAAAGCATATAATTATAACAAACCACTTACAAACTCAAAGAGGCAGAAAAACTACTCTGATTTTTAAAATTTTTTTTAATAAAATTCTTTAGCTTCTTTGTCATAATAAACAGATAAAAACTTTAAACACTAAACAAATTAATTGATTCCCTCTCCCTTAATCACTGCCTAGCTACCTACTTTTATGTTATGAGTGATTCCACAGCTACCGAGAGATTTTTTCGATGAGTTTAATCTATTTTTTTCATATATTTTTTTAATCATCTTTAATATTTTTTAAAAAAAATAAAAAAAAATTACAACATTATTAAAAAAATATTTTTTTAATTACTAAGTAAAAAAATATAAATAAATAAATAAATTTTATTAGAACACACCATCGAGATGCTTACTCATCCATCCAATCATTAATGCCTCATTGGCTTACTCATCTTATGTACTTCATTATTTCATTATTAAAGCTGCCACAAAAGCTATAAGCAAATACCTCTTCGGACAACTTCAAATCACACTCACCACCTCAACTCCCACACTTTTTGTAAAGACATTTCCCTATATTCAAATCACTTTTTCTTGTCAATTTCTCTTTGATTAAAAAAATTATCGAAACAAATAAAGTGTACCCAAATGTTAAAAAGAACCTATATATTCTATGGTATATACTCTTTTGAGCCTCTTAGTGCAACTTCCCAAAGCAGATAACAGCGTGTGTGTGTGTGTGTGTATATATATATATATATATATATATATATTAAAAGTAGAAAGATTGAAAAGGGGGGGGAATTAGTGGGAGGAAATCCTTATGGTGAATCACTTTTAAATCATGCTTTTAGTAAAATATGTGAGAAAAATAATACATTATTACACATATGGGGTTCGTATCACAACCAACTGAAAAGAGGGGAAAAGAAAAAGAAAAATTTTAGACAAAGAACTTAGGGTTATGTCTATGGAGAGTTATAAAAAATTATCTTATAAACTAGCAGGGATGAATGCAAGATATTATATTTATTTTACAAAAAAAAAAAAATTTAACAATTTAATGTACGGCTTTAAGTTACGCCAATTTGTAAATTAGGTTTTTATAATTCTCTCTGTTGATGAACGAAGCATTTCTTGATAAAGAAACCTCTACAATCATAGATCCTACTTATTTTGAGTATATCAAACCCTAATCATAAGCCTATCATGTAACATGTTAATATCAGAACATAAAGCATTCGCAATTTCTACAAAAAGAAGTCTCTACTTAAAATAAACAACTTTTCATAGAGACATTTTGGTGGTAATTTTACTCAGGTAATCAAATGTCAACCACCAAGTTGAGCGATCAGGCTAACATCTGTAAATAGATGGAAAGTTGAACATTACATTGCCCCCCAAATGATTTTTGGCCATTTTCATACAAGTTGGAGGTTGACATTTGATTACCTGAGTAGGCAACCAAGGTGGTAACCTAACGCTGCCTTTGAAGCAGCCTTTAAAGACAAATTAAGAAATGAAAATGGTAGATAAAAAATCCTTTTTATAATTATGTTTTAAATAAAATATTTTAAAATATAATTATAAAAAAAATTATTAAAAAAATAACCGTATATCATTACTAAATTAAAAAAAATAAAAACCCTATTTATTTATTTATTTATGGATAAAGCTATAGATGAAAGTTATCGAAATCTGCTACCAATTTCTTTTTTTATTTTATTTATTTATTTATTTATTAAAGAATTATTTTTAAGTGATACTGTGAGTTTTTTTTTATATAAAAAAACCATTTAAAGATATAAAAAGAAAATGTATGAAAAAAAAATATAATAAAAATAAATAAATAAACTTACTCTATTCGGTGACCACCTTCGGTGGAATTCATCTGTGGAGCTAGCAACTTCCTTTACTTATACACAAGCACACTCCATCCTCGAGCTTGGAGAGCCTTTTACAAGAAACAAGGATGGAAAACATAGACGTTTGTGCAGAAAACACAGAAATCAACATCTGGTACAAGCATTTGCATCATTCACTTGTGATGGTTACGTGCATCAATTCCAGCATCGGAGTTTGTGCGACTTTCGCAGTTTCGTGTTCCGGTTTCCAAAAAATGGGTGCCAAAGGCATCATTTACCATGACTTCTTTTTCTTTTTCCTTCTATTTTTGGAACGCGCCATCTAGCCGAATTTTGAGGTGCCTTTTCGAGCCTCAACGTCACCTTCCAATTATATTGCATTTACATTTTATAGACAGAGACTTCCCTCCACAGTAAAAACAAATCATATTTTTATACAATAATTAATGTCAAAATTCATATAGTTCACAACATTAAATATTTTAAAGCTCATATATTGTATCCATCTTAATGGCAAAACTTATGTTTGTAGACAATCCTAGTCAGGGCGCAAGTTATTAGCCCTTGAAAGTTGCCAAATTAAGGAAAATTTTAAATCGACTTTATGAATTGGGCATTTAGTTGTCAATCTATTATTGCTACATTTAAAATCTCGAAACCAAAGAATGGAAAACAAAAAGGACTGTCTTTGCCACTAACTGCATCAAAAATCATGATCCCTCCATGCAGAGCAGGTGGGAGTCGGACAAGGGGAAATAGATTGTGCTTTGTATCATAAATTTCATGTCATGGCATCTGCACTAAGATGCTCAAAGTTTCAATAACCGAAGCCGCCCATGCCACCTCCCATACCACCACCTCCCGCAGCCGGGACTTCCTTCTCATCCTTGGGAAGCTCGGTGACAACTGCCTCCGTTGTTGTCAATAACGATGATACACTATTCACATGTAATTGAAGAATCTTGATAAGTTATTGAAGAGAATGAAACAAAAATTACCTAATGAGAATCTACCAATCGTTCATTACCTAGCAGCATCAACCAAGGCTGTTCTGATGACTTTCAGTGGATCGATAATTCCTGCTTCTATCATGTTCACGTATTTATCTGGTACAAGCCAAGATTGCATAAATGTTCATATACATCTTAGGGATTAATATTAGGGAAAAAAAAAGGCTCTCATGCAAATCAGCACAGCACAAGAACTATGACTCAAACAACCTAATTGCTTCTGTTTGTTTGTTGGGAAAGAAGACAAACCTGCAGCTGCATCATATCCGTGGTCGGGATCATTTTGCTCTAACAGCTTACCAACGACAACTGCCCCCTCAACTCCAGCATTAGAAGCAATTGTGTAGGCAGGCATCTACAGCCAAAATGCAGGCTTAAATATTAAAATCACCATTCAAAGCAGTGTCACAAGCTTCCATGCAAATCCTAGGGACTAAAATACAACTGCACGAGTCATTCTGAAAAGAAAACATGAGGAACAGTCCTCTGATCGTATATCACCTCAAGTATTCCTATGATTACCAAAAGCAAGAACCTAAACTCAGGTTTCAATATAAGATTCCTTTTTTATTGGTATCTGACTGCAGTGTGAATCCCTAAATTATTCTAGCCATTGACAACTATGGCCCAACATAACTTAATTTCTTCCCAAAAAACAAATGACTTCAGAGAAAAGCTTATTGCAACATCACTTATCACAATTTATTTGTAAAAATTCACTTTCAAAAATAAATTTATCCCAAAAGATGAAGTCTCGTAAAGCTTGCAGCACATGCCCCTGAGGTCTGGAAAATATTTCAAGTTTTTGTGTCATAGCCTGACCCCAAAAAGAAGGTAATTATTAAATAAAAAACATAAGTTTGATACCTTGAGAGCATTCTTAATAATCTGCACGCCAATCTTTTGGTCAAAGTTTGCAGTTTCCAACTTGTCCAGCTCTTTTGAAGCATATAGAAGTGCAACACCACCACCTGCAAAACAAAAAAAAAAAAAAAAAGTCTTTAATTTACCTTCCTCTGGTCCCACTCCAAATACATTCCGAGAAAACTAGCTTACCAGGTACAATCCCTTCCTCTACAGCAGCCTTGGTGGCATTTAGAGCATCAGTTACTCTATCCTTCTTCTCACTAACTTCTGCTTCGCTCGCTCCTCCAATCTACAAAAAACCAATCTCATTAGTACAATGTTTCAAGAGGTTGTGCCTCAATATACTGCACATGGCAATATCAAAAAGCTTGCAAAGTGTCCCAGAAGTTAAAATACCATTTAGTACAACTGGAAGGAAAGAACAAAAATTGCAATATAATTTTGTGTAACTAGAACAAAAACCACAATATGCATCTCCAAACAGGAAGCTGACCTTTAAAACAGCAACACCGCCAGAAAGCTTCGCAAGGCGCTCCTCTAACTTTTCCTTGTCATAATCAGAAGTGCTCAGTTGAATCGAAGATCTCAGCTGTCACAAAAATAATATGCCAAAAATCAAGTTATTTAAAAAAAAAAAACAAATGCAGCCCCCCCTCCCTTTTCCTTTCCAGTAAAAAAATATAAAAAAGGAAACATATAGTATTACAAAATGGAGTCCCATAATATATCAAAAAAGGGAGCTACATAAACCTGTTCGCTTCTTTCTTCAATGCCTTTTTTGTCCCCAGCCCCATCAAGAATGATAGTATCATCCTTTGACACCGTAACCTACAATCGGAGCCCAAATGAACTGATCATATAGCAAGCACCATGCGAGCATATATTTATATTTCAAAACAGAAAGAAATGTAAAACCATGCATACAGAATTGTATATATACCTTTTTGCATGAACCAAACACTTCTGGTCCCACCTTTTCAAGGTTGAGACCAAGCTCTTCAGTTATTACCTATAATTCAATGCAAAGAAAAAAAGTATAAAAAAATGTCAGTATTTCGTGCAATCACAAATTAGTATGAATTATAAATGGAAAACCAAATTGCCAATTAAACCTACCTCGCCTCCTGTGAGAACAGCAAGGTCCTGCAGACCAGACTTCCTGTTTTCTCCAAACCCAGGGGCTTTAATGGCACAAACCTTCAAAAATCCATGAGCCATCAATAAACTAACATAATCTGCTACTTGACAACATTTAAATGTACAGTTCCAGGACAAAAAATTTTGTATACGAAAAAATAAGACACCTTGATTCCAGCACGAAGCTTGTTCAAAATAAGAGTAGCCAGCGCTTCACTTTCCACATCTTCAGCAACAATCAATAAAGGTCTTTGTGTCTGAAAAACCACATGTCAATCAACTAAGCATAGACTCTGACTTTCATTATCTCCTCAATAAACCACTAACCTTCAAGGCCATCTCCAATACTTTAACTATGGCATTTATATTTGAGATTTTCTTTTCATGGATCAATATGAGTGGATCTTCTAGCTCCTGCCAAAATAAAAAAGTAACCTTGTTACCACTTGGGATAAAGCAGCTTGCAAAAAACAATATCCAATACCCAAAGACGATTTAAAAAAAGACAGTGATCAATCTGAGGGGCCATCAAACAGAGATCAAGTATATAACATAATAAGAAATAGCTAGTGATCAATGAATGGTTAATGCTTACACATTTCTGGTTCTTCTGATTGGTGATGAAATAAGGTGAAATAAAACCTCTATCCAGCTTCATTCCCTCAACAACCTCCAGTTCATTAAAAAGGGTCTTCCCGTCCTGCAACAATAAAGTTGAAACAAAAATAGATACCAATGGCAAGAAGAAGGTAAATTGCAGAGCATACATAAGAAACTAAGGCCCTGGTTGGTTACACATATGAGATGAGATGAAAGTTGAATAAAATATTGCTAGAATATAATTTTTTTATTATTATTTTTATTTTGAGATTTAAAAAGGTTGAATTGTTTATTATATTTTGTGTGAGAGTTTGGAAAAGTTGTAATGATTAAATGGGATGAGATGAGATGAGATGAGATGGGATGGTTTGTGTAACCAAACGGGGCCGAAGTTAAAATGCCTAAAGCTTCAATGCCGAACTCAAAAAATTGGAAGTGCCGATCCAATTTCTTTTTAAAAAAAATGTTTCGTAATTTCACAATTCAGTTTTTCTTTTTAAAGTTTGAATTGACTTGCATAATTACAGAGTACAGCACTAACTTCATAAGAAAGAGCAAAAGATACAAACTGCCCCATGCCAACTTCATAACCACAAAGAAATGGCCTACTTGGAATCCAGAGAACAACATACACAATTTAAGAGGGGAGAAAGGATATAATAAGTAACAAATACAGATGTCAAGCTTTTGAGCCACTTAAGATATTCAACAAGATAAGAATTTAAAGCAATATTTTTTTTTTATTAGCACCGAGTGTCCAGGAATAGCATCTCAACTAATCCCGGGGGTGCACAAGCCCTCGGCAAGGAGTTTCCTAAAAGTGCACCTCAGGTAATTCAATGGGAAAATCTCTCAATCCAATGGCCCCTAGAGATTGTTTTCCAAGGGGATTTGAACCTTAGACTTGGGGAGAGCATACCCCCAACCCAAGGCCTTTACCACTTGAGCCAACCTCTAGGGATTAAGAATTTAAAGCAAAATAAGATTTTCAGATGAAAAATCCAGTCAGAAACTTACAGAAATAGTAATAACACCCTCTTTGCCGACTTTCTCCATAGCATTGGCTATTAGCCGCCCTATCTCTCTTTCCCCATTAGCTGATATAGTCCCAACCTTTATAGGAAAAAAATGTCATATCAGTAGAAATATTTGTTTCATTATTAATTTGCCAACATTAACCGTTTTGCAATGCATATCAACTTACTCTACTAAGCTCCTCATTTTGAGACAAAATAGAATTCAGTGAAGCAAACCTGTGCAATTTCTTCAGATGTCTTAATCATCCGGGCTCTGCTTTTCAAGTCTGTCACAACAGCATCAACTGCCATTGAGATTCCACGTCTTAAGTCCATGGCATTCATTCCAGCAGCCACTGACTTGCATCCTTCAGTAAATATTGCACGAGTGAGTACTGTCGCACAAGTGGTGCCTGTAAGGATGCAGAAGAAGCTTCATATTAGTAACCATATCAAACCTCCAAAAGTTTCCACCATTCTATTTAAGTGCAAATGAACTAATTTCCTCTTCCCAAACCATGCCATGTTTTTTCAAATAAAGAAAACATAACAGTACCAGATAAAATTACTCAAAATGATGCCCATATATGGCCTTGTTAGCTGATAAAATAAATTTTTTAAGTATTTAATATGAGAACCTCACCATCGCCTGCAACATCATTTGTAGCGTTTGCAACTTGTTTTACAAGACTAGCACCAATATTCATGACTCTGTCTTGGAATTCCACACTCTTTGCTACAGTAACACCATCTTTTGTTACTTTAGGGGCCCCAAAACTTTGTTCCAGAACAACATTGCGACCCTATGAAACATCAAGCACCAAATAAGATCACTGTCCAAACACTATAATATCGTAACACATCACAGATTACACTTCCAGATAAAATATAACGATCATAACAAAAACAAAAAACAAAAACTTAGCAAAAATAAAATTAGCGGAATAAGAAAGATAAAGAACTCACTTTCGGCCCCATAGTCACTTTAACTGCATCAGCGAGCTCTTCTACACCCCTAAGCATCAAAGCACGAGCTTCGACCCCGAATTTAATGTCTTTCGCAGCATAGTTTCGGCTCCAACTCAATCCACTACCAATCTAGATCCCCCCCCCCCCCCACCAAAAAAAAAAAGAAGCAAGTCACATTCAGTTTCATTTCAAAAAATTCACAGAAAAACCCAATGAAGCGGTCCAAGGAAATTCTACATGCAATCGATAAGAAGAAAATGACAAAAAACGAAAAAAAAAAAAAAAAAAAAGCTCACCCTATGGTTAATGTTATTAGCCAACCTGCAAAACAAAACAAAAAAAAAAAGAGGTCAAAATAGATATACTAAGATCGACCCAGACGAGAAAAGAACCATAGAATACGAAATTTGTCAGCCAATGGATTCTATAGACAGAGAGAGACAGAGAGGCTGAAAACCTGGCTTTGGAGGCAAGGCCACTGGCAAAACGGTGCATTGTTATGGGTTCGCAAAGAGGAATGGTCCCGAGAGAGCGGGGAGGTTACTACTCAAGGAGCAGAGAAAAGTCTTGGAGTGTTTGCGTTGGGGTTTAGGGTTTTGACGCTGGGGGACTGGAGTGGGGGCTGGGGGCTGGCTAATGCAAACTCCGAGGATTACGTATAATGCGTTTCCAACCTTTAGGCAGCAATGCAGCATAGCTGGGCCTACTTGCAGTCTAGGCTTGGGCTTTGTTTTTCTTATTGGGTTTTTAAAAGGTCCATAACGACTCAAGATGTTGATGAATAATTTCAACTCGAATCGGATAACTTTAATGAAATTTTGACAAGACACTCGTGTACTAAATTAGGATTTTTTATAATTCTTTTTCTTAAATATCTTTTCAAATTTAAAGAGAGAAACAATATGTAGGCGCTATGCATTAAATACTATAGTATGATTTTAATGACAAAATGTTCTATTTCTCATACCGAATTAAGATTTTATTAAAATTCCCAATTATCCAACATGAATTTTAGTTCATGATGAAAAAAGAGAGGGCAGGGACAGACAAGAGTGAGATGGAGGCTTTTAGGTGTGCTCTAGAAGAAAATCAATTGCATGATCTAGGGTGGAAATGTGATATGTTTACGTGGAGTAACAAGCAAACGTATGATAGTTTTATCAAGAAAATATTGGATTGACAAGTGGCCAACCTTTCTTGGAAAGAATTGTACACAGATGTTAAACTTGTATGTATGGCAGCTAGATGCTCTTATCACAAATCAACAATAATATCAATGTGTAATGAGGTTCTAAGGCAAAATAAAAGAATGAGATTGTTCAGGTTTGAAGCTAGATGGATAAAAGATGATGGGTGTGGGAAGATTGTTGATAAGTAATGGAGCTCGGGTTTCACATCAATATTTTCCATAGAAAAAGTTCAACCTACCATTAACAAGTGCAATAAGGCTCTATCTAGTCAGACTGTCAGAGTAAGAGAAGGATTCAAGTAAGTGAAAAGGTTATAAGAGAAGTCAAAAGTTATCAAAAGTTTGCAAGAGATTGTAGGAGTACAAGATGTTGAACTAATTAAGAGACTACAGGATGAAGTTGGACGTTTACTAGAACAAAAAGATATTAAATGGAGACTGAGCCCTAAAAGAAACTGGTACCAACATGTGGATAGAAACACAAAATATTTCCATGAATATGCCACTCAAGAAAGAAGAAAAATTAGATTCTACAAGTGAGGGATTCTCAGTCTAATCTTAGAATAGATCAAGTGGAAATACAAAATGCTTTCCAAGAACACTATAGATGGATGTACCAACCAATCAACCCTACATTAGAGGCAATAGAATAGTGTTTACTTCATGTACAAAGGTGTGTAACAAATAAGATGAATGAGAGCTTGCAGAAGGTCTTCACCAGATTGGAGGTGGAGGAAGCATTGAACCAGAAGGTCTTCACTAGATGGATTTGGGGCCTATTTTTATCTGTCACATTAAGATCTATAAGGTCTTCAGCAATTCTTAACTTCTTAAATGGTGGGCAATTAGACAGTGCTATTAATTCAACTTATATTGCCTTAATTCCAAACCTTAAAAGTCCAATGTGTTTTGGGGATTATCGACCCATAAATTTATGCAATGTTTTGTACAAAATCATTGCAAAAACTCTTGCTAATAGGTTGAAAAAAGTATTGCCAAAAGTTATTTCACATAATCAAAGTGCTTTCATTCTAAAAAGACTCATCACAGACAATATCATCTTAGCTTATGAAGCCTTATATATGATGAAAACTAGACATAAAGGCCAAGAAGGAAGTATAACCTTAAAGTTAGATATGTCTAAAGCCTATGATAGAGTAGAGTGAGAGTATCTAAAAATAGTGATGAAAAAGTTTGGCTTTGGAGAGAAGTGGATAGATTTAATCATGCAGTGTTTGTTTTAGTGCAATATTCAATTTTAGTGAATAGATTGCCAAGTGATAAAATCATCCCTGTAAGGGATCTTAGGCAAGGATATCCTCTATCTCTTTATCTATTCCTTTTATATGCAAAAGGGCTTAGTTCCATGGTCAATAATGCTGAAAGAAATGTTAATATAAATAGAGTATCTGTAGCAAGAGGAGGAACCACTATCAATCATTTACTCTTTTTACAAATGATATATACTTTTTTGTAAATCCAATATGAAGGAGTGGAGATATGTAGAGCAAATGTTGGATAAATATGAATTTGCATCAGGACAAAAGTTAAATTTGCATAAAACTTCTATTTGTTTTAACTCAAACACTAGGCCAGCAGTAAGAGACAAAATTGCCAAAGAAACAGGTGCAAGAGTTTGTGGGGGTTTTAAGAAATATCTAGAATTGCCTACAGTGGTCGAAAGATCAAAATATAATTCTTTCAGGGGATTAAAGAAAGAGTTTAGGATAAAATCAATAATTGGAAGAACCATTTTCTTTCTCACGTAGATTAAGAGATCTTTATCAAAGCTGTGATACAAGCAAGCAATCTCCACATATGCAAAAATCAGGTAATAATTTTTTTAAAGTAAATTGGGATACAACTCTAGATGAGAGAAATTCGAAGATGGGAGCTAGAGTGGTTATTAGAAACTAGGAAGGAGATCTAATTGCAACTTTATGCAAGCCTCAAATTTTTGTTTCTCATCCAGTAATAGCATAAATTAATGCTCTATGGAGAGCTACAAAGTTTTGCATGGAGACTGGTATAAATCAAGTCATATTTGAATGGGATACTTTATATGTGATAAATGATTTTCAATGGCTTGAGGAGAACTGGTCATGGAATGACCAACTTATTAAGGACATCAAAACAATTCTCGAAGGCAGTGTAGATTGGAGGATTTAGCATACACCAAGAGAATGGAATAATGTTACTCATCAAGTGGCTAAACTAGCATTATTATGTGAAGATGAGTCAGTTTGGTTAGAAGAGGGTCCGGATTTGATTAAGAGATGAAAGCATTGTAATGATTGATCTCTGTCTAATTAATGAAGAAAGTATTGATTAAAAAATTAATAATAAAATAAGAGAAATACTTTAACCATAAACGGATTACATAATAGTAATCTTATAAACTGGCGTGACTTTATGTAGTTCCTTAAATTGTAAAGTTACTATAAGAAAGCACAACGGAAAATACCTTAAGCACAGCTTACTAAGTTACTCCACAAGTTTATCCAGTCTAGCAAATCTCAAGCGTCTCCTCTTAGTGGCAAAGTGTACTATGTAGTGTAAATTAGAGTAGCATTCAACAAATCCATAGCCTAAATACTATTTCAAGAGAGAACAAAAAAAGAAAGTTTTATGTTTCAGATAATTACCAAAAACCAAATGAGGGGGGCTATATATAACTTAAGGCTAGTCATCACTCTGTCATTTAAATGGCAGTAACACATGGCCTAAAACCCATGTATTACACGTTATAAGTCATGTAACTGTGCTTGTAATGCACAAGAGGGGAGGGGCTGCCCACATGGGTGCCCCTCCATCCAACATCTCCCACTCACACACAGTGAGCATGACCCCAAATCTACATCTCTCTAATGTTCTCAATCTTGTTCATACAAGTAAATAGGTCGTGCAACCACTAAGCACATCTATAAAAGAAATGTGACAGTACTACACCAAATCTCTCCCTATCAAACCCTCTTGAGTTCAAAAAATTCAAAACAATGCTTGATTCCCTCCAAATCATTTCAATGTATTCACAACCTTAGTCGCTACCAATGTGTAGCATCATAGTTTGACGTCGGCAAACACCATCGAAGATACGATATTGAATGATATTCTCTTTGCCCTCATGTCATTCAACTTTGGTTGAACCGCTTTCTCAGCAATGCCTCTTTAGACCGTATCATTCATGGCCATAGACAGCATGCCAAAGTAACAAACATCATAACCTCCATCTTATGACATAGTCAAAAGTAAATAAATAATACTTAAAAATATGAGACTGACAAAATGAGAAAGAAGGGAACCATCTACTCATTTGGTCGAATAAGCACATGTAGTATGAAGACATGCTACGGTGGATTTATCTTCCTCAAAGAGCATATGTCTATATCAACACCATACAAATCTTAGTCTAGCCACTCCTTAATCGTCTAATACGAGTTCCTCCATGTGCTCGCCTCCAAGGCTTCAAAGAGAATCTTGCATCTGGTTAACCACAGGCTAAATCGATGGTAGGGTATCCCATGCATAGTCCTCTTAATAGACCTCATCTTAGCTCCCACTAAGACAACATATCTTTGTGTCAACCAACTTATTCCTTTGGACAAGTACCTAAGAACACAATGTCTCATCTCTACTTACTACTCAAGCGCAAGATGCGATCACTCATGTGAGTGAATTGATCTAAGCCTGTTGATATATCTTTTGTGTGTTGTTGCGCCTAAACCTCAACTCAAATTAATGAACCAAAATTTAGTGTAGTTTTACTTGCAAGTATACAGGTGTTGTAGTACCTTACAGGATCAAATCCACAGGGATTGAATAATGTGAAAAATTCTCTCAAACAAATTAAAATAAAATACTAAAAGAGATGTGTAATTGAAACTAAAATGAGATTATAGAAATGATGATTTTTATCGTGACAAAACAAAACTAAAATGATAAGCTTTATTGATATGAAAAAAAAAAAGACTAAGGTTTCGAGGATCCGTTTAATAATTTAAAATATTGTTTCCGATCGAATTACTTCAATTAAACTGGAATAACGATTCCGTTTAATTGGAAGATTTATCATTTAAGATTAAGAAAATAATTACTAATGATTGAGCATGAGCGATCGATGATTAAAACATTTACAAATCTATTTGACTATCACAGGGATTTCTCAAGCATTCACTGTATTCGGAAATCACAATGAATCAAGATAAATATATAGATAATCAAAATATCCAATAATAAAATCCTTCAATCGATCAAACTCGCAAAATAAATTTATCGTCGATCCGAAAACAATTTCTAAATCATTAAACTTCACCTCTAACCTTAGTATTCAAATTTAGCCGACCATGTTTAACACAAGCGCTATAAAAATTAAACAAACATTCACCATGATAAAAATAAAATAAAACACAAACTAACAATAAAAATAACTTAGATCAGAAAATAAAAGCGATCGAAGAGAAAATTGTGCCGAAAATAACTTCCCTAATCAATCACGTAGAGTCCTTTACGTAAAAAGAAACCTTTTTTTTTTACGTAAAAAACCCCTCCTAGTCAATCCAAACCTCCTGCCTTCTGTTTTTAGCTTTCTCCACGTACGTCATTCATTCCAGTTGAAGAATAATACCGATCAAACATCCGTCTCAAGCCAGCCGAAGTCACCGAAGGCTAACCTCCTCCGTCTGAAGCTCCAACGTAAGCTCCACCGTTTCCATCTCTCCTTGCGCCTATATTTTTCTCTTCTTTATTTTTTTTCCCGTTCTGTATTTTTTTTTCTTTCCTTCACTCACCGACTAATAAATCACCTCTAATCCAAACTACCTTCCACGTCTTTCCACTTTAACGTAAGCAGAGAGCCAGCAAAATTAATTCCATTCCCCGCCTGCTAACACTCCAACTCCAAGCTTCCGTAAGTTAAACCCAATATGAAAATGAAAATCTCCTGGTTCCCAGCCGCAACTCCTCTGTTTCTTTGTTCTAAAAACAGAGTTGAATGTCCAGATCAACGTGGAGTTCTTTACATCTCTCACTTGTTCCGTCTACGTCCATCAAAAACCAGAGACAAGGCTCCTCCCTTACTGCTCTACCTCAGACGAAGAGTTCCAGTTCGTCCGAAGCCATCGAAAACGCCCAGATGAAGTGTTTTCTGCGTTCTGTAAGCTTCCTGCTTCTCCGTCTGTCCGACGCTTTCCGTAACTCTGGTTCTTTTTCGTTTTAACTCCCTCTGCTCTCCAGGAGAAATCAAATCGAGCCCTATGCACTCCTTTTCTTTTTTTTCTTCCGTCCGTAGTCTTCTTTTCCACCCATACACCAGACGAAAAAATCTCTTTTCTCAACCCACTCCGTCAAAACTTTTTTTTTTCTTTTTCTTTTTGTCTCGTTTTTCTTCCATAAGTTCCGTCTTCAAGTTTCTTACAATTTTTTTCTTCCGTAATTGTTGATTTCTTGCTGAATTTCTGCATGTGTAGCTGTGTAGCCGTTTTCTTTTTTCTGCCCCACCAACATATTTCAATTTACTCCAGCACGTCCCTTCAAAACCATCCACCGAATTCCCTTCTTTTAATCTCCACGTTTCACTCTCCGTCCAGCTCCCTTTTCTCTTTCCGTAAATGTTGACCCATACTTTTTTTATTTTTCTTCTTTCCTTAAAAGTCAGCCGAATGACCCACTCACACCTTCTAATCGAGGAAGCAAATATCAACTAAAATAGCTGCTTCATGGGACCTCCAAGCCACTAGACGTGAAGTCCAGTCCAAAAAGAAATATCATCCAATCAATTAGCTGCTCCTTCAGTCTGTTTTTATGTAACTCTCCTCTTCTCTTCACCTTCCGTCCGAACGTCCAGCTCTCCTCTGTGAATTTTATTTATACTGCAAAAAAAAATGAAGAAATAAAAATAACATTCAAAATAAATAAAAAAAAATAAATTATTAAAAATATATTATATATGTGAGGAAGTATTGTCCAATTAAATCATAATTATAAAATTAAGCATAAACATGATATTAATCAATTAAAAATCACAACTCGAATTTATGCTTATTAACTATTTTTCCATCTAAAACCAATAATAATGTCACGAAGAAATTGAAATACATTGGTTTTAAATAGCTAAAATATGCAATTTTACAGCTCAAACATGTGTATTAAAAAAAATAATACAATAAAGAGAAGAACTGAATCATATTGTATTAATATTCCAAAGGAAAGTTTACATCTCAATGTTACTTGAAACACAAATTACATTTACAATCTACACAGTCCTAAATTCCTAATATGAACCTTAAAAACATCTATTGCTATAGGTTTTTTTAACGAATCAGCAACCATATGAATAGTAGAAAGGTGTTTCAGGACCACTTTTTTTTGTTCTACCATGTCTCTGATGTAGTGAAATATGAGATCTATGTGTTTGGTCTTCCATGATACTTTAAGTCGTTAGCATATGCAAGAGCTGCCATGCTATAGCAGAATATCGTCACCGATCTGAAGTATCTGTGTCAATGTCTAAATGCTTGAGGAACCTCCATAACCAAATAGCTTCTTGAATTTTTGCAGAACAAGTTATGTATTATATCTCTTTGGTGGATAAAGCTATAAAGCTATGAGCATAAAGACATACCCAGTGATTGATTTGTGCTCATCTAGGTCACTGCCCCAATTGACATCATTGTAACCTCTTAGCTGCAAATCTAAATCCTGATAGCACAACACATAGTCCGTAATTCCCTTGAGATATCTCAAAATCCTCTTGACTACTTTCTACTAAGCCAGTCCGGGATTAGATTGGAATCTACTTACCAAGCCAACTGCATAGCATATGTCTGGCCGAGTACACATCATTGCATACATCAGACTACCCACAACATTAGCATAAGGGACATGGGCCATCTTTTCTATTTCTCTTTGAGTCCTAGGACACAGCTCTTTGGACAAGCTCTCACTTCTTATAATAGGGTTTTCAATGGGTTTACATTCACTCATTTGGAAACGTTCGAAAACTTTCTTTATATAAGTCTGTTGGGACAAAAACAAAAGTTTCTTTAAGCGATCTCTATAGATCTTAACTCCCAGAATGTATTTTGCCTCATCCATATCATTCATCTCAAAATTGAAGGATGAGCACTTTTTTGTGGCGATTATTATCCATTTGTCATTTCCAGCCAGTAGTATGTCGTCAATATACAATGACAACATAGTGAAACTCTTTTTAGACCTTTTGACATAGACACAATGGTCCTCCGTTATCATCGTAAACCCATTTGAGAGAATAGCTCCATGGAATTTGAGATACCATTGTCTAAATTATTGCTTTAGGCCATATATAGATCGTTTGGACTTGCACACATTGCACTTTTGACCTTTGACCACAAAGCTCATGGGTTGATCTATATAGATCTTCTCATCTAGTTCTCTATTAAGAAATACTATCTTAACGTCCATCTAGTAGAGTTCCAAATCCATGTATGCTACTATAGCCAAAATCAGGCGAATGGAGGCAAACTTCACCACTAGTGAAAATGTTTTCGCATAATTTATACCCTCTTGTTGGGTATATCCTTTCACCACTAAGCGAGTTTTGTACCTTTCTATTGATCCATCCAACTTGCATTTAACCTTTAGGATCCATTTGTTCCCAATAGCCTTGCGCCTTGATGATAGATCTACCACATCCCAGACTTGGTTAGTCCTCATAGACTCTATCTCGTCATTTAATGCTTTCATCCACTCATCTTTATTAGAAGATGAGAGAGCCTCATGAATTGTCCTAGACTCATCATCATCTTGCGGAGCTACCATAAAAGCTTCTCATTCAATCTCAAAACGACGATGGGGAACACTTTCACGTGTGCTTTTATGCGGCTGAGGTAGTTGCAGTTGATATACAAGTGGTGTGCTCCCACTTAGAGACCAGTCATTCTCACAATTTGTAGGAGCTTGAGGAATTTCTTTCTCATTCTCAACTAAATTCCTTGGAGCATCTTCCTCTTGACCCACAATCTCATGGAGTTCTAAATTCCTATCAACATCACCTCTACTTAGAAACTCATCTTAAATGAAATCCACATCTCGTGACTCAATCTCAGTCACACTTCTATCAGATTGTTCACCTATTAACACATACCTTTAGAGTGTTCTATGTGTCTTATAAAGATACACTTAATTTCTCTATGGCCTAACTTTCCGTATTATGAGAAACATCATGAACAAAACCTGTTGAACCCCATGATCGCAAGTTACTCAAATTGGGTTTCTCGTTGATCCATAGTTCATATGGGGTGGAAGATATTGATTTGGAGGACACTCAGTTAAGAATGTAGACAGCAGCCAAAAGTATATCCCCCCAAAAAGAAATTGGTAGGTTTGCTTACGCCATCATTGATCTAACTATCTCAAGCAGTGTTCGATTTCTCCTTTATGCCACTCCATTTTGCTGTAGTGTACTTGGCATCGTCAACTATCTTTTAATTCATTTTTCATTACAGAGTCTTTTAAATTGCTCAAAGAGATATTCTCATCCTTGGTCAGTTCTTAGAGCTCTTAAGCTCTTGTCTCACTAATTCTCAACCATTCTGAGATATCACTTAAAGCACTCAAATGCTTCAGACTTATGGGAGATTAAGTAGACATGACCATAACGTGAAAAATCATCTATAAATGTGATAAAGTAGACCCTTCCATGTCTTGCCCTCACACTCATTGGACCAAAGATGTCTAAGTGAACTAATTGCAACAAAAAAGATGCCCTAGTGGCTTTCTAAAACAATTTTCTCTTGGCTTTTTCCATTAGACAATGTTCACATGTAGGCAAGATAACCTTAGCGAGTTTGCCTATTAGACCTTCTCTAGCTAACCGAGTCATTCTATCTTGCCCTATATGGCCAAGTCTAGCATGTCATTTATATAAATTTAAATTATCAGCTGCAGAAAGAAAAGTAATAGATTCATTCATATTTAAATAATCCAAATCTAATATCATAAAACCTATGTGGTACTTGCAGCGCCACAATGAGGCACACTGCACCACCTCCAATAGCTGTCACGAATGGGCTAAGTCCATCTGATACAACTCTTTTGCTGCTTATGGCGACTCAACCCAGAGGATTTTTTTCAAAAAAATAAAAAAAAACTTAAGACGCAGAACTGGTGTGACAGAATTTAAAAAAAAAAAACTTTGCAGCACCACTTGTGCTCAAACAACGTTCATGAAAAAAAAGAACAAAAAAATGGCACCCATACAGTTTACATGCATATGCTAATAAAAATTTGTAAACTGGGAACAACTAAAACCTGTCTCTAATACCAATGTAAGGAAAATACCTAAAGCACAGTTTACTAAGTTGCTCCATAAGTTTATCCAATCTAGCAAATCTCAAGCGTCTCTTCTTAGTGGCGAAGTGTACTACGTAGTGTAAATTAGAATAATACTCAACAAATTCACAGCCTAAATACTATTTCCAAAGAGAACAAAAAGAGAGAGTTTTGTGTTTCATATGATTACTAAGAACCAAATAAGGGGGTTATATATAGCCCACCCACACAGCTAGCCTTTAAAGCCAGCCATCACTCTGCCATTTAAATGGCAGTAACGCATTACAAGTGTTACTTTGCTTGTAACGCACAAGAGGGGAGGGGTCTGCCCATGTGGGTCCCCTCTATCCAACAGTTACTTTTATTTTAAAGTAGATTTAATGAATCACATTAAATCACGTCAGTTTGTGTGATTCCTTTTATGTAATCTCTTTATGGTTATAACCGTCATCAATAAGAGAAATATTGCTAAAAAAAACCTTAGAGGTACCTAGATCAAAATAAATCATAGCATAGGTGTATTTATTCCAAATCCACCAAATATAATCAGAGTTGATTCTTTTAATAAATGGGCTTGAATAGAATATTGGATTTATTATTTTTATAGTATTTTATTTATCTCTATAATTAAAATGTTTTGAATTTTCATATGATCGGAGAAAATCGTGTTCCTAACATGATTTGAATATTTATGAATATAATTCTTGATGTTAAAGTTCATCTATAAATAAATATAAGAAATTCATACTTCATGCAATTTTATTTTCCAGCATAATTAAATTAAAATAAATAACAAATGCATGTCTTCAGCTATACAATCCAAGTCTTCGTACAATCTCCTTACCAAATTGTCAACCTTTCAAAATAAATTAGGAACACAACACATTCTAGATTGAAATGCAAATGCTGCCATGAATGATCGAAATTTGCCAAAATACCTGGGCAATCCGAAATGAAACATCCTGAAATTTGAGCGAAATGGAACTAGTGGTAGCGAAAAATTCTATACATCATACTCACATCCTGCTTTCATCGCATTATAATGAGGTGTCATTGTTTATTAATCTTTATATTTATACTTTAAAAAAATGAAGGATTATCGAATGATAATAAAAGTATCACATTTTACATAATAAAAAGAGAGTATGGTGTATAGTATTAAGTGGTAAAATGCACCCCTCATTGTACAATTATGGAAAATTCTAGTCATTCCAATGATTTTTAAACATGGGTAGGAGTGTGCACACTCATAAGGTTGATAAACCACATATATCAAGGGGGAAAAAAAAAAAGAGAAATTAAAAAACAAGGGTGGTAATTTGGAGATGCAAAGCATAATTTTCTAGAAATTGAAATCGATTTTTCATGTGAATATGCATGTAATTTTTTTGGTTTTATGAGCCTTGACCCTCCCTTACAATTGTTGTTATTAACTTGGCCTGCAAAATAACACTCTTGTGGCTTTTTTAAGATTGGTCTTGAGGGGCTCATCTTTGCTTGCACAAGACACTCCAAAGCCTTTTGTTTAACGATCATACTATAGTCACAGACAAAAGCCATAGATGTGGCTACTGAATAGGCTTTTTTTTTTTTTTTTTTTTTGCTTTTGTTTATACATTTATTTTATACCTTTAGATATTTGTTTAAAAAAATCACAACATCATTTAAAAATACTTCCTTAATCACTAAATAAAATAACAAAAATAATAATAATCGAGAATCGGTAGACACCATTGGTAGCTTTTGTCTGTGGGACTAGCATTATCTTTTGTTTAAAGGAATGGGGAGATCCTCGTCATCAATTTCAGGTATTAAAAATAATGATCTTATTATTGCTTATATGCTAATATTTCTGAAAGGATTGATGAAGATTTGCATAAGGATACCCTGTAGGTATATTTAGAGATCCGTTTATCATAATATGGATGGTTTCTAGCCATAATACTTTTGGGATCAAGAGATTCAGAACACACATGGCACGAATTCATTGAGATTGAGAAAATTACTGATTATATTGTTTTCATCTATTAAAAGACAGTTATATTTCTTAGGTAGTAGCAATAAGAGTGAACAGAAAAAAAAGAAAAGAAAGAAAAGAACAGAAATTATTATGCAGGTTTTTGCATTAAACTTAAAGAGGGACCCAATTCCATTTATATGCTTTCAACAAACAAAGACAAGGACAAAGACAGACACACAAACAGAAACAGAAACAGACTAGCATTTTTAATGCTGTTATTACTAATTCTGCAGATGTACTTCAATTGCCTATGGCAACAGAATACATCCCAGAACAACATAGAAAACGATTACAACAAGGAAACTGAAGGTACGACACTGGGACCTGCATGAGAAATGAGTCCTCTACTTTGGTATATATTTATTTGCTTCATATCTGGTTGTCGACCTCCCTTATGATTGGGACGAACCAATCTGGATCAAGTGGCTTTTCATAGAACTCGTCAATTCCAGCTGCAAAAAAATCTTGCTCATCTTTTTCAGTAATTATTGCAGTAAGACCTATAATCTTGCTGCGGACACCCATGGCACGAATCTGCCTCACGGCCTTGACATATAACATGGAAGAGCAAGTTAGGCTAAAGTCCAATAAATAGAAAGTTTAAATGTGCATGAAGTAACATGAAAAGTGTAAGGAATTACTTCTAACAAGTTAATAATGAAAGAAAAATTATATTTGCCGACTAATATAGATGATACACCCTTTATATCGCTGACATGACAGGATTTAATTTGCAAGATAATTTCGTTCTAAACATCTTGCAAATCAAATCTTGTCATGTTAACAATGTAGAAGTTGGATCCTCCACACTGGAATACTTGTAATGAAAACTCAGCAGATGGAGTTTGGTCCTTGTATTACTGTGATGAAATTGAAGAAGGTTATTTATACCTCCGGCCCACTCATGGTAGGCAGATACATGTCAATGAAAATAAGATTGAAGGTTGATCCAGAAGCAACGAGCTCTACTGCAGCCTCCCCTGTCTCCACAGCTACCGTTTCCACACCATAGGCACGTAAGTTTTCCCTCTCCAGTACTCGGCATAATTCTACATTGTCCACCACAAGTGCCGTCAGATTGTTCTTCCAGGTCGCCTTGACAAACCTGTCGCTGCGCTTATTATTTCCCTCAGATAAACCTCCATTCCCCAGATTAACTGACTCAATTGTTGGTGCCATTCCTTAGATGCAATAAACAACTTCTGCACAATGAGGTGGGGAAAATGGGTGAGCCCTAAATTAGACAAAGGGGACTCCAAGCAATTACTTATATAATTAAGTAAATTCAAAAGATATATTATCCAAGAAACTTAAGAAAGTACTTGCAAAATTGAAAATATCACAATCTGCTCCTACACCTTTATTTCTTCCCCAACAAACTGAAAATATTCATTTTACAGAAAAGTGCTTGCAAAACATTCATAGGCAAATACAATTATAGTTATAAAACTTGCAGCTAATTAGTAGATTATGCCGAAGCCTTTTGGGGCATGTCTTTCTTCTATTGATTTTATGGGAATATGTCATCCCCCAAAACCCACCCGTGTATTGGATTTCAAATCTACCAATATTCTTTCCATCTGCAAGTCATGCCTAGCCCATATCCTAACACTTAACTTCATAGAAACTATTCAAGTTGTCCTAACTGGAGAGAGACAATATCGTCAAGAACTTCTTGAAATAAAGGTATGAAAACAACTTTATGCCTGCATTTCAATGCTGTGAGGATACAACACTAAGCATTCGTAACTAAAAAGAGAGAACAAAATAAGTAACCAAGAGCTACACTATTAAGGCTTTAGAAGGGAAATGCTAGGAACTATGAGGACTTACCACCAAACTTCTTAAAACTCGATGCTGATGACAATGCAAGTGCCTGTTAATCAGCTTATATAGATAAATCAGGGCTAACTTTTTCTGTGGCCTACCTTATCTGGTGGGCAAAATATGTGCAGACATTGAAAGCAAAGAGCAGAATCCCGAGATACGCGGTAAAGTAGCCATGAAGAAGGATTTGATGTAATCCAATAGCCAGATTTCTTCTCTTACAAGGTAGCATTTGAGATTTTATCGCATCTGTCCATTTTAATTACATGACAACAAAAATAATTATGATCGGCACGTGACGAGCATGCTAATTTTTTGCAGTTACCATTTTTTATGTGTACCCTGCACAGCACCTCCTTTGAAAATTTCAGTTTGTAAATATTTTCCATTCCAAATCAATTTGTTGCTCAACTAGCAACAATAATCATCATAATACACATAATCAAAAGTAGGTATGTAATACTACTCATTTTAACCTAATTAGTAGTTAAGAAATTGAAAATGAAACTCATGTCTCTTGGATCTCATTCCATATATTTGAGTGATCAACTGAAAGGTAAGATGTATATCCTATTTTAGAATGACATAATGTATTCGCATCTCCAGTATATAAAGGCCTAGTGTTTACATATTCACATAGGTAGTAACTTGATTGATGAAAGATTAAGAATTTCCAAGCTACCTTACATTCATTGGTGATATAAAGCATGCATCTGGTTTATTGCTTAAGGTCAAAATAAATTTCAATGAAATTCCCCTCCCACCAAATTATCTTCAAACTATCATGTAATTTTCATGCCATAAATCTAACCTATTTGAGAACATTTCAGAAAACTAGCAAAACTTTACAGTTTAGGTTTACGGGTGCTTACATATGTAATACAGTCTCTAGTCCTAAGCTATTCTCCACTTTCACAATGAACACAAGTCAGTATATCATGACTTTGAAAATTGATTAAAAGGAATATCTAGCTAGACTGCTTAATATGGTAAGCTTAAGGCAACTGTATAAAATTATCCTGCCTCATTTTTAGAACTTTTAGTTATGGGAAGATATAGCAAGAAATGTTGATCATAAAAAGGAGACAAAGTGATGAGACTCTTATTATACAGGAACTGAAAAGCAAATCTAATTTTTACAAATTAAATTTTGAAATAAGAAATTAAAGAAAAAGAATGAAGAAGATGGCATTCAAGTGGAAACAGAGATGCGTATCACAAAATTTAGTTAGTAAACAAGCAAAAGAAAATGCAAGATGAGATTCAAATTTGGGTTAATTAAGGTTGCTTTCATTAAAAACACCCTCCGACCAGTTTTCACCCCCACGATACCCTCCGAAAAAAGAGGATAAACGAAAATGCAACTTGTAGAAAAAGATAAAGTATGCCATTTTGCAAAATTACATAGCAAAATTATAATTAGATTATTAACATTCTTTTTCCTTTGTAAACCAATCGGAGGAGTAACAAGTTAATTTTTTTTCTCCCAAAATCTTCACAAGAAAAAAAATTACTTTCAACTAACAGTTTCTCAAATTATTATCTAAAAGATTGAAATTATGAAACTGCCAGTTTCATTGTCAAATATCACCATCTACCTAGTAGTATCAAAATTAATGCACACAACTCAATATGTTGTGCTGACATCACTTAAATTTTTTCAATACCATCTCTTGTTGCGGGGGAAAGCTTTGGCCGTTACATTGAAATCCAAAAACTAAAGCTTTGCAAGAAAACTTGTGTAAATAATTATAAACAAAAAACATAAAAGGAAACTACAATTACTTTGGGAAAGTTGGCATACCTTATCTGTCCAAGTTGAAGAGTCCCAATAGGGGTCTTGGCAGTTGAGAGATGAGGAATAAGAAGCATTGAGACCATTTGCTCCAAGATTCGCCACTGCGTAGCCAAGCCATTTTCCTCCCTATAAACATGATGATGAATGGGAAAAAGAGATATGAAAGCAAAGTTGTAAAATATCATCCCACAAAGTATAATATCTCCAAGGTGGCGGAGATTTGTTGGTAATCCTGTTTACGACCGTCATTGAATCTAATTCCACATATAGGCCCTGAATATTGAGTTGAAATTGTGATTAAAATGCATGGAATTGACTGCCCTTTAAAGATTCCTAAAAAATCAACTTAAAACAGTAGAAATCGATGGCGTGAATTTAGTTTCACTTCACATGATATGAAATTTGTTGTTCCTTCATTATTGAGATAACTACAGTCTACACGTTATCAAATCAAATTGCAGCTTCATGGATAATTTGAACTTAAATTTGCTAAACTGGCATCCTAATTTGAAAGTATCTTTAAAATATACACTTTCCAAGCTCCAAAGCCACTCTCGTTTAACATGCTAGCAGCCCGTGTCGCATAATTGATCCACAAACCATTTTCAGGATAATTCTCTTCAACTAAAAACACAATTAAGCCCCCCTTTCAATATTGTCTCTGCAAACTAAGTCGATATCTACACACCCCAAAACTTGTCCAGACAGAGGATTACCGATATGGATAGAGGATATACGTTTTGCAAGTTTTTTGGAGACTTGCTCTGTATAAGGGTAGCAAACAGGCAAAGATAAGAGGGTGTTAATGACGTGATCCGCATTCCTGCTCACGACATTCACGGACTTGTACCAGAGAAGCCAAGTGAAGGCTCGAGGTATTATGGGGTCCCTCCGATGCCTGCTGCCTAGGTCAGGAGAATGGACGTATGCCACTTACCTCAAGGAGGAGGATGATTTTGAAGTTGCCTCGGAAGCGTGCATCCCTTCCATGTGGCATGTATATAGAGCGAGTATTACAGGGGTGTAACCGATCAATTTTGATTTGGTTTTGGATATTTTTTAGATTTTTTTTTTTTTTTTGAAGAAGGATATTTTTTATAATTGAATATGTATACATTAGTTTTTTGAAAATTTAAAAATTTATTTATCACTAAAATCTAAAATTTCGATTTTTTTGGTTGATGGACTAATATCCTCATTTTATATTATATTAATATTATGTTATAAAATTTAAATTTAAATGTTATATCAAAATTCAAATGTTAGTTTAAAAATTATAAAATTAATTTATGTTATATCATAATCAAATATTATATTAAAAATTATAAGATTAAATTTATGTTATATCAAATGTTATATTAGTTTTATGTTAAAATATTAATAGACATGAATAATAACATTTTAAATTTTCATACTATATTAATTAGCAATTTAGCATATAATATATATAAAATCATATAAAAATATTTTATATATAATATAAAAAATTAAAAAATAATATATACATACCAGTTTGGTTCAGTTTGAACCGGTGTTCTAAAAATAAAAAAAGGACCGAAATTGAACCGATTTTGCTAAATAGGGACCAACGTCCGGTTCACCAATTTATTGATTTTATTTTTTATTTTTTAGCAGTCTTAGTGAGTACTAAAGTGATAGGGCTTATCTAACGGATTGTAATTCTAATCCTTACAAGGTTGCAGAGTGTTAGGCGAGGTTATTACCTTTAGTGAGTAATTAGGACCTTCATCTTGTTGATAATGGTTTACAAACCTTATTGTCTGGTTATTGCACGGTTAGTTTAGGGTTCTGTCTTCCCACGTTTGATAGTTACAACAAGGGCTTCTTGCTATATGGGCCGGTGATTCTAGGCCCTTGGGTCATTAAAGCGTGGAGGGTTTGGCCCATATTTGTTAGGGTGATATTTGTCCCTCCATAGGGATCGGGGTTAGAATGCAATTCCACAAAGTAAAAGGTTAGCTCTCATATGTAAGAAGGCAAAGAATGACAAGAAAAGCATACTTCTTATTGATATTATAAAGGTGTTTATATACACAGATTCTTGAGTAGTTACAATAATTAAGTATACCATATATTATGTACAGCTAATAAATCAAACTATAAAAGGAAAAAAAGAATTAAATACGATCCTGCTATGTAATGGTATAATCATTGACAAAAAGCTGTGAGGATCTTGAAGATTGAATATGGCAAGAATTAGGCCAATCCGGAGATATGATCTGACTTGAATCAACATCTTGAGAATTTATAACATTAATAGCCCCCCTCAAGGTAATGGGGTGAGGTTGAACCATTAGCTTGCTACCTAGGAAGATAAATCTGGCAATAGTTAAACCTTTGGTGAAAACATCTGAATTTGAGCTGAAATGGGAATGTGTTTAATCTAAATATCTCAATTGATTACTTTTTCTCAAATGAAGTGGACTACGTGTTTGGTGTTGCGATGAGACTCAAGCAGTGCCTCAAAGTTCAATAACTCATATTGAAATGCTACGAAGGTCATGGGGTCTCTCAAGTAGTAAAGGAAAAACTTGTTACAAATGGAGTATAAGCTGGGTGGAGACCACTAACAATATAGGAGATGAGATCATCATCTTCAAGGGATTTACCCACTGCATCAAGTTGGTCAGAATATTGCTTAACCAATTGAAGATATGCAATACATGATTTTGACTTTTGGCGGAGAGTTTGGAGTTGCCTTTTGATCTGGGCTATGCGAGACCTCGAATGTGAGGCAAATTTAGTAGCGAGTGAGGTCCACACTTGTTTAGAAGTGTTGAGACCGTAGACAATAAAAACTTAGAAAGAATACCTTTAGTGAGGGTGGCATTGATCCAACTTAGTATAAATTGATCCTTTTTGGTCCATAGGACAAAGGTTGGATTAAGTTGGAGGGTGGGATTATCTACGAAAGTAGGGAGATATTGTGGCGGGCAAGATTTTGTGCCTTCTACAATTCCAAGGAGGTCGTAGGTATGCAAGACAAGCAGAAATTAGGAAACCCAAAGCCAGTAGTTTGAGGTATCAAGTTTAATGGAGATCAACCATGTGATGTTGGGGATAATAAAGGAAGAGATTAGGGAAGAAATTTCAGCCATTTGGATCGAAAATGGTGTAGACCGTGTGGCTCTGGATACCATGTAAGAAAGCAAAGAATGATCAGAAAAGCACACCTCTAGATACACAGATTCTTAAGTAATTACAGTAGTTGAGTATGTCATATATTGTGCACAAGTAATCAATTAGATTATAAAAGGAAACAAAGAATTGAATACAATCTTGCTATGTGATGGTGGAATCCTTAACAACAAGCTGTGAGGATCTTGAAGATTGAATATGGCATGAATTAGGCCAGTCTGGAGATATACTCTAATTTAAATTATGATCTTGAGAATTTATGACATTAACATCAGAGAGGTATTGTGCTTGGGATCCTCCTTCTATTATAAGTAGGTGCCTTTGGTTGAGAAGATGCAAATCAAGAATGGAGGGCTTAAAAGAGGACAAAGGGAACAGTTTGCTTCAAAGATGTTTTCGGCAAGAAGTGCTATAATTATAATAAGATTTTACAAGAATAAATCCATAAAGTGACGTAATTTCATATGATACACTAAATCTACTTTACAATAAAAATAAATTTGCAGCCTAACATACAACATCAAGTCACGCCAGTTTATAAATTTACTTTTGTGAAATTTCTTTATGGTTAAAGCATTTATCTTATTTATAAGGTGAACAAAATCAATTTTGTTAACTCATGTGGACTTGTATTTTAAGGTGAGGACCCCGAGTATTAAAATAAGTGTTGTGTTGAAATGCACTGGGTGGTGGGGTGCATGATTGGGACTTGGGAATGCTAATGGGTAGTTTTTAACCTTTTTTGTCTAGCTTTCTCACACTATTATGAAGGAGGAGTGCTACATCCACAAAAGTATCTCACAAATTAACGTGACTTCATCTGATCTATTAAGTTTACTTTATAATAAAAGTAACATTACAATTTAACGAAATTACATTAAACTACATCAGTTTGTGGAGTTGTTTTTGTGTAATTTTTTTTATAGTTAAAAATATTTCCCTTATGGAAAGGGAGCTGACTCAAGGACACAGGCTGCAGCCCTTTTGGATGGAATGAAGTTGTGTGTACAACAACATTTTGGTGGACATTTGAGGTTGAATCTCATTCAAACGAAGATAGATTTATGGTACCAAGTTATTTTGCTTAGTCATATATTCTTTCATTTAGATCGCTTTATTGGGTATAATTTCCAATGGGGCTGAATTACTGTATCCTCTTGGAAGTAGATGGAGTTAAAACTTAAAATTCCTCGTATGGATTGCAAATAATTTCGACATTGTATAGGAACGCGAGCTTGCTAGACTATTTTCACACCCTGGTTTGGGGATTTAGTGATTTTTTTGTATTCCCCAAGGTAACTTACCACGGTTTTCCTTAATAATCAAGTATATATTTATTAATAAAATTACAGAGTAGCGTCCTCAACTTCAAAAAAAAAAAAAATATATATATATATATATATATAATTATCATCAATTTTTGCCTGGCAATGGCATATCCTTCCACATTGTTTCATGTCATCAAAGTACACTTCCACCGCCGACCTCTCACACTCAACTAATATTGCCATGGCGTAAAAAACTGTTTGCCTCTCATTTGGGTAGTTGTTTAGCGGCCATAACTAACTGAAATGAGACCAATTTGGAAGCCGTGGGAATTTGGGGCTGTACCTAAATTGGTGAAAACTGGAGTGATTCCCAACTCCAAGACTCGAGTGATGAATTGGGCCAAAAATGGAACACTCCAACTCGAGAATCTTGCTTTCCCCATATATGTGTGATGCTCTAACCAGAAATAGAAAAGGCCAAGAAAAATATTAACACATCTCTCATGCGCTGAAATCCAAAATTCCAGCAAATCCACTAACTTACCAATCTCACAACTATTTAATGATTTTACAACGCAAAATTGGCTAATCAATGATTTTTTTCGCCTTTACAACAACATGAATACAGTAATTTTCAGTTAATCCAACCAAAAACAAAAAATAAATAATACAATAGTGGCATTTTCTTTGATTACCTAGCGTCCGCGTTGAGCGAGCATGTACAACAGTACAAGCGCACCATCAAGAATACAAAATGTACGCACTGAGTAGGATTTTCTTTGTCCCCCAAAAACCTTCTTCCATATTATAGATCATGCTCTTAAGAATGTATATTACAATATTGGCACAATAGTACAATCCAAACAGATAAAAAAATAACGAAGGAAATTGAAAAAAGAAATACGTATTAAAAAAATAGGAAAGAAGAAAAAACAAAGAAAACCCAATGCATTCACACAATATACAAAATACACAACAATGAATGAGCTAACACTCGAAAGTCAAAACCAACATCACTGGGATCAAACTCCGCTAATCATGATTTGCATCTACTGCAGTGCCTGTCCTAGCCTGTGAGATTCGATTAGCATATATTGTAACCAACCGCAGTTGTGTGCTGTTAAGCCCCTCCAAGTATGGCAAGAATGCTTTTCCAAGCATGATATAAATATCCACTAGACAGAAAACAACAGTCTGTACGACCCAAAATTGACAAAAAAAGACAACCAAAACAAAATTAGAATTAGACCAGAAAATGAGAGGGGAAAATAATTAAAGTTCATATTCCCCATGATAATGAACGCATTAAAAGCATTAATATCTAGGGTTAATCGGAAAACTTTAGTGTTCTATGCTATCTCTGTGTCAGCATCATATTGTTCCGATTGGTAGTATTGTTCTGTAAAGAAAAAGGGTGGGAGAGGGGGAAACTATAAGTAAGCTTCTCATCTCTCATCCTTGTTCTGACTAGCTCATCAGCACTCTATTAGGTCCTAAAGCTATTTTTTCATCTCCAACATTCATTTCACTTCGAAAAAAAACAAATAAATAATCTGAGGTGGCCAAAAAAGGGCAGCTAATATTGCAGGCATTATTTTAATCTTGAAGTAAATGTTAGAAAAAAACCCAATTAAATCCTAATTCAGAATCAAACCCAGGATGACGAAGTTTACAGCTCATCCCAAGCCCGGCATTTGACCACTACGCTACACCCGATTTGTAAACAGGCATTTCTCAACCATATTAACAAGACATGCACAAAGGGGTTTGGCCATATTAATTAGTAATGACGAGTGATGAGAAGATAAAGCTTACGGCTTTTACACTTCTTACATAATGGAAGGAAAAGAGAGTAGAGAAGCATAAAAAAGAAATAGGGTCAACTGAGGTTGCGTTGTAATTAGTTTGTACAGTGTCAGTGTTCCTTAAATATTGTACATAACCACTTCCAATTCTCACCAAATTTCCCAAAGTATAATATAAGCCTAAAATTTTCCCAACATTACACGAGATCCAAGCATACTGTTATGGTGCATAATTTTATTTTATTTTTTCAAAAGTAATAATGGTGCAGATATTAATATTATCAAGTGCAGATAAAAATACTACCTTGCGAACATCTGCACTCTGATTTCCAAATGCTTCAAAAAGAGCAGGCAAAAATGAGGGTAGTTGAGCCATCAGTTCCTCCTGAGAGAGACGACCCACAAGCTGAAAAGGAAACAAAGGGTCATAACAAAATGGTGTGAATAAAAATAGCAGAAGAACTGAAAGGAAAACACATTGCAATTTTGATTGGGTAACAAATACGTTGCAATAAATATTTCACTTGATTCATCATTTGTACATAAAAGAGTTAGATATGCTTTAGAAAAAAAAAAAGGAGTTACAAGTCAAATCAGTGGATGTTCTGGGAAATACCTTGGTCAAACAGTTTATGCAAGTAACAAGAGTTTTCTCATCTTCAGTAACCAATAAAGGGACAATAACCTGCACCATCATTAATGAGAGTATCTCTATTATGTTTTCATAAAAGATGGGTTAACAAAGCCAAAGGTCTTTCTTCATGTCTTTTACAGGGGAGGGGATGGAACTGATCAGAAATGAGAGAGAGAGAGAGAGAGAGAGGATAACATCCACATACACTTAAACATCTAAAAGGATCATACTGCGACAAAACAGCAGTCAAGCAGTGCTCCGCTTCATTTGAAACCTGAATATGAAATAGAAAGAATAAGACATGGGAAGGAAAGTGCAGAGGGAATTAAATATATCAACAGAGATAAGTTACTTTGGGAACCGTATCCTTTGTAACATGAAGCAGCTTCTCAATCACTATCTCAACAGAATCCTCCATTGCATCTTTCTAGAAACAAGAAACCACAGGTAAAAAAGGTCAGGAAAGGGGGGAAAAAAAAAACATTTGTTAAGCATTATATACCCATAAGCAGGAAAAGAAAATATAATGATAATTAAAACAATATGAATGCCACCATCCAGCATATACTCACTATATGTGTATGTCTATATATATAACAAACCTGGTTTTTTAGCATTTCAATAATCAATGAAAGAGCAAGTTCCCGAATTAAGGAATCAGAATCATCTGACACCTCAAGTACAACTGTCAGAATCTGATTGAAGTACTGCAAATATACAACAAAACATCATTAGCATAAACTTACATATATCCTGAAGCGTTGCCAAGTAAAAGCCAACATAATTTTTTTCTGATAAGGCAAAAAGCTGACATAATATCAAAATTCTGTTCTCACTAGCAGAGAAAAATCATGTAAGTTTTACTACACTCCACATCATCGCTACCACTCAAAATTTATTGCTCACAAAGAAACGTGCACACAGCAAAGAATAAAAAAAATTAATTAACAATTTATGTAAAGCAAACATATAAACCTTTTTTTTTTTATTACCGATCCATAATAAAAAGCAAACATTTAAAAACTTCTTAAAAAGTACAAGAACAGAGAACAAAATCAAGTAACAACACCCCACATGTGCTTGATTAAGCATAAAAAGCTTGACATGTACAATGCTATTTCTCTAACAAAAGATTTAAAAATATAACTTTATTAATATCCATTGGCAGTCTATGGAAACTGCAAGATAGTTAAAAAGTGAATGAGTTTAATAGGCAAGATCCTACTGCAAATTATTTCGGGTCCCACTAAAGGTTCCAAACACTTAGTAGAACAAGACAATGGGCTAACTCCATACAGATGAATGTCATTTAAGAATATTGCTTTTCTGCCTGATCACAAGAATATTATCATCCAATCTAGCCTTCATTATGTTAGTAAATACGTACACACACAAGCATACATTAACACATGAAGTGCACCATGATAGCTTGCAAATGTGGAAACTGATCATACCTTAGTCCAAATAGACTGATCATTGGTCATGGAAGCCTCAATTAACTGCTGAAGAGCACCACGCTTACTTGCAGTAGGGTTCTCATTATTCCCATTACTTATCTGAAGTAGAAGAAGGTAAACCTTCACCTCTTGTAAAATTGCAGTAAATCTCTTTGGCACAATTTTGAGAAAAAAATTAATGATAAGTTTCAAACTTCAGATGTCACACAACTCACCAGATGAAGAATTTGAGGAATGCTCGGTCCTGCATCTGGCATAGGGATAATATCAACAACTTTTGGTTTGTATTGGTTAAGGTCCAACTCTGTTGGAGCTTCATTAGAATGGCCCAGGGCTCCTGAAAACCCCAACAGGTCCGACTTCATCAGACCATTAACATCCAGACGAGTGGACAAACCTTCTATGCTTTCACTATTGTCAAAATTTTCTAGTTCGCTAGACCACGAGCCCAAATGCTGACCGGTAGGGTTGACGGTGTAAGATAGCTCCTTGGTTTTGGAACCAACAATGTCAGCATTAGAACTTGCATCAAAACTCTGATACAGGTTCTCATGAGTTTCATCAGAAACTGCTTGGCCAACATTTCCGGTAGAACCCCACTTCCTCCCACCATCACCTTCAATGGAAGCGGCAGAATATCTTCCATAGAAATTACTCTTCTTTGATGCACCAATAAATCCTTCTTCAGAGGATGTTCCAACAACATCAGATGGGTCATAAGACTTGGGTCGCTGTCGCTCTTTCTTGTTCTGCAAAAAGTTCATTAGGTCAACTTCAATGCGAGGAGTGTGCTGTTTAAGGGCTCGTCTCAAGGAATTCTGCTCTTCGACTGATAAACTAAGAATAAAATTCAGGACTGATGTTGAATCAAAGTGGGAGTAAACAGATATAATGCACGTAATAGCTGCTTCCTTAAGCTTAGTATTCTTATCGTGAACCAAAGGAGCCAATTTAGCAAGCCATAATTTAAGAATCCCGATATTGCCATAACCTTCAGAATTCATTGCATGCTTGTTAAAGGAACTGATAGAAAAATCAATAACAGCTAATTTGGCCTTTGGTGATCGCTGTTCATCTAGCGAGCGGAGCAAAGCCGGTAGAAGAGAATCTGTACTGTAAGTTTTGCTTACAACTTCCAAGGTTGTAGAACATGCTTGCCTAACTAACTCCTTTGGGTCAATCAACCGTGAGAAAACATGAGGTAATATCCTTTCAATGTAACTCTCAAACGGCTTTCGGCAAGATGGAATAATATCTGCAAGTGTCGAGAGAGCAGCCTGTGCAACTTTATGGTGAGGATCATCCAAGTGCTGAAAAAACAACTTCATTACCTTCTCAAAATTCTGGACTACTTCTTGAATACCTTTGGGGCCTTGCTGTAGCAAAGAACGAAGATAATTGAAAGCAGCAACCCTAGCAGACCAGTCAGAACTTGCACTGAGTCCTTCACTCAGAGCATCGGTAAGCGATGCATGACCATCTACATAGTTTGACATTTCCCCAAGTGACAGCTGGCTATCATCGAAACTCTTTCTCCGGCCTGCAGACATCCTTCCAGCAACATGCTTTCTTAGAAGTGGCCTCTGAAAATTGGGAACATAATTGTTTTGTGTCTCCCTGAAGTTTCCATCTTTGTAAGGCGTATCCATATACTGCCTATCAATATTGGGATTCATAAATCGCCTAGCTTCCCTTGTGTCATTGTTCTCTTCCAAAGACCTCTTAGTTGAGTATGATGAAAATGCTGGCAGAGGGTCATTTGCCACATTACCTCGAGATGAAAATTTACCAGAATCTTTGGAAGCTTGAATCTGGGTGATGATGTCAGACAAACCTAAGCCGCCATTTCGGTTACTACCTCTGCTGATACTAGACGTAGTTGACTCTGCCAGTAAAGAGTTTGTAAGATGATTAGAAGCTGGGACAGCGGGAGGGAATGGTGGATCACGAGATGATGGAGGGTCAACTCCTGCACTAGGGGCAATAATAGAAAATTTACCACTCACAAGTTGGCCAAATTACTTAATTATATTTTTTTAACAATAAATAAATAAATATTAACCTTGATAAGGAGCATAATCCCTGCATCACTAAATGATTTCATACATGAGACTCGACAACAATTTTTTAATGAAAGAAAAAAATTAATAAGCTATGTAATTTGGTACCTAGATCCAAACTAGATGATTGGAGTGTTGAAGAATTATGTTTCTCTGACAAATCCAAACCTCTAAGCATGCTCTCAATGGCAGTGACCTTCTGTTTGCTTGCATTCAGAACACTTTCAAGACTCCTTTCACTGCCTTTACTAAGTGACTTAGGTTGTGACAGAAGTAGTCCAGAAGACAGAGATGTCCCTGACTGTAAACTTGAACTTCTATCCATTGCAACAATAGCAGAAGTTCCATACCCAGCTAGATTTGAGGGAGCAGACGATTGAGATGCAAAAGACGTCAGTGCACCTCTATCACGGATGGAAGGAGAAGCATGTCGCCTATGTATGCCTCCATCCTCCTCATTTATTATCTGTAGAAAAAATGTTCACGTCAAGAAATGGCTTTTGCCAAAGCCAAAAAAAAAATTAAAAAAACCATCCTCGAGGTTAAAAGAAACGTGTACCCTTTGAATAACAGGATCAAAGGATGAAAATAACCGCCTGGAACGCTCTGGCCAAGTTTTTGCAAACATTCTGTAGCACATTCTTGCAGTTGATCGTACCTGCCAAGTTGAATACCTTGAGCATTTATAATTACATGCACTAATAATTAGTTTTTTTTTTATAAATAAACAATTTTATTGATCAATGAAAGGCTAAGCCTGAAATACAACTCTGAAGCCCCCCTAAGTAGGCACATTAGAGGTAAGAAAATCTTGAAAGGCCATGCCATTAAAATCAATAGCTGTGGCCCATTTACAAAGAGTTCTAAAAAATAAAAATTTTTGCTCCTCCAATGATCTTTCCTGGTCTTCAAGGGTCCGCTCATTACGCTCCCGCCACAAACACCACATAATACATATAGGGATCATCTTCCACATAGCTTTAATTTGTTGGCTACCTCTTATGCTTGGCCAGCTGGCCAACATTATCTCCACATTTTTAGGCATCACCCAGGCCATTGCCACTCGAGAGAAAACCTCATTCCATAGAAACCTAGCTGCTTCACAGTGCAGTGGTAGATGATCGACCAACTCTCCCCCTCCTTTACACATACAACACCAGTCTGCAATAATGATCCCTCTTTTCCTCAAATTGTTACAATTAGTTACAATAACAATGATGATAAATGCTTCACTAAAATGTGAGGATTAGCATTCAATAATGTATTGGGAAAGGCACCCAAATAAATCAACCAAACAAGATTAACCCATAAACCCATTAGGTCATACTCATTCCAAACCTCTCTCTCTCTCCAGAAAGCTTTTATATATATATAGATGTAATATCTAGGATTGTATAAGATGGTTAATGGGATTTCACATTGCTTGGGAGAGAGAAGTTCAAGCTCTATACAACGATTCTAAGTGTGATACCCTATAATGAATTATAAGAGTAGGTCCTGTATGGGATCTCACATTGCTAGGGAATGAGAAGTTCTTACTTTTTATAGTGGTTCCAATGGGGCTCCAATCGTATCATTAACTAGTCTTTTTAGAGTATAGGCCCAGATATGGCTTAGGCCTCCCTTGGGACGTTACAAATGGTATTAGAACCTATCTCAACCAGAAATGTGGGACTTGAGCCCTGCCACCTACGACGGACAAGCTCGAAGATGATGTCAGAAATTTAAGAGAGGAGATTATGATACTCCATACTGAATGATAAGGATAGATGGTGTATGGGATCCCACATTGCTTGGGAATGAAAAGTTCTTGCTCTTTATAGTGTTTCCAAAAGGCCTCCAATTGTATCATTGACTAGTCCTTTTAGAGTTTAGGACCAAATGTGGCTTGGGCTTCCCTTGGGGCGTTACACTAAGGGATTCTAATTGTAAGCTTAACTAGTTCTTTTAGAATATAGGCCTAAATGTAGCATGGGCTTTCCTTAGGTCATTACAAATTGAATCCGAGCCAATGCAAGACTTGAGTCGTGCCACCTATATGATGGAATAATCTGACGAAGACATCAAGGATTTAAGGGGGGATTGTAATACCCTAAATTGTGTATAGGAATGTGGTGAATGGGATCCCACATTACTCGGATGGAAAAGTTCAAGCCCTTTATAATGCTTCCAAGGGCTTCAATTGTAGCATTGGCTAGTCCTCCTGGAATATAGGCCAAGGGTTGTTACATATATATACATATGTATATAAAAACTAAAGAGAAGAAAAGCACAACTAAAAAAAGCTAATAAACCCTCAAATTGAAGCATCCAGAGAACCAAAAAGAGAAATTTTCTTTAGCCTAGATTTTGTCATTTTCAACCACTTAATAATATAACATGTTTGAAGTGGATGTCCATTTAGGTGATAGACATGAAATCACTTAAAATATGCCACATCAAAAAGTGTGAATGGAGATATAAAATTTACAATGAATAGTAGCATTGCTCAATCTAAAAAGGAGAAATACGATCAAAAGCTCAAAGAACTAGAAAACTAGAAAACAATATGCATAAAAGCATATCCTTCATCATGCATAGATGGTGCTCTTGTATATGTCCCATGTACTTGGGCTATTGTGCATCCTTATTATCAATAAAACTTTGTTTACCAATAAAAAAACAAAACATATCCTTCAGCTTATGGATGGGAAGTTGTATTGTAACTCTTATTGTGTAGGCTACAAGGACAACCATAACTATGACCGACATGCATGCAGCTAGGGCAAGCATAACCTATCATTCATACCAAGCCAAAAACCACGCAAGGCGCATGTCTAAATCCAGCGATCATAACAAATTAGACCAACTCCAAATATAACTACCTCACTCATTGCATCTGCAACACAACACCTTATAAGATCTTCATAAAGATCCGCTGAACGCTGTATTTCAGGCGCATCAGCCCAATATTCCAATATCAACAGTGCATATTCACAACACCTACAGTACAAAAGAATATAAATGGTGATTGAAAAAATGACAAAACTCCTTCCTCTAAGATTAAAGAAAAAGGTGCTATAGCCATACCTTGCTCGGAGAATTGCACTACGGTCGTTTTTTGCAGAATCAGCTATACGAGGGAGCACACGGGCAACTTTGCAGTTCCGCAACATCTGTAAAGCAAAAAGATAAGACGAAAGAGGCAACTACAAAAAAATGAAGAAAATAAAAGTTAGCATTACCGTTTTTATGCAGTTATCTGCAGAATCTGCAATTACAAGTACAGTGATCACAACCAGCTTGAAAAGGACCTGATTATCATATCATAAAATTATTAAAATCTTTCAGCATATCAAGATTGCTATAGTCAGGAAAATAAAAGTTGAGCTTACAGGAATGAACATCTCAGCACACACGTCAAAATCTCCCAACAGCTCCTTTGACAAAAAGCATAGTAGATGGCATGCCTAGAAAGAATGAAGTATGAGAAAATATATGTATACAAAAGACTGTTTGTTTGTGAGTTCTACATATAACCAAAAGATTTTAAGAGGGATGGACTAAATAGATAAGAATTTGTAGTAGAGATACCGCTTGATTCCCGGTGCAATTTTCACTATCTTTTTTCATATACTGTTATACGACCAAAACCTAGATTATTACGAAATTTCACCCGTCTTTTTTTATAAGTAACAAAACTTCATTAAAAGGGGCAAAAAATCTAAGGCCCCGTTTCAATGTTGAGATATCTCATCTCATCTCAACATCCAAATATCACTCAAACACACACTTTTCAATTTCAAATCTTCAACTTTTTCATCTAATCATACTTATTAAAAATAAATTTAAAAAAAAAACTTTTCATCTAATCATTACAATTTTTCAAAAATTTAACTTTTTCGAATCACAAAACAAAAATAATATTAAAAAGTTATATTCTAACAAGATTTTAACTTTATAATATTTTTATTCAATTTTTTTCTCTCTCCATTCCCCAATACCCCATAAAATATCTTAACTCCAACCATTTCACTATTATTCACAAACCATTTCACTACTATTTATAGATTTTTCATCTCATTTCAATATCCAAACGAGGCCTAAGTACACAAAATGCGTACAAGAAAAACTTTTTTTCTAAGCACTGGGTGTCCAAGAACAAAGTCTCGACTAATCCCAAGGGTGCACAGACCCTTAGCAAGGAATTTCCTGCAAATACACCTCAGGTAATTCAAGGGAAAATTCCTCTAATCTGATAGCCCTTAGAAATTTTTGCACCCAAGGGTCCAAACCTTGGACGTCGACAAAGCATACTACCAAGACCAAGGCTCTTACCACTTGAGCCAACCCCTAGGGGTTGCATACAACATAGACTCCCATCTAAAAGGTTGAATATTCAAAACAAGTTGACAACTACGACCATAAAATAGTGTAGATGTTCCCTTCTTGATAATGCACATGTTAGTGTACATATTACAGTTTTTACTTAAAAAGAAGTGTGCATATTAGTCTCCCCCTCCTGGAATTGATGAGCAGTTGCTTGTGCCAAGACATTTATTTCTCAACTTTTTTATTTTAATAATTAAAAAAAAAATTCCAACATTAGGCATAAAGGGCGACAAAGTATGACTGAGAAGTAAAAATTGAGACAATTGCAAAAATAAATTCAAAGCACACTTCAGAAAACAGAAAACCTACTAACTGCCACCTGAAACAAGAAAATGCTAGCGCACCTGCTTCACTATGCTAGACCTTCGATCAGATAATTGTGTACTTAGAGGGCCAACAAGTTGCTTCAAGAGTCCCCGGAAGCATGGATAGTCAGCGGCTCCTGATGGAAAGTAAACACATAATAAACATTATTAATCAAAATTGTAATAAAAATCGTCATGTAATTCATCAACATTCCGGCCAACAAAATGTTTGACAGAACATATCACTTTAGAAGCATAGAAAAGTTCAAGCACACGCACAGACAAATGTGCAAGCAAAAAGATAAGGAGAGAACGGTAAACCAACCTCCAGAAATAAGGCCTTCAGCTTTCTGCATTGCAGCTATCCGGATAGACCAATCTTTTTCTGGTACAAGGGTAGAAGCAATTTTCTCAATTTCCCGTATTAGCTCCTTCTCTGAGTACACTTTGATAGGTTCTATGGGTTTTTCTGTAACATCTCCTTCTGCTGCACAGAATTTTTTATTTTTATTTTATTTGATCGGTAAAGAAGAATTTTATTGAGTGGACAGAAATCGCATCCAATATAATAACACCACCAACACACTACAGAGAAGACAAAGGTAGAATATACCAAAATTTAAAGAAATGCTCCTACATCATGACAATTAGACTTTGCAAGTGAATTGCCGAAGGCATCACCAATTTTTCCAGAATTTCCCATGTCCCTCACATATAATTTAAAATCTCACATAGCTTTATTTGTTTGAACAGCTGAGCTAAGGAAGATTCTCACGGTCGATAATTTATGGATGAGGTGAGTTTTGGTGATTGATTGATGTTACATGTGCAGATGTAGTGGAGAACCTGTTGACCATCTTTTGCTTCACTGTGATGTTGTCAATGCTTTGTGGATTCATACTTTCAGTCTATTTGGAGTGGATTGGGTAATGCCTAGTAGTGTTGAAGAGGACAATTACGTCTCCATCATTTTGGATTGCTGGGAAACTTGACTCCTTCACTGATGCAGTGTATTTGAATAGAGATTATCAGAGTTCTGAAACTCCGATATCAATGGGAGAGCTTAAAGTTTTCTTCCTTACAGTGGTTGGCTACTCACTACTGCGATAATGTTCTTTCTTAGCTTTTGGGATTTTCTTCGTTTTTCTTTGAATACTTAGATGTATTTCTTATATTCTTCCTACGTACTTGGATGTCAACACTTCTAGAGATGAAACAAAAATGCATTTAGAAAATTATTTAATATCTCATATATAACAAGAAAAAGAACCAAGCAATAAATAGTTTCAGTTGAAATCTCTTATTAATAGTAAACCAGACAGGAAATGGCAGTCATCAATGATGCATTGATACATACATACATACATGGAGTAAACCAAAGCAGATTCTGTTGTGAATGTGAATGTGAAAATGACAATTCCAAATAGTTAACATCCAGTTCTAAAGTCACAAGTATGTTTACTAATGAGTTTTTAACTGTTGCATAAGAAACATAAGATATGACCAAACAGTTAACCTAAATGGTGACATAAGCATTTGTCACCAAATAAAAACATAAGTTAACAAATGACAGAATATTCACAATATTTGAGGTGAAAGCATCCTAACCTCCAAAAAGAGACATCTCTCTTGATGAACTCTTAGCCTTTGGACTACTTCTCTTGGGGTTAAGGCTTGCAGGTTTAACCTCCACAGCAGCAAAATTACCTGCAAGTCCATCTGAAGAGCGAATTTGTGGTTCTATCCTCTCTAGCCTGGCATATATATCTTTCACCTGAAATTAATTATTGTGGCATAAGTCAACAACTAAATAAGTAAAAAAAAATTAAGGGGTTGAAAATGTAATAGCAACAGCCAGTCTGCCTATTCATTGTATATGACACTATCTGAAAGTTAGGCAGACAGAGTAACCTATACGGGCAAGATAATAAAATATGAAGGAGAGGATACAACAAATTAAGATGGGGATGTTCTCAGTTAGATATTCACCATGGATGAAGGAAGATGGTGGCGCTGAAGTTCATCACGGAATTGAGGCCCAGCCTGTGTATACATCTCCTACAAACAAACAGAAAAGATCAGATTAGCTTGCATATGGGCACATAACCTCCATACATTTAAAAAAACTCAGAGAAGACTACAGCAACATCTGCGAGAGCAGTTAAGTAAGATTGAAGTATAGAATATCTGGACCTTCCAGTTACATTTTTTTTTATCAGTAAATAAGATTTTATTGATGATAAGGATTGGCAATAACCCAAGTACATGGGACATATATCTGGACCTTCCAATTACATCTGAATCGTCCCTTCAACTAATATAGCATTGACTTTCCAAAACATTGATTTTGCTTATATTCAAAGCAACATATCAAGCCAACATAGCTACCACGTAAAACTGCATCATACATCACACAACATCAATTCTAACCATTCAATTCAGTAAATCAATAGATGAATTCCATGCAAAATGCATAAACTGAGAAGGTAATTGCATTCTAGCATAAGTCAATCATGAGGAAAGTTCCAAAGATCAGAAATCACATCAGAACATTCACAAATGGTAAGTTTATACTAATGAAGCACTGAAGACAACAGATTACAGGTCTTTGAACAGACTGAAACATTGAAAATTTTTCTGGCACAATCCAGGCCAAAAAGGCAATTTCCAAAATTACAATGAAATTCAAATGACAAGAATAAAACCTGTACGTTACAGAAACTTTTTTCTTCCTTCTTTCAAAGAATGATAATCCTGGTAACTGAAGAAGGCAAGACACCCTAAAATCTGAAGAGCATACAGATTGTGGAAAGGGCTGGAGATGGACCAGGACCAAGACCAAGACCAAGCCCAAGCCCCTAGTTGCTCTGCTGCAAAACTTAGGTCCCGTTTGGTTACACAGATGAGATAAAATGAGATGAGATGTTTTAAATAGTAATGAATAAAATATTGTTTTAATATAATTTTGTAATATTAATTTTGTATTGGGATTTCAAAAAGTAAAATTGTTTATTATATTTTGTATGAGAATTTGAAAAAGTTGTAATGATGAGTTGAGATGAGATGAGATGAGAAGAGTTTTTTAGTTTTGTGTAAACAAACAAGGCCTTACTAATTCATCCAAATGATGTAAAACCTCAGTCTAAAGAGGCTTATAAAATTTCTAGGAAGTGAAAACTTCATTTTTTATTCTTCAAAATTTAAAGCGACAAAAGTTTCATAATATCATCTCTAATTCCCAACTCTCCCATATCATCTTTGATAATGGTGTGCGTACCATTACACCCTAACTGCCCACTCAGCCCACACACTGAAAAGGGGTGCAGACCACGAGATCTGAGATTTTTATGGTTTAAGCCATGCAACTAGTAAATAGCATATGACTCACTCAAATCGAAATAGGTGCACACACACCAATCTGATATCTCATTTAAGGCCCTTTTAGGAAATTTTTTCATTAAATTTCCCTCAAGGAATCTAGAAATGAAAAGGTGTGGGAAAAGACCCCAAAAACCAGTTGTCCTAAGAGCAAGAAACTCGAACTTATTACGATATGTCCAATACTTGGCCCCAACATTAAATCTATTTTTTTATGACATGGAACCTTACTAATGCAGAGCCCTTCAAACCCACTCCTAGGGAGTGAAGTCCAAATACATGACCCCATCCATTCTATCCATTTTAATCTAACAACATAGAGAAATCATATCCTTAAAACTATAGGACGATAACTACAATGATCAGAAAAAAGTTATAGTAATTCTAACAATGTATTGAAATTCTAACTATGTATTAACAAAAAGCAAAACAAGGCCAAACTAATAATCAAATCCAGTAGTGACCGTAGCTGATCCTCAATATAAAGTAATATGACTTATCAAAAAGCATAAAGGGAAATAAAAGAACAGCAGCAAAGAACAATACCAACCTCGATACACAATATAGCTGCTTCTCTAACACCAGGATTTGAATCATTCAACATCTGCAAAATCTGATAAGTAAACAATTCATAAACTTAGTCTAATTTTCCTTGAAAAATCGTCCTGAACATAAAAAAAAACGTTGTTGTTGATGATTATACCGGAGGAAGAATAGCCCGCTGAAGAGGAAGCTCGGTAGCTGCAAAAAGACCAATTGCTGATGTGACGGTACGAGCGAACTCTTCTCGAACCCTCCAGCTTTTGTGTGTCCAGGCATAAGACCCTGCTCTTTCAACAATGATCGTTGGAGAAGAAACCTACAGAAAAATTTTAAGCCCCCTTTGTTTTAGATATAAACATCCTACCCGCCTACCTCAAGCATTCTTATGTTATTCAAAGACATTACGAAACCCCAATAATTATGCATTTTTTAGAAACTGAACACATTAATTAGCGCTATTAAGAAAATTGTGCCTTGGCCCAACTTGCAATGATATTGCAAAGCATTCAGCGTAAATCATGTCATTATAGCATGCCTAACCTTGCCTAGTGCCCTAGACATTCTGCTTAAACTGGCTTAAAACAAACTTGAACTTCATCATTAACAAACAAATGTATCGGAAAAAACCAACTATATCAAGCAGCTTTTGAGCCCAACAGCATCTTAGATTCCACCAAAACAACCAAACACAGAAAACAAAACAAATGGAGCTAGGATTAGTACCTGCATGAGAGTGAGCAAGAGGCGTCGGGCGGCATCGCGGACGGGCTGTTTGGCGTCGCCAAGGCGGTCGACGACAGCGGGGACGAGAGCGTTGAAATGAAGTTTGAGATGTTCGCCGGAAAGGACGGCGGCGGAGTCCAAGGCCTGGAGGGCACCCTGAGAAACCTTAAAGTTGTTGTCCTTGAGGAGATCCATGCAGCAATCGACCAGGGCCGTGATCTCCGAAGCGGTCAGGCTCTTCCTCGAAGATTCCAGTACCTCTTGGAGCCGCTCCACCCCGGCCATGCGCTCCTTCGTGTCCTTGGCACGCGCAAGCTCTAAGGCCGCCTCCATCGTCGCTCGGATCTAGTGCGGTTCGCTTCAGATCTGAACGCGATTAGCCAAAATCTACGGCATATAGAGAGTGAGTAGGGAGGGAATGTGGAAGGGGAGAGAACACGTCTAAAGCCTAAATGTAGTAGAAGGAAATGTTGGTGAAGCAGTGAGTGTAGTGAGCGTAGCGAGTGAAAGAGAAATGGGAAGAGAAAGACGCAGTGAAGGTTGCTTCACTTATTGACGGAGGGAAGATTGATGAAGCTATGGTTGGGGGCGTGGCAGTTATGGAATTCACCACTTGTTTCATTTTAATTTACAGTTTGTACCACTGTGCCTTTGTCGGACGGGTTTTACCTTTACCTGTATTTTGTTTTGGATCTTTTACTTTTTTTTGAAATTCTTCGTTATTCAGATATTTTAAAGTTCAATGTATAAATTTACCTGTCTTTTTTTTTTCCTCAATAAATAAGATATTTTATAGATAAATTAATAGATACAAGATACAAATTCAACTAGGTGAGAGTCCCCTATAATCTTTCCAAAACTAATACACATTACAAAACAAAAGAAAAAGAAAAAAATAGATAATCGGAGCCAAAAGATTGGCTCCCACTCCATTCCCATAAAGAGAGATTACTTTATGACAGTTTTAAAATAGTCTGATAAACAGACTATATTATTGCTGCAAAAAGCTATAGGAAGGACTGGTATGTTGCAACGTGTTGGTCTAGACCAGTTGGAAGGAACTATCACAATTGCTTTTCACTTAATCCTTGATTAGGGAAAGCTGGAATAAAAGAAAGCAACGGAGAACTGAGACAAATAGCCAGCGGGGGACCACCACTATTGGTCACTGATGTGCAGCACACGCGCTGCAACTAGAGAGGAGTAGATGGTTGGAATAGGAAGATCCAACACCGCTAATCCCAACCGTGCCGTGCGTGGCGGCAGGAAACGTCTCCAAACGCAGTAGTGGGTGAAACTTTCATACATCGTAAACCTCGCGTGAGGTGAACGTGCCGCTTGAAATGACATACTTCTTATGTCAACTTGAAGATCGGAGATCAGGGAGGCTAATGGCGAGGCGCATGTTAGACCAAGATCATCGAAAAGCAACAAATTGCCTAGTTTCGAAGCTAACTGAAAACTCAAAATAAACGGAATAAAATAGTCCTAAATGAAGGATGAGGTTGGTGTAGGAGGGAGGTTGATGGAGCCAAAGCTCCAACCCCCCTCCCTCCGGCGAATGGAGCAGAACTTTAGCAATGGGTTTCTAGCAAAGTGTTTTCTGGAAAGAACGGAGTAGATGCCCTCGAGTTGTCATAAATTTACTTGTCTTAACACAACACTGCCAAATTATAAGATTTTTAATTTTAATAACATATTTGATCAAAATATATTATTTTTAAATTTAATTTTATAGAGAATTAGGCTCCGTTTGAATTTAAAAAACGTTTTATTTCATCTTATCATTATAACTTTCTTAAATTTTTACACAAAATATAATAAACAATTCAACTTTTTTAAATCTCGATTCAGTTCTTTTAAATTTCAAAACAATAATAATATTATAAAATAATATTTAAATAATAATTTATTTTTTATTTAAAACCATTCCATCTAAACCCAGCCTTAATAAATTTTTTTTTTTTCAATGAGAATCGAGTTAATTATGTGGTGGCCCAGAATCCAGATGGTCTGTGCCTCCGAATTCTGAGCTGGAGCCTGGAGCCTGGTGGGGTCTTTTTCGTCAATGTGAGCAAAAAAATTCGAGGAATATAAGGAAGAGGAAAATTGAAGAGGCATTGTTGGGAATTTCAAAGTTATGCTGTTTTCTAAAATTAAAAACAATAAAATAATGAAGCGTGATGATAATTCACATTAATATTCTATTAATATAAAAATAAAATAATAGTGCAGTATAATAGATATTTTAAAACTGAATTATTAAATTTATTATAATCGCACTCCAAGCAATATAATATGTACAATAATTAATTTTAACACCTTTAAATAAATGATAAGAAAGTATAATCAAAATTATATTAAATTATTGTAAAAATATGTCTATGTGTCTCTTGAAGCGAGACCTACTGAGACTCCTATGGACTCTAATGTAAAGTTTGAAGCTGAACAGGGAGAGCTATGTAGTGCTCTAGGAAGATATTGGAGACTTGTTGGGAAACTTATTTATCTTACCGTGACACGACCAGATATTGCTTTTAGACTCTCTTCCGAATATGATAGGTCAATCAGAATAAATAAATAATTGAGTTTTTATTTGCCGCACAATCCTCTACACGGATGCATTTTATACGTAGAGGAACGTTGGATACAGCTATATTTGTGTAAATATTATGTACTTTTTTTTAAAGAATAAGATCTATTATTAAAAAAATAATTTAAATATGTGAATCTCATATTTACTTACTTTTAAAAAAATATGCACACGCTTTATTACTATTAGGTTTTGCAAGTGACGGCACGTTTTGCTTCTTGAAGATACGTATTAAAATGTTGCAGATACTCCAAGCAACTTTTGTTGCTAAGGAAAGGCAATATAGTTTAAATGGATGCAAATCACTACACAAATTTAGGTTGAATAATGTCAAGGAAACAGCGATGAGCACATCCCAATATCAAATCCTGAACATGGTCTTTGGCGTCATTAATTGATTCAAATTCTTACCCACAGGAATTCAATACATTATGTGATAGAGGTAGGACTAATATACATAGATGTCCAAGAAAAGTCCATTCCACACCAATTTTAAGGCAAAAACTATCCTTTTCATTTTTTTTTTTATAAGGATTTGACATCATATCATGTGCTCTATATTGTGAACCCCATAGTAGTTGGGAAAGTTGGGATTTAATGCTTGTAATGCTATGCTCTAAACCATAAAGTACAAATGTCACAAAAAAAAGTATGCAAATAGGATCTTAAAAAATTATAGTTCTAAAACTCACGCTCGTTTGGATAGCGAGAGTGTTTTATCTCATCTCATTATTATAAATTTTTCCAAACTCATACATAAAATATAATAAATAATTTAATTTTCTCAAATATTAAAACAATAATAATATTAAAAAGTAATATTCTAATAATATTTTATTCAACTTTTATCTAAAATTATCTCATCTTATTTCACTATCTAAACCGCACCTCGAATTTTTTATGATGCAATTAATGGGCAAGTTGAAAATCCAATCTATGATGATAAAGTAGATTGTATCGTCTCATATATATGTTACTGTTGTCATGATGATCCATATAGACTCCTATTATTTGGAAAAAAAAAATTTGAGATTTTGATTTATAAAATGATGGCATAGCCTCCAAAATTAACATGTTCCACCAGAAATGAGTAACAAAAATGTTAGTTCAGGTGTCATTCAACGCCAAAATCATAAAAATGTCTGTTAATTGAGTTAAAGAAAGGATAGGTTGCCCCCAAAGGGTTGATTGGCAGAGCACAAACTAGATAAAATGCTAACTTCATGACAAAGCCAACCCAACAACTCCCTTTGGACATAGCTCAAGAAATAAAAAGGGAACAAAGCTGTCACGCTTTCACTTTTGTTTAATCATGTTAGGTTTATGCTAATAATATAAGATAATATTAAAGCCAGCTTTGCATTCCATCTCAATCTCAAGCTGTCCAACTTCTGGTTAGATGGATGTCTTCTATGATTCAACCATCCTTATCCACTCCCTCTCTAAAAACATGTTATATCAGGGTGGAAATAGCCTTTGAGGCCCCCCAAAAAAAAAAAAAATTAAAAATTATGAGAAAAATATTTTCTGATGGTTTTTCTACAAGAAAAAAAATATATAAAAATTAGTTTTGCAACCCAAATGTAAAAACTTATTCTTTAAATCATTATGATGAAACTTAAAACAATGTATTTTGAAGGGATAGCTGGGGTGATAGTGATACTCCCAATATTATTAAGTTTATTTATACAATAATAAATGTTTAATAATTTAATATTCTATGATAAATTGGTAGTGGATGTTTTTAAAAGAAACTGCACTACCTAATAAAATACCTACAATACGGCTGATTATTTTCAAGGATTCTTGAATGGACAATAATGACCAACAACGAAATAACAACTAAAGAAAGCCATATTCTTGGTAGAGAAATATTTTAACCATAAAAAGATCTTATAAAAGTGAATTTATAAATTGACGTGATTTGGTATCATATGTTAGATTTTAAATATACTTTTATAATAAAATAGATCTAACGTATCATATGAAGTCATGTTAATTTGTAAGTTTACTTTTATGAAATCTTTTTATAGATGTATTACTTCTCTTCTTTTCGCATGGATTATTTCTCCTGACCAGTCCAGGGCCTCTTTAATTAGTGTGCTTCATTCCCTTCGCATTTGGTTGCAATATTGCCTCCTCCTCCACAACAAATCTAACTTCTAAAATCAGGCTTGCATAAATTCATGTCTGTGAGCGAGAAAAGAAACTTCACAATCACTTTCTGAGCAGGTAAGGTCGACATTTTCGAGCAGTACTCTACTCCGTTTCAGGATGATCACAATTGTATACCCCAAGGGCCAAGGCCATGTGCCCTCCAAGAAGGTGAACACCAACCACAAAAGTGATTCAAGGTGATATTATAAATGGGGACTACTTGTTGTAACCCATTCCTGAAAACAACAATCATAATTTGTCATAAATCTAAAGTTTTTGGCATTTTTCAATCTTCATAGGTCTTTGGAAAAATTTAAATCATCGAGGGGGAATATTTCTGAAAGAGAAATGATTTGCACAAGTTTCAAATAGATAAATTCCAAACAATCCATTTGTTAAAAAGTGGGCCCCACCTCAACATATATATATATATATAAAACCTATTCTTTTTTTCTTTTCTTTTTTTTTTTCGTGGGATTCACTTTTTTACAATTGACTTGTACAAAACTTGTCTATTTAAGATTTGTCCCTAACATTACTCTTTTAGAAAACTCCATGAGTTGCTCAAGATCTCACATTATCTCTTAACAATATTTTTTTTGTTCATGCTTTATGGCATTAAACGGAACCAGACATTAAGTTAACATAATATCTTCTTAATTGTTCACAATTGCAAAATATAAAAAATTCAGAAATTCCTAAAAGTTGCAATCTGATTATAGCACACCAATATACATAATCTTGTTTGCAGGAATGCTTGAAAAATGAATACAGATATATGTGATTTTTTTAAAGTGATTTGAAACAAGTGCATGCGCTGGGGGTAGAGGAGAGGCCTAGGCATGTTGTAACATATTTGCTAGACACAAGCTTTCATGTCGGTAATATCTACGACTACACTCTTCATCAGGAAAAGGTGACGTGATGTATTACCTCTGGAAATCTGGTATAGAGGCTTTAACAATGTAATCAAGCAACAGGTGCTCGGAAATTTTGAGCATAAATACGGAGCAACAGCTTTAAAGTTGTTCAGTTGCCTAAATCCAAATCCATGGTTCTTCTGCAACCCGAGAACTCATGATTATGCTGAGGACCTGATCGAGAAAGTCTGGTTGGCTGGTTTGCTTCGTTTCATGTTGGAAGTAGTGTTATGGCCAAGTTGTATGAACCGACTAGATGCTCCATTTGTAACGCATGTGAAGCTCGGATACAAGCTATGTCTCTACTCGGAACTCGGAAGTGGAAGTTTGCTCGGAAAGAAATGCTATATAAAGGAGATTTTTGTTCTTATCCTAATTTTCTGGCCTAATGTGTTTTTCCGCCCCATCTTCATAATTATGTCCTATCTTCATTTTCAGTCTTAGGACATTTCTATTTTCTTTTTAAATTTTTCTGTCCTACAAATCTCATATTGAACTGAAATACTCCTACTAGAGCTATTGATCTAACTAGAGCACCCTTGCGAGCCATGTGTAGAAATTGCGAGCACTTTGCCTCCCAAGGATGGACCACAGTGCATCCATGTGTGATACAACCACTTTGCCTCAACCGTGATGCCCGCCACGAGGGTGGCAACCACTTATGCACCAATCGAGCACTTTGCTTCCCATTGTGTAGCTTGGATGGCAAGCATTGTTGCCCATCCTTCCTGGCTAAGCACTTTTGCTAGAGTTCTTGGGTTTGGGCACACTTTGCTCGCCCTCCAAGGGGCAGTCTCTTTTGATCAACATAGTACTAGTCCAAGAGAGTGACTAGCACTTATGTCTTGGGTGACGGCCACTTAGGATCAAATCATGAGGAAGTGATCAATTAATGAAGGGATGCATTGAAGCTCGAATATAACATATGTTTTTACTCGGAGAGAAAAGCTTACAGAGCTTTTGTCGTATCTTTATTTTTCCGTCCTATCTTCATTTTCAGCCGTGGGGACATTTTTCCATCATATCTTCATTTTTTTGGTCCTATCTTCATTTTCTTCGTCCTATCTGTATTTTTTCATTGCATGTAATCCGACCTTCCACGTATGCATTAGATCTTGTGGAGCTTATATGATTTGCATGAGCTCCCATGGCCATCAAGCATTATTCCCAAGCATGTAATGCAACCAAAGTGTTTGCCCTACAAGTACGAGCTATTGTTGCTCATCCATAGGTGCAAGCACTTTTGATTGATTAGGTTTGAGCAGTCTTTGCTCGCACTTAGCAAGTGCTTCACTCACCCTCATGGACTGAGAGGACTTTTGATCACATCGAGTAAAGTGCTTGAACCCCAATTACAAGATCACTTCATTTATTTGTTTGAATGCGCGCCCTTAGTGAGGAGCACCTCACCTTTTGCTCACCCTAGGACAAACACAATGGCAAACATAATTTCATTTAGTTTTTTTTTAAATGCTTGCCCAATCGGACCCCTTTTTGGCCAAAGGCAAGTCGTTGCTTGCCCCGGGGGGGCACCTTTTGCTCATTTCGGATTGCGAGCACTCTTAGATCACCCTGTGGGACGAGAGCATTGCTTACCCTTCAGGGGCAAGTGTGTAATACTCAAGCCTCGACCCCTAGCCCATGTACCTAACCCATTTCATTTGGTTTTTTTTTTTTTTAAAAAAGTGAAACACTCTGTTTCACTAGGCCCTTACCACCATGCCCCTTTTTTCCCAACCCTTCATCTCCTACAACTTCTTTTCCTTTTCTCAGGCCAATGCCAATGTCGACAACATCCATCTCTCTCTCTCTCTCTCTCTCTCTCTCCCTCTCATAATTGTTACGAGGAACTGAAGGGTTAACTTCTCACTACATTTGGAAAGGTAGTTCCCTTTGTGGATGAAATGTTTTGGAAGTGCTTCTTTACACGGTATAAGACCATTATGTTACGCTAGTATCATTATTGCAGTTATCGTTTTTTATTATCAGTTTATTTTTATTTACAAATATTAAGGAGGAACATGCCAAGACGGAGGCTTATAGAACACGTGAGAGAGTTAGAAGAAGAGCTATGGAATAAGTGTCTTCTATAGAATAGTCAGAGTTTTCTTTGGAATTTTTTTTATAAAAGAACAATTCAAGTTGATTGAATGGTTTGAATTCAAGTTATTGTGGAGGTTTTTAATTCCTTTACTCTTTTTATTTTTAATTCATTTGCTCTTTTTATTATCTATGTTTCCATTATGACGTCAATAGATTTGCCTCCAATATTTAAGAAAAATTGGGACAAGACGAGCAAAGTTGCTATTATGACGTTAATAGATTTGACTCCAATATTTCAGAAAAATTAAGGCTTGACATGACACATTGCCACTTTTGATCAATATCATGCTCGTCTAAGATGGCGATGAGCACTTCTAAGCAACATAGTTCTCATTTTTTGTTTTTTTTTTTGAAAAAACAACATAGTTCTCATTGAGAGTGAGGATTTTTAGTGGCCAATGGGATGAACATTTTTTTTTCTTGCTACCCCATCAGGCGGGCACTATTAGCCCTTGGTTGAGCCCTTCATGCTCTTTCACAGTGCTCACCGTAGAGGTGAGCACTATTGCTTTTCAACGGGCAAGTTTTATTGCTCCTCATGGTGCTGGCCTCGAGCACAAGATCTTTTGAGTTCTCTTTGCTCTCCCAAGGTGCGAGCACTCTTTGCTTACAAAGGGTATGAGTGCTCCTTGCTCACCTGAGATGTGAGCACTTTCGCTTGCCTTCTATCAGAGCTACTATTGCTCGCCCTAGAGTTTGAACACTCCTTGGTTGCCCTCTAGGTGCGTGCACTCTCTCCTTGCCCACGATGCAAACACACATGTACAATCACTCTTTGCTCACGCTTGGGGTGTCAAGCAGTTTTGCTTGTCCTTGTGTTTGAACACTTGCCTTGTGATATTTTGAAAATATCACTTCTTAATTCATTTTTCTTCAAATCTCAAATAATATTTATAGGAATTCCAGGCAGAGTTCCTTGCACGTGCCCTCCTACTAGTATGTAAGAAGGGTGCTGCTATAGCAACCGCTGTATCTTCCCATTTCTAGTTCCCGCTTGATGTGGAAAAGCCACGTTGCTTTTTTTTTTTTTTTTAATTTTTTTTTATGCGTCACTTCCTTCTTCCTTTCGAAAAAATACCCCCCAATCCCATCCCCGATAGATCCCACCCCTTCTAGAGCTCCTGATTTGTGAAGGTGCTTGGCTGTCACATGTAATGGTAGTGCTTTATCGGTTATTCATATTTTCTCCACTTTCTACGCATCCAAACAGATCGTGCAAAACCCAAAAATAACAAAGGTGAAAGGAAGAACGTTCAACCTTATAGATCTTGGGGAAATTTTCAGATACAAATAATATACCATACACGCAACACAGAGAAAGAACAGAAAAGAAGGTGCAAGAATGAACTTTAATTTTTTTTTTTCATTTTTTGGGTTTTTTTGTTTGGGGGAGGGGGGGGGGGGGGGTCAAGACAGCGGAGTCGGCTGCATCTTCGTCACTGCTATGATTTTCGTGAGCTCCGAAATCCATCAACGTCGCATACCACTGCCGCAAGTGGCCTTCATCGATGCAGGTAATTCTTTCCCTCGATCTCTCTCACTCTCTTATCTCACTCCACTGATGAAAAACCGCGGCAAGACTCCAGCAAAACTTCGATTATCCTCCACTGCCACAAACCCAATTTCATTAGAGAGAGAGGATGGAGGGAGTGAGTGGAACAGAGAGAGAACGAGAAAATGGAGAGAGAGAAAGAGAGAGAAGAGTCGATGATTGAGAGGGAGAGAGAGGGTTTTTTCTTAAAATCAAAAAGGAAGATGCAGTCATTTTTTATGTTAAATCAGCCACTTAGATGCCACGTCAAGCGGGAAGCTCAAGCGGTGGGTATAGCATTTTCCATGTAAGAAATCTCCACCTACCATCTCATCTTAATAGTCAACAATTTGATATTCTAATTTTTTTTTTTTGGTTAGCTTTGATGGACGGATGTGATTGCTCTCTACATCAGAAACAACAAAAAACCTTCTAGTTTTATAAGGACGTTAGAACATGGATTGAAGTAGAAAGGTCTTTCAAGGATTATAAATCTTAGTTACATTTGCTCTACAGTGGCTGCAAGAATTATTACACGTAATGTCTTTTGTATTATTCTTTAAAGGAATCCATGTTCTGGCTACTGGGATCAAATTTTCCTCTTCATTGCTTTATTGGATATTAAAATGAGATGAAATGAAAAATCTATAAATAATAATAAAATATTTTAAATTAAGATCTTCTATAAGATTTGGAGAAAGAAAATTATTACTAAGCGCATGGAAACAATTAAAAAAAAAAAGGTAGGGTAGAGAGGAGGGGATCGGATAAAAAGCCTCTTGCCATTGTGTTCATTCAGCCAGGATATGCACCCAAACTCCTCTTTTGATGGGCCATTTTGGCTTCGTGCTTTGGCAAAGACCTGAGTCCTGAGCCATTAATGCTAGAAATGAGAATGTGTGTGTAATACGTTCCGCATCTTTTTTAGAACATGACATGACAATCCCCAACATAAACCTTCGCATCACGACGATGATGATGCTGATGGAATTTTAACTACGGGGCTAAAAGTGTTAGGAAAGAGATGAGATAAGAATTAAAAGATAAATTAATTATTATTAAATATAAATTTTTGAATATTATTTTTATTTTAAGATTTGAAAAAAATTAATTATTTATTATATTTTATTTAAAAACTTATAAAAATTGTAATGATTAGATGAAATAAGATGAGTTGAAATCTAGTCATTATTCAAACAACCCCTTAGATAACATTTCTAGTAAGGATCACGTCCACCACCGAAAATATGCCACTCGAATCATTTAAATACAGTAGCTATTGAATGCCACATGAGCCAAATCCATCGAATACAAAATCGTGTCTAGCCTGGGCCCTGAACTCTCTCTCTCTCTCTGCTATTCTGCTTTAAGTTGATCATAACTCATCCTTGTTGGTAGCGTCTTCCCCCATGAGTTCTTCAAGGGAGAATTCATCCTCTTCAATGATCTCTCCATCTTTACCATCCCAAGGTTCCGTTTTTACAATCACGGGAGCGCCATCCAGAGGCAAATTGCCCTTTCCTCCACGTCCAGCTTCCTTCACAAAATCTCTGAGAAACCAAATAAAATATATATTCATCTTTCTGTCCAAACCTATATTGGTGTTTGATATAAAAAGCAGAAACAGAACTTACACAATCTGGTCAAGTTCAAATGCGCTCCTAAGTGGGGCATATGCTCCTTTCTTCACGTTCAAGGCTACCAATGCAGGATAACCATACCCACCAACGCCTACACGCTTCTCTAGATCTGGCTGCCTACCAGCTGCTGCCCAGACATAACTGTAACACGTGAAAATATAAAATCAGTTATTATTTCTGTAACCATTGACCCAAAGAAGTTTCTCAACACATTTGAGGCGTTTACATAAAGTTTTTGTTGAAAGCATAATATTTGGTTTCAATGGAAAAATCTAAAGAGCCTCTCTCTCATAAAGAGTGTAACGCCCCGATGGAATGCTCAAGCTACATGACCTACATTTCAAAATAACTAGTCAATGATATAATTGGAACCACATTAGAACATTGTAAAGAATAAGAACTTCTCATTCCCAAGCAATGCGAAATCTCATACACCATCTAGCTTTATCATTTATCAGAATGAGATATCACAATCTCCACCCATGTAATCCCGACGTTCTTGTCAGGCCAGTTCGTCTTAGGTGGCACGACTTACATCCTACACTTATGGTCAGGATAGGCTTTGATGTCATTTATAACGCTTCAATGAAAGACCCAAGCCACACGACCTATACTCCAAAAGAACTAGTTAATGATATAATTGGAAGTCAGTTGGAACATTATAAAGAGCAATAATTTCTCCTTCCCAAATAATATAGGATCTCATACACCACCTATCCTTATCACTTATCAGAATGAGGTATTACGATTGGAATCTCACTGGAATATTATAAAGAGTAAGAACTTCTCATTACCAAGCAATGTGGATCTCATATACCACTTATTCTTATCACTTATCAGAATGAGGTATCACCTGGCCTTGTTTGTTTACACAAAACTAAAAAACTCATTTCATCTCATCTCAACTCATCATTACAATTTTTTCAAATCTCCATACAAAATATAATAAACAATTTCACTTTTTCAAATCCCAATACAAAATTAATATTATAAAATTATATTATAACAATATTTTATTCATTACTATTTAAAACATCTCATCTTATCTAATCTCATCTGTGTAACCAAACGGGACTAGAGAGAGAGAGACAGAGAGACAGAGTAAACATGAAATCAGAAAAACAAAGAGAGTTAAAAGAATGGTTAAGGACTTCGAGGTAATTACCTGTATGGACTCCTCCTGAATTTCTCTGCAACAGTTAATAACTGCTGAATGTACTTGTTCCTCCCTTCAGCCTTGGAATCCAGAATGTCAGGAAGGAAAGCAACAAAACAGATGGCAGCAGAACCGCATTTCTCCTCCATGACATCCTATAAAGAAGATTTACATAAAGCTAGTGCACTTCCCTGATAAGAATTCTATAATACAAGTTTTGGTAGTGAAGTAAGAGCTTACAGTGCCAGTCAGCTCAGTCACTTCAGGAGGTGCAACATTTGTTTCCAGCTGCACGAGAGCAAATGATTCAATTGCTGAGGCAGTTCTTGCACCCTCATAGGGGATTGGGCTATCTTTGTCAGCACCAAATACCAAGATGGTGGGAAACCCTTGAACATTGAACCTGCTCATCAGAGACTGGGAAAGCCAATGCATCAGAACCATATGATTTAAGAAAGCAGATCATGAATCCAAGAAACCTTCTTAAATCAACCCATCCAAGGGTTTGGCAACATCAGTCTGTCATGTGAAAACATTCAGTAACTTTAAGAAAGAAAATGCATGTGCATAAACAATGTGCATGCATGTAAGAACACTATCTTTAAACAAAGGAAGGTGGAGAAACCATGATGTGGTATTGATGGAGTTAATCACAATCTATGAATGAGAACTACAAGTATAATCAACGTAGACATGATATTACTTTGAAAGGCATATTAATTCAAAGATGGAAGAGTTGACCTTTGTGGCATAATATCTGCACAAAATGTCCATGTAAGAGTTGACCTTTAGCCCACTGATTTTAAAGGGCTAAATGTCCTTGATTTATTTCAGTTGTAAATTCTTGATTACATATCGAAAAATAATAACATTTACGCAGCTCTTAGAAACTTTTAACTTTCAACCCACACTGAAGAGTATGCCAACAAAAAAATTAGACAAGCAAATCAAATCTCTGCATCTAAACAATAATGTTAATTGTTTTTTTTTTTCTTGGCACCGAGTGTCAAAGAACAAAGTCTTAACTAATCCTGTGTTGCATAGGCCCTCAACAAGAAGTTTTCCACAAGTGCACATTGGGTAATTCAAGAGGAAGTTCCCCCAATCCAGTGCCCTTAGAAATTGTTTGCAGCCAAGAGGTTTCAAACCTTAGACGTAGAGGGAGCATACCACCAAGACCAAGGCCTTTACCACTTGAGACAACCCCTAGGGGTTACAAAATGTTAATAAATGAATGAAATAAAAACAGAATATTTCTTATAACATTTCACTTTCTAAAAGTTCAGTCTCACCTTTTCTGAGTCACAGTCAACATGACCTAGCTTCACCTTCCCCATCAAGTTATTAGAAGCCTTCTTCCACTCAGGAGCCAATTTTTTACAATGTCCACACCTTTTAAGAAGAAAATTAGAGAATTATCATCAAAACTAGGAATGTTGATGTAATTTAGATACATACTGCCAAAACTGATATTTTAGATTCAACTCACACTCAAAATGTGTTATGACAGGAACCATAAATCCAAATTAGCTCACAAAGGTAGACCAAAACAACCACTTACCAGGGTGCAAAAAACTCTACAATCCAAAGTTCCTTACTTTTAAGCACCATTTCATCAAAATTGTGGGAATTCAATTCCACTGAAGCACTTGGTTCAGATTTTCCATTTGATCCTCCGGTTGCTTTTCCACTTAATCGTTCCTTTAGAAGTGCCTTTACCTGTAAAACCATGCCGTTGAGAGTCACAACATGTAACGCAAGCCACAAGTTCTTGGTTCAAGCATTGTACAGTCAAGTGAGACAGATCATCCACTGAGCAGTGAGAAATTGCCCATACCAATTAACCAAAAAACTGAAGTTAACAATACATTTACTTGTCATACAACCATCCAACTTGTCTAGACCATCACCAACAGATAGGGATTCCTACATTTTTATTTCTAGATCCTTTTTAATCAAGCCATCAGCCACATTCGTGTTTGTTTTACACTCAAAACCAACCTACAACAAACTTTGAATGATAGGGAAGATGAAAACCAGCAAGTCATCACCGCCTGCATGTTTGGCATACAACCTCTCACCTTGTAAACTGATATCTTTAATCTACGAATGCCCAATTAAACACAAACTATTATCCAGAATTAGTGCATAGCCCAATAGATATATATAACTTCGAAAGGATAGAGTTTCACTCCTGTTCAATCACATCATCAGCTCCCCGTTATTTTATTAAATGAAAGGGAAACTAGACTTTCACCCACCAACAACCACTTAATTTTTTGCTTTGCTCCTAAACTACCAAAATTTCCATTATGGACCAGAAAATACCTTTTTTTTTTTTTTTTTTTTCATCATGTACCATCAGTTAATGTAAACATTAAAAAATTGATCATGTGAGACAATCTTTTTTTTTTTTTTGATGATCATGTGTGACAATCTTAGCAGTCTTATCTGAATGAAGGGTGCAAAGTGACACCTATTGTACTTTTAGGATGCAATTGGCACTTTTGGTAGTTTTGGGTGAAACGGTATATTTTCCCCTAAATGAAAATTAAATAACATATGTTATTAAGTTAAAGTCATTAAATGAAAATTATATATCTAATCAAATTATTAATCTTCAATTAAATTTGGTAGGGCTTTTAATTTTCCTAATACTTTTTTTTTGCTCAATTCATTTCTTTTTAGTTTTGTAATCAATGGATTCATAAAGGTTATTGGATTTTAGGGAAATTAAAAAAGCCTATAAGTTATGACTCTTGATGACCATGGTTACTCTGGCACGCCATATAATGAACTATTGGTTCTTCTCTCCACACAAGCAAATTTTGTAAGGTATCCTATCGCTAACACAGGAACCAAGGAGAATAAGGAGAGAAGATCAAAGTGCTTAATCAATTTTTAGAGATCAGGGTACTAACATCAACACTTTTCTGAATTGTATATAGTATGCTAACTTAATTATATATATAGTATTTTTTATTTAATAATTTAGTTATTTTTGTGCATCATGCAGGTCTCCAAGTAGTGATATTTCAAAAATATTGAAACTAGTAGCACATCAAAAGAAATTTGACTATCTCATCAGCAGATATATTGAATAGGAAAAATTAGAAGTAAAGGAACAGTGAATGGTAGTTGATTCAAGGAGGATGATAGGTAAGTATATTTTGTGAAGCAATTGTTTTGACTTGTTGAAGAAAGACATCAGGTAGTCCCATCACCACAATTATATACAGGAAACGTCTGATATGATAGGTAACATTTTTGCAGCAATTAAACAAGGATTTAGATCCCCTAGAGTTCATGCCGAACTGGAATGGGACCCACTTTGTGTCTATCTTTTTCCAATTCTAGGTCCTAGAGTTCTTGTCCGAATTCTAGGGGGATCTAAATCCTTAAAACAAACAAAGCTTTTCACTGAAGGTAGCATCAATGCATCAGAACATTGCGATGCAGCGCATGAGTTTTAGCCACTTTCTGTAGCTTAGTTAATGTGCACAATCATTGGCTTCAGTGGTAACATCATATCAAAAAAAGTTATACAACCAAGACAAGACAAAAAAAAAAAATTCAGTGCAAGCTAAAAAATCGAACCTGTTGAAGTGCAAATTCTGCAATGGGTTTGACATCTCTAGCTCCTTGGTAATCTACTGGAGGCTTTCCAGGTGCAAACACCTTTATGGTAGGAAATCCTTTAATCCCATATTCCTACAGGGCAATCCAGCACACCAACCACCCAAACAATGATTCTGTTTAATCTCGAGTCAGCAATTGAATGTGATAAGCCACAATTCTTTCAGACCAAGTATGAATATCTTACAAAAACATACCCACCTTGTCTTCATCAATCTTGAGGAAATGCTCATGATTATCAAAAAAAGTTTCAACACCAAAATAGATTTCATCTCTCTAAATGATTATTCTACTATGAGTCCAAAAATCTACTTTTCAAGTAAAGTAATTTGCCATCAATTGGCAAAAAGAATTCCAAATTAGCAACTACCATTTGCAAAACTATTAAAAATATGTTAATTTTTTTTTTATCAGTCTATTAAAACCTGTTATTTACTCCAAAACCGCAGTTCTCAGCCCCCATTATCATTGAGGAAACACTTCCAAACCTGAGCAAGGGACTGGTGTGCATCAGCATCAAGTGCTGCCACAGTGGCGACGCCTTTCAATACAGTGGCGGCCTTTTCCCATATAGGCGTTAGAGCCTGACAGTGTCCACACCATGGCGCAAAAAACTCAACCAGAACAATTCCATTTGAGTTCAGAACCTGCCATCAGAAACATGGATTTACCTACTAAGTTTCGGGAATGCTAGAATGTATACCTATTTTAAAATAATAAATTTTGATTATAATACACAACTTAACTTTTTTTTTTATAGGTAAACACAACCTAAATTAAAATTATCAGGAATTTGACAAAATAACTAAACAATTGCAATGCTACCAGCTACTTTACCTGCAGAGAGAAGAAATAACAAACACAATTATGTGATTAGTATTACATAGAGAAGTGCTAACTCTACAAAGGGATTTTACAAAAGCAACCTTACAAACTGATGTGGCTCTATATGAGACATTAGGTCTACTTTATAATAAAATGAGCTTCACAATGTGACGTACCACATTAAGCCACATCAGTTTGTAAGTTTAGTTTTGTAGGATTTCTTTGTAAACCAAGCATTTCCCAATTACATATTCCAACCACGTGCCACATAAGATAACTGAATGATAGACAATATGGTTGAGTAAGTAGGAAAATTCTAGTATGTATAGGGTTATACTAGAATCTCGTTAATATTGCAAAACAGTCGCCAAACAACTGTTATGGGATGAAGCGTGTTTGCAGTACAATTCAAATTGTTTGGAGACAAACTGAAAACATCACTCACAATTGCATGACGCAATGTAATACAAACTCCTTTCAGCCTCCTGATGTTTGCTTAATACGAAAAAGCTAACTAATAGAGGTGTTTTTTAAATGGGAGCAAAATGAATAACATCCCAATACGTTTCTAGTGCTAATAGAATATATGTAAAACAAATACAATTATATACAAATAACTTATCAAAAAATAGATAAAACCTGTGTAAATAAACACACACACACACACACACACATATATGAAAAAAAATACAATTATGAGTACAAATGGCTCCTCATATAGAATCCAAAACTACCAAATCATATTCTTCGTCTATTAAGTTTATGTAGAGTTATATTCACTGATGGAACATTATTCAATCTCGAACCAAAACCAAAATAAGAAAAATACTTGCACTACTACTAATAATTCTGGTAGTAGCTCTATGACACTGGAAAAACAGATCTAAAATGCATGAATCAAGCGAGTACGAAGGAAGAATAACTCCAACACATTTTAAAACCAAAGCACGCCCATTAGCAATCGGAATTAAATCGTTTCGCGATAAGATCTCAGAAGTAGTATAATTATTATTATTGCCAGAAATAGTATCGTACGCAACCAATCGTATTCCAGAATTGCGAGAATAAGAGATGATCCAGCACAAGAAAAATGCCACAACTAGAAAATTTAAAAAATAAAAAATATATATTTAAACAAGAAAAAGAAAAAGATTACCTTGGCCTTGAAGTTGGAAGGGTTTAGCTGAACCACTGGTGAAGATGGTCCGTAGAGCGCGTGACACAGATCGAAATTGAATGCGAAAAAGCATAAGAAGAAGAAGATTGGTCGAGATATGGCCAATGCTCTCTTCGTTGTCATTCTTTATCTTTCCTTCTCTCTCAGTGTGTCTGTCTAGTGTCTCTGTGTTTCTGTGAATTGAATTCGGAGCTGTAGGCTGACTTGGGGAAGAGCACAAGAAAAACCCTCTCTCCGGTTCTGGTTTTTAACCGGTGTTGGGTACGCACTACGTGTATTCACCAATCAAAGGGTTACACGTAGCCCCAGCATTGTAATTCCTAAAACAGTCCTCCTGGGAACCGGCGGTTTGGCGTATCCGTCAGCGGACGAGTAACCTACTTTCGATTCTTTAAAGAAGGAAAATTATTCTTACAATTATATTTTGCGCATCAATTTGTATATTGATATTAATTTGTAAGATATATATTTAATGAATTGATATTAATTGAAGTCAGAAATAATTTTTATGAAATAGAATATTTTCTTCTTCTCTCAAAAATTTTTTTATAATTTTTTTACATAAAAAATGATCGGTACACGAATTAGTGCACAAAATCTGCTTGTATTTAACAAAACTCTTTTTAATAATGTTATGAAAAATAAGAATAGAAGAAAAAAAAACCATCGATCTCAACTGCCTTTTTCATCTCCCCTTCGTCTCTCCTCCATCTCTTTTTCCCCAAATTGAACTCAATATTATATTGCAAAAATAAATGACATTGAATTACAATATCATGATGTTATGGACTTACTATAGTGACAATATAAAAGCAATAGTAGAATAAAAAATGGATATGTAAGCATAGGTAGAAGATGACAATGGAAGCTACAGTGTTTCCATTGATGATAACCTGGATTTTCGAGGAATCCAAAACCTCCCAAAGAGAATGACAAACAGTTCAGATTTCACATAATGATTTCCCTCATTCCCTTTCCCACCTTATCTTATATGATCCTAACAGAATTACTAGTAAAAGACATAAAGGAATATACAATCCAACTATTAAAACACAATATTGATCAAAACTATACCGTTTCTGCATTATTTTTAATAAAAAGTAATAACTAAGCCTAAGGCTTGAAAACAACGCTGCATGCCTCTTTGTTAGGGACCTTGGTCTAGTCCCCAAACATTAAGGGTCCACGGGTCTCGCGTCGCCTTATGATGACCGAATGTTCCTCGTCGTCTTGCTTATTCTTGGCTAGGATATGGCAATGAAGGGTTCCTAGGTTATGAATGTATGGTGTTTAGTGATGATTTTGATAATGATAATGAGTTTGGGTGATCTAAGTGGTGAATTTGTGTGTTTGATGCGACGTAGAGTGGCTTGATGATAACCCTTGATGTTGGCAACACTTGGGTGATGTTTAGGGTTGGTATGGTGAAGTGGGGCTAGGGTTTGAATAGTGAATGGATAGGGTTACAAATTTTGGAAGAGTCTTTTGGTTAGGCTAGGGTTTTGGTTAGGTCAAAGATGAAATGGATGTTAGGGTTTGTGATGTGTAAGATGAGATAAAAAAATGTAGGAATTGGAGGTTAGGGTTAGGTGGCAATTAGATCTCCTAAAAGGTAGGAATTTTGTAATTTCTAAAATGCAGGAATTTGAGATTTGAGATCTAGATTGAACAAGGCTGGTCGAAAATGGATAGGGAGAAATGGAATTGATGTGATTTGGTGGGAAATAGAATTTGGGTGAGTCAATCAATGGCTATTGACCAATCACACGAATTATGAAAAATTGAGGAGAGAGAAATTAGGATCTAGGGTTTCGGGTAGGAATTATGGAGGCACCAGATCTAGGCTATATCTAGGGTTTTGTGGAAGGTGGTGGTGTTCTAGGTTGTGGAAGGTGTTGGTGTGGAGACATGTGGATGGGCAAGGTGCAGTATGTTCAGCAGGATCTTAGTGGAAGGGTCGTTACTGGTTGTTGGCTATTAAGGGGAAGATCGATACGTTGCCGTTTTAGTATATGTTAATTCCTTTTGCTTTTAGTTGAACATTGTCGTTTTACATTTCCTTTTATATCTCAGTTTCAATAAGTCCAACGCGGTCGTTTTACTCCTTCTCAAATAAAATAGACTTGTAAACAATTAAACGGTACATTTGTAATACATTCACTATAAATACAGTTAGTTGGAGGGAAAGTCCCCAACGAGAATTTGATTCACTTTTGTCTTTTCCTTCTCTGCAATTCATCTTCTTCCTCTAAACCTAATCTTTGGAGAGTGACTTTCTCGAATCAGTTAGCTACTTCATCGAGGTCGTATGCTCAGATTGTTGACTCAATGAATCATTTATGCCAACAACAGGATCGTTAACAAAAACAGATTGAGGATGCACTTGGGTTGTTGTTGTAGCAACAGGAAGCTGCAAAGGTTGAACGTGAGGCACATGAAAAGAAGTTTCATGATCTGTTACAACATATCTCACGAATTTCATGTAATGTTTCTAGTGATCATACTCAACCTCCATTGGTATAGCACGATATCAATGTCAATGTAGGTTCGGGGGAGAATCCTCATCGTGAAATTTGTGACAGAGGCCCTATTAGAGGAATTAAATTGGAGTTTCCTCACTTTTCTGGTGGCAATCCTTCGGCATGGATTTCTCATACTAATCAATATTTTTTGTACCATCAGGTGCCTCCTATTCAGCATATTTTTGTTGCTTCTTTTCACTCGGATGACACAACTTTGTCATGGTTTGAGAGTGCTAGTGAAGCAAGGGCATTCCATTCATGGGAGGACTTTATTCTTGCTCTTCAAATTTAGTTTGGCTCTTCTCCTTATGATGATTCTATGGAGGAGCTAACTTGTCTGAAGTAGGTTAGTACAATCACTGAATATAAGTCAAAATTTAAGATCCTTTCCAATAGAATTAGAGGAATTTTTGAGAAAAATAGACTAAATTATTTTTTGAGTGGGCTGCGTGATGATATTAGATTTCCTATGAAGCTTCTTAAACCTTTAACACTAAATGATGCCTTCAGGTTGGCTAAAATTCAATAACAATATCTATTATGCCATAAGAAGGCTTGGAGGGGTTCTTTTACTGATTCTAATAAATTTGGTCCAGAGTCTAGTTTGTTGAAATCTGAACAACTTACCTCTATTTTGGGAGCACCTAAGGCACAGCCTTTAGCTAGAATTTCCATCCAAAAGCTTTCTGATTCACAAATGCAAGAGAGGTATAAGAAGGGCCTTTGCTATTTTTGTGATGAGAAGTGGCGTCAAGATCATAGATGCATCAAACCAAAACTGTTTTTGCTAGAAGGAATGGACTTCTTTGCAAACATTGCCTATGAGGTTGGCATTGATTTAGCTGGTGAAGCTACAACTATGGATATTGAGGAAGAAGCTGAGATAGCTTCTATCTCATTACGTACTATTGTTGGGGCTTCAGGGTCTAGAATCATGAGACTTGTAGGTCAGGTTGGTAAGCAGAAGGTTGTAATCTTAATAGACACTGGCAGTACACACAATTTTGTGGATACTGTCGTGGCTTCTCGATGTAAGTTGGTGGTGTATTTGGGATAACCTCTCAGGGTCAAAGTAGTTTATGGCCAAGTGGTTGAAAGTGGTGGGAAGTATCTTGTAGTTCTTGTGAAGATACAAGGGGTATCTTTTATGGTGGATTTCTTTACCTTATCTCTCTGGGGTTGTGATGCTGTCTTGGGTGTACAATGGCTCTCCTCACTTGGGCCTGTTTTATGGGACTTTACTGAGTTACAAATGAAGTTTCAGCATAAAGGGAAGGGCATTTGTTTTTACGGTTTGACACCTTCTAACACTGAGTTGATTGATGATATTAGATCCCTTAAAGCTTCTGTTTCTAGCAAGAAAGGCCTACTTTTATAGCCGGTGGACTATAGTGTAGTTGAGTTGTCTACTTTGAATGATGAACAAGTGCACCGCTTGTTACAGACTTATAAGGATGTTTTTGCTGAACCTGCTGGGTTGCCACCTCATAGGTCACATGACCATCAAATTCATTTGAAACAAGAGGCTAGTCCTATTAGTGTGAGGCCCTATCGATATCCATTCTATCAAAAAGCTGAGATAGAAAAGATTGTTAAAGAGCTTTTGACTTCTGGGGTTGTAAGGCCTAGTCAATCACCCTTTTCTTCTCCTGTGTTACTTGTCAGGAAGTCTGATGGCACATAGCGTATGTGCATTGATTATAGGGCTTTAAATGAAGCTACTATTAAAGAAAAATACCATATTCCTATTGTGGATGGGCTCTTAGATGAACTTTCAGGTTCTACAATTTTTTCTAAGTTGGATTTAAGAGCTGGTTATCATCAAATACGCATGATAACTAAGGATATTCCAAAAAGTGCATTCAGAAATCATGAGGGGCATTATGAGTTCCTTGTCATGCCTTTTGGTCTTACTAATACCCCTTCTACCTTTCAAGGCCTAATGAATGAGGTTTTTAAACCATTTTTTAGACAATTTTTCATTGTCTTTTTTGATGATATTTTGGTCTACAGTAAGGATATGCCTTATCATTTATCTCATTTAGCCTCTGTGTTGGATTTATTGCACCTTCATCAGCTTTATGCAAAAGAATCCAAGTGTAAGTTTGCATGTCAGGAAATTGAGTACTTAGGCCATTTAATCTCTAAAGAGGGAGTGATGACTGACTCTAAGAAGCTAGATGCCATCCTCACTTGTCCTATTCCTAATACTATTAAGTCCTTAAGGGGCTTTTTAGGTTTGACAGGGTATTATAGAAAATTCATTAAGGGTTATGGTCAAATTGTTGCCCCTTTGACTGCTTTGTTGAAAAAAGATGCTTTTGCTTGGTCAAATCCTGCCACCAAGTCCTTTATTGACTAGAAGATTGCTATCACGAGCCCTCCTGTTCTAGCCCTACCTGATTTTACCAAGCCATTTGTGATTGAGTGTGATGTTTGTGCTATTGGGGTAGGTGCAGTGTTGATGTAGGAACAAAGACCCTTAGCTTTTCTCAGTTAGGCTTTGAAGGGTAAAAACTTAACTCTTTCCACTTATGAAAAAGAGTTACTAGCTTTAGTGCTAGCTATTAAAAAGTGGAGGCCTTATCTTGTGGGAAGTGTTTTTATCATTAGAAATGATCATCACAGTCTTAAGTATTTGTTGAAACAGAAAATTGGCACTGTAGCACAACAAAAATGGCTTTCCAAGCTAGTTGGATATGAATTCACCACTGAGTATAAACAAGGGGTGGAAAATAAGGCAGCCAATGCCTTATCTCGAAAGGATCAGCTTGATCTCATTGTTGACTTGGCAGCTTTATCTTTTCCTACTCCTACTTGGATTTCAGATCTAAAGTTGGCCTATGATGCAGATTAGAATGCTCAGCAATTGCTTGTTGTTTTGAGGCATGATCCTTCTTCAGTTCCTTTATTTAAACTCAAACATGGTTTGTT